>JAMWYP010000337.1:0-438745 GCA_025563575.1 Acacia pycnantha | reverse complement strand
GTCAAGTTTTTGATTTATTATTGTCTATATGTCTGTCAAAGCTATTTTGTTTGTAATCTGTCAAGCTTTTATTTTGCTTAGTCTTAGTGGCTTGTTTTTAGTGTTTTTGACAGATTATGTTTTGTCATTTTCATAG
Source organism: Acacia pycnantha (assembly GCA_025563575.1). Lineage (NCBI taxonomy): Eukaryota > Viridiplantae > Streptophyta > Magnoliopsida > Fabales > Fabaceae > Acacia > Acacia pycnantha. Next base: position 438,609 of record JAMWYP010000337.1, on the reverse strand, counting down.
CTTGTTAATCTAATATCAATTATTTATTATCAATGAAATGTTCTTATCCAATTCCTTATCTGTTATCAATGAAATGTTCAGCAGTTATCCTAGATATTTTTCTATGAACCTTTGACTGCAATATGTTCTATGTTCTTCAAGACTTGGTTCATAGCTTTTAAAAATTTTCTTTCTTGACTTCTAAGTTTCTAAAGCTTACAAGGGTTGTCATCATCAAAAAGGGGGAGAATGTTAGCTCTCAATGTTTGTTTTGATGATAACTGACCATTGTAAGTAAATCTTGGCTTATGATTCGAATCCAAGTGTTTTTAACTTGTAAGAATTAAGTTCAACAGCTTCTACATTTTGAACTGTCAAATTGGCTCCAGCCAAGTCCATATGACTCAAGCCACCCTCTTTGAAATATTTTAGTCAGATAGCGAATTGACTTGAGCTAGTTTATGTTGCCTTGAGTATTGGTATAGACTTGAGCCAACATCTCTTGCCTCTAGCCAAGATCTGTGTACTTAATTTATTTCTTAAGTAGCATAAAGGTATTAGACTCAAGCCTAAGATCTTTGACTCCAGGCAAGCTTTTGATTGTTATTTTCAAATAACCTTTGTACCTCGAGTGTAAAGTTTATCCTTTATGGTTAAAATATTTTTCATATGAAAAGTGACTCGAGTCAACACAGGATGCCTCGAGTTTAGGCCTAGACTCCAGCCAAATTAGTGTGACTCGAGCCAATATATCTTTGTTTGAAAAACCATCATTCTATTCTCGGTCTAATCTCTAAGTATGGTCTGTTTACCTTATATCTTCGCTCAATATTATTCCTAACTATGTTTAGGAGTTTGTTAATGAGTTTCAGGAGATTACTATATGATTTAAACACTAAATTTCAATAAAGCAACCGCAAGTTTCGAGAAATTTAATGCAAAGCGACATATTATTAGCCAATGCCAAAGAAAAATGTTCTTCTAAACGGTTAATAAAGCATGCACGACCGCCATTGTACATACTCTCGAGTCTCAGCGGCGATCTGGAATAAGGAATGCTTCAACGCAGAAACTTTCAAGTAAATGTTCTTCAACGGAAATATTTATCTCTCTCAAATGGCTAATTCGAAGAGTCTCAATAGATAGTCTTCAAGCTTCTTTAATGGTCATATATGCCATCAACTATAAATAACAAAAGCATTCAATTCTTCAAGTGGGGCAAAACTAGAGTTTCCTTCTTCCAGTGAAGAAGGTCGTATTTTGAGTTTAAAATCATACTTTGAGTAGTGGGGCAAAACTCGAGTTGATTAATGACAAACTCGAGTTTTGTCAAATGAAAACTGGAGTTTCAAAACAAAGACTAGAGTTTTTGTAAACTCAGAAATGAGCATAGCTCTCTGTGACTTACAAACTTGAGTTTACAAAAGCAAACTCAAGTTTCCAACTCATTCTGAAAACTCAGAGAACTCTTTGTGTTGCCAAAACTCGAGTTTCCAAATGGAAACTGGAGTTTAGCTTAGGTCAAAAACATTGATTGTTTTCTGTATGACCAAAACTTGAGCTTGCCAAGAGTTTTGTTTCCTTTAGAAAATATTGAAGAGTCTCTATAAGGTACAAACTCGAGTTTCCAAAACTAAACTCGAGTTTGCCTTGATGTGAAAACTTGAGAGGTTTCTTCAGGAGTGTAACAAACTCGAGTTTGCCCATGCAAATTGGAGTTTTCTTAACTCAGAAAAATTGAGCTACCTATGCTTGGGACAATACTCGAGTTTTGTCTTAGACAGTAAGTTTTCAACTTACCAAAGACAAAATCTCATCTTGTGCTTACAATTGTCAGTTATAATCAAAACCTATAGAGAACTAACAATCTTGTACTTGAGTGTTCATTAATTATCTACTCGTGAGGAGTTGTTAAACACTTTTTCCTTTTCTATTTAAAACTTAAGGTTGAGAAACCTTAAGTGTGGGTGTACAATTACAACTTGTAAGGGGGAGTGAGTCATAGTGTGAGAGGATCATCCTTTAGAGTGTATAATTGTTTTTTGTTTTTGAAGTGTTAGTGAAATCCCTGGGTGTGCTTGGGGACTGGATGTAGGTCATTGAATTAGATCAAACCAGTATAAATTGCTCTGTGTCAATTTCCTTTCTCTATCGTTGTTTTGTTTGTGTTCGTAAGCTTTTAGCAAAAAGTTTTTGTAATCACCTATTCACCCCACCTCTAAGTGATATTCCATCTTCAGTCTGCAACTCTTCACAACTCTACATAGCACTAAGCTTCTCTAGGTTTTCTCTCCCCCTTTGTCATCTTCAAACGAGGGTAGAGGTAAGATGGGTTCTTCTGGTGCAGGGTCTACCAGTAGGGTAGGAGGAGGTGAGTCAAGTTAAATTGTGGAGGTGGGAGAGTGAGGGATAACGGCGTTGGCTGGAGTGGAGGTGTCTAAGGAGTAGGTAGATATGGGCTGGGGATGCCATAAGGTGAACAAAGGCGAGGAGATGGTTGTTAGGCCTAGCAGGAGTACCAACTTATCACTGACAGAAACATTAGACATCATCAATCTTGTTATCTTGGCATCATAATCTTCCAAGTGCCCTGACAAATTCTCAACCTTTTCCTTCAGATCATCCTGGGCTTCTACCATGTCATGGTTGCCCTTGGTCACCTCTGCAACCAACTTTCCCACTTCCACTTCAATTCTCTCAAGCATATCAGCAATGGGCTGATCCACGATAGCTTTTACCCTATCATCAAACTTAGAGGGTATAGATGACTGAGGTGGAGGAGGAGCAAATTTGGCTTCCTAAGCTCTAGCATGTGATGCTCTGGATCTAGATGGGGCCCTTGATTGCACAGATCCCTCCTCAAAGTTGATCCTCATCATGTTCAACTGTTGTTTGCCAAAAGCTGGAATTGTCTTCACAGTCTCAGAATGGCCGATGTACCACGTTTTATGATAGAAAAGAATGATTGACACTAGAGAAGGAAATAAAATATAAGAAGGATTTCTGGAAACAAAACAAAAACGAACCATTTCCTGGAAAAGCCAGTGACCAACATTAATAGGAACCTTATGAATGATGGTAGCAAAGAAAGGGTAATCCTTCTTTGCTAAATGGGTATAATTTCCACCCTTTTGCAACAAGTTACAAGAATAGATATACCACACATCTCTAAAGACAGGGGGCATAGAAACTGGATTGAAAGAAAGAGTAGCCAACTGATCCTCTGGAATAGGTTCATTTGGCCTTAAAGTTTCAAAAATCTCCTTATTACTATAATTGATAGAGGGAATAGGAGGAGGATTTTAATTTTCAGAATGGAGTTTAAAATGAAAGCAGAAATAGTAAGTTTAACTCCCCTTACAAAGGTTGAAATCCTCTCCTCTACAAGGTTACCCTCGGAATCCTCAATATTGTCCCAAGACATATTGAAATAGAAAAGCTTGACAATATTGGGAGTAAAAGGAGCATATATGGAAATAAGAGATTCAAATTGTTTAAGCCAATGAGAGAGGTCAATATGACACTCTTCCTTAAGCTTGGACATATTAACTAACACAACATGACAAATATCTTTCTTAAGGAAAGATTCCCTGAATATAGTAGCAGTATCATTTTCTAACACAGTGGTGACATTGCAAAAATCCTCAGGAGACCTAGAGTAGTTGTAAATTTCAGCTATAGCATCCGATACCTTAGAGCTAGATTGCTCTGGCTGTATTGAGGCTTGAGAAGCAGATGTATCCTTTGAAGCGTCGTGACCTTTGTCTGAAGTCCTTTTCCTCTTAGGTTGCTAGGGAGCCTCACTTACTTTTTCTCTCCTCTTTCCCTTTTCTACTTCAAGGTCCATAGACTTCTTCTTAGGAACCTCAAAGGTTTCTTGAATAGAAACCCCCTTTGGTTTAGGAGAGGGAACATGCTCATTAGTAGCGACTCCAGGGATTTTCTTTTTGACTCCATAATGAAATCTTTTGGGTGTCGACTTCATATGCCTAGGTCGTTGAGGAGGAGGAGGCAACAATGAACCAGAACCCTCTTGGTCTGAAATCGAGCCCTGGGTAGATTTGGTAGGTCATTGGGAATCCATCTTAGGGTTTGAAAGGATGAGAAAGGTTGAAGAAGATGAAAAAAAGAGAGAATGAGAGAGAGGCTAGGGCAAAACTAGAGTTTTGAAGAGCAGGGTCGCACACAAGAATGGCCCAACACGAGCAAGAGTGTCCAGATTCATTGAATCTTAAATGTGTTTAAGATTTAATGAATACTTATTTAATCTAGGATGTGTGTGTATATATATATATGCATATATAAATATATTAAATTCGAAAATAATAATGATATTATTTATTGACAATAATATTATTTTATATAGTATTTAATTTATTTGATAAATTAAATAACTATAATAAATTGAGATATTGTATCTCAGATTTAATTTTCGAATAAAGATATTGCATATCGATTTAATTTGAACTCGAGATATCGGATCTCATTTTAAATTAAATGTAATGATATCATATCTTGATTTAATATATATTAAATTTGAAAATAATAATGATATTATTTATTGATAATAATATTATTATATATAGTATTTAATTTATTTGATAAATTAAATAACTATAATAAATTGAGATATTGTATCTCAGATTTATTTTTCGAATAAAGATATTGCATATCGATTTAATTTGAACTGAGATATCGGATCTCATTTTAAATTAAATATAACGATATCATATCTTGATTTAATTTATAAATATAAATTAAATCAGAGGGCTTTTAATTCGGATTAAATAAATAGATTTGATTAGATCTATCAGATAGATTTAATTAATATATTTTTTAATCTAGATTCAAAATTTGTTTTGAATATAATACGCCTGCAAGGTTTAGAAAAACCTACGGGACATTTTGTCGAGCGTATTAGAAAGCCGCGAGAAACCCTAGATAGAAAATAGAGAGACGCACAGATCTGAGAGGAAGGCGATTCTAAAGAGTCGGCTCGCCGATCGAGAAGGTAGCCCACCGCTTCAAATTGTTCGCAAAGGTACGATTCGAAACCCTAAACCTTGATTTAAACGCCGTTGAGCGATCCTCCGAAGGGATTCGTAAAATTTTTTTACTCCGCCGCGTGTACGGATCCCAACAAAGGCATCGAGCCAACTCAACAGAGCGTTTAAATTAGGTTTTACGCGTGTTTATATATATGATATATATGCTAAAACCGATCTTTGTATGCGTTTGAATTACAAAACTCGCGTTAGGGTTTCTACGATAGCTAGCCTGGATATTGCGTCGCTTCTCCGAATTGTTCAGACGATCCGTAGCCGATTCGCATGGATCTCAAACGCTCGAATCTGATGTCGATCAGTTTGTTAGGGTTTGAAATTTTCGGGAAAAAAAATCACGTTTTTTTTTTTGAAATTATTTTCGAAAAAAATCACGTTTTTTGGGAAATTATTTTCGAAAATAATATTTTATTTTGAAATTTCTAACGAGGCGCGTAAGGATCCCATGCTGATTGTCGTAGCGTGAGAATTTAAATCATGATATTATATTGTATTTATAATATAATATAAATTAGAGAATTAAATCATGATATTATATTATATATAGTATATAATATAATTTAAATTAGAGAATTTAAATCATGATATTATATTATATTTATAATATAATATAAATTAGAAAATTTAAATCATGATATTATATTATATATTGTATATAATATAATGTAAATTACAGAATTTAAATCATGATATTATATTATATATAGTATATAATATAATATAAATTAGAGAATTAAATCATGATATTATATTATATATAGTATATAATATAATTTAAATTAGAGAATTTAAATCATGATATTATATTATATTTATAATATAATATAAATTAGAAAATTTAAATCATGATAAGATTAATCATAATATTTTATTTCATAATTGTATGACTTAATATATGTTGTGATTTACCTTTCAAATGTTGTTTGGGTATGGTGAACAACATGGCTCTAGAGTTTTACAATTGTTGTAAATTTTAAATATGGCCTATGAGTCATGCCTCTCTCTCTCTAAATACTCTTGATGTACTTCTTTTTGTTTTAGAGAAGTCCTCTCATTGGCTTGAGAGGATTTTAGGTTAAGGTTGAGCCATGTTGTGTCACAATTTTAATTATGTCTTGATTTGATCATTGCATAATTAATTTAGAATTTTAATTATGTTTTGATTAGATCACTCATAATTAATTTAGAATTTTAATTATGTTTTGATTAGATCACTCATAATTAATTTAGAATTTTTAATTATGGTTTGATTAGATCACTCATAATTAATTTAGAATTTTAATTATATTTTGATTAGATCACTCATAATTAATTTAGAATTTTAATTATGTTTTGATTAGATCACTCATAATTAATTTAGAATTTTAATTATGTTTTGATTAGATCACTCATAATTAATTTATAATTTTTAATTATGGTTTGATTAGATCACTCATAATTAATTTAGAATTTTAATTATATTTTGATTAGATCACTCATAATTAATTTAGAATTTTAATTATGGTTTGATTAGATCACTCATAATTAATTTAGAATTTTAATTATTTTTGATTAGATCACTCATAATTAATTTAGAATTTTAATTATGATTTGATTAGATCACTCATAATCAATTTAGAGTTTTAATTATATTTTGACTAGATCACTCATAATTAATTTAGATATTATATGAGATACAATAGTGATTGCATTCATATAAGTATAATTAATAGGATTAATCTAATTATACCCTCTAAATAAAATCTTAAGTCATAATGCCACCAATAAATGAATACTTGTCAAAACCTAGATCGCCCATTTGTATGTTCCACCAAAGTGGATGCATCCGAGTTATCTTGGTGAGACAAGAGTGAGTAATGGTGATACTCAATATTCATTATTGTCCGGACTTGCCAAAGCGGACTTAAATTGAAGCCAAATATGGATCTTAGCCCACTAATTATAATGAGGGTTGTTAATTCAGTGGGAGGTTACTACTTAAACTTTGCATATCTCTAGTTGTAGAATCATGTAGTCTAGTAACACTTCAACACCATCAATGCGATCAGTCCTTGAAAAGGACGAACTCGATGAGACAAACTCTCTTGACATGTTTGGGAACATAAGCGTTGATCCTAAACACGAAAGAAAAGAGTATCTTATCAATCAACCCATTCTTGACGAGCTTGCAATGCTGATCCAAGAGCTCGACTAATGCTTATACGAAGCATTAGGATGACTCGTGGATGCATGATGCCTGATGCTTGCCACTATGCTTCTAGACCTCAATAGAGATCTAGAACATGTGGAGGCTTCTGAGATGATTGTTCATCCTACGGAAATGTTCCAATAACAAGCAAGGCTTGAGAGGCTTGGATTCCCCATGTCCTAGGAGTTAGCTACAGATGTGATCTTGAACTCACTCCCAGGAAGTTATGATAACTTTGTCATGGATAACAACATGGAGGAATCAATTTCTGAACTGCATGAGATGCTCAAAACTGCTAAGCTGAGCCTTGGAGAGGCCCAGTTCTGTTTTGTCCGTTCAAAAAGGAAGGGGTATGAAACCGAAAGCCAAGAAGGCAAAACCTCCGAAGGATAGAGTCTGCTTCTTTTACAATGAACTTGGTCATTTGAAAGGAATTGCAAACTCTACCTCGAAGATCTAGAGAAGAACAAGAAGGATAGCGGGGCTGTCGCTTCAAGTATCTATGTCATAGATATTCGCTTTTCTACTTCCTCAACATGGGTATTGGATACTACATGTGGATCTCACATTTGAATAAATGTAGGATCTCAAGGACAGTAGAAAATTGAATGGACATATCTATGACATAACTACTAAAAGGTTCAAGTCAAATGATTTGAATCCGACCTATCTATGGCATTGTCGTCTAGGCCATATAAATGAGAAACGCATTTCGAAACTCCATAAAGATGGATTTCTTAACTCATTTGATTTTGAATCAATTGATACATGCGAGTCTTGTTTATTGGGAAAGATGACAAAGGCACCTTTTACTGGACACAGTGAGAGAGCCACCAATTTATTGGGCCTCATACATACTGATGTGTGTGGACCAATGAATACATCTGCCAGAGGAGGTCATTTGTACTTCATTACATTTATAGACGATTTCAGTAGATATGGATATATCTATTTAATGAAACATAAGTCGGAATCTTTTGAAATGTTCAAAATATTCCAAAATGAAGTGCAAAATCAACTTGGCAAAACAATTAAGACACTTCGATCTGATCGGGGTGGTGAATATTTGAGCCAAGAGTTCATTGACCATCTTAGGAGTTGTGGGACGATCGTCTCGCAACTTACTCCTCCAGGAACACCTCAATGGAATGGTGTTTCGAGCAGAGGAATCGAACTCTATTAGATATGGTTCGATCTATGATGAGTCAAACAGATCTTCCACCTTCCTTTTGGGGCCATGCCCTAGAAACAGCTACGTTCACACTAAATCGTGTTCCGTCAAAGGCAGTTGAAAAGACACCATATGAGATATGGACTGGAAAGAAACCCAGTTTGTCATTTCTTAAAATTTGGGGATGTGAGGTTTATGTCAAACATCAAGCCTCTGATAAATTATCATCCGGATCCTCAAAATGCCTATTTGTGGGGTATCCTAAGAAAACTAAAGGATACTATGTCTACAATCCTACCGATCACAAAGTGTTTGTTATTCTAATGGTGTCCTTTTGGAGAAAGAGTTCATCTCTAAAAGAGCCAAATGGGAGTAAGGTGAAACCTCGAAGAAGTTCGAGAGTCACAGACAATGTAGAACCACGATGGAAACCGGAGAAGACTCACAACAAGTTGTTGAGCCTACTCACGTAACACAAGACCCACGAAGGTCCGATAGAACACGGCCATGCCTCGAGAGATATGGATTTCTGACACGGAAGCCGTGATGTTTTGCTCATTGAGCACAATGAGCCAACTACCTATCGCGAGGCCATGGTGGGACCCAACTCCGAAAGATGGCTTAGTGCCATGAAGTCTCGAAATGCAATCCATGTACGACAATGAGGTATGGGCCTTAGTCGATCCACCGAAGGTGTAAAAACCATTGGGTGCAAGTGGGTTTTCAAAGAGAAAACTGACATGGATAGCAAAGTAAATATCTTCAAGGCACGACTGGTTGCAAAAGGATTCACTCAAACTCATGGTGTGGACTATGATGAAACCTTTTCCCCAGTTGCAATGGCCAAATCAATCAGAATCCTTCTTGCCATTGCATCATATCATGACTATGAAATATGGCAGGTAGACGTCAAAACAGCCTTCCTTAACGGAAAGCTCCTTGAGGATGTGTACATGACACAACCTCGAGGTTTTTGTGCGTCCAGAGGACTCTGGTAAAGTTTGCAAGCTTCAAAGATCCATTTATGGATTGAAGCAAGCATCTCGGAGCTGGAATCATCATTTTGATGAAGTAGTCAAAGAGTTTGGATTCATTCAAAACATAGATGAACCTTGTGTTTACAAGAAGGTTAGTGGGAGCACAGTTGTATTTCTAGTGCTTTATGTTGATGACATCCTACTCATTGGGAATGACATTCCTACCTTGCAGAGTGTCAAGTCTTGGTTAGGAAAGTCTTTCTCAATGAAAGATTTAGGCGAAGCCACTTACATCCTTGGGATTAGGATCTATAGAGATAGATCTAAGAGGCTGATAGGCCTAAGTCGAGCACATACATAGACAAGATACCGCATAGATTCAGTATGCAGGATTCTAAAAGGGGTTACATGCCCATGTCTCATGGAATCCATCTCAGTAAGGATTTGTGTCCTAGTACACAAGATCAAAGAGACCGCATGTGTAAGATTCCATATGCCTCCCCCATTGGATCTATCATGTATGCAATGTTATGTACTCGATCGGATGTCTCATTTACCTTGAGTATGACCAGCAGATATCAACAAGATCCCGATGAGGATCACGGATCATTGTCAAGAATATCCTTAAGTACTTAAGAAGGACTAAGGACTTATTCTTGGTATATGGTGGCTTGGAGGATGAGCTCTGTGTGACTGGTTACACAGATGCGAGTTTCCAAACTGACCAAGATGATTCAAGATCGCAATCAGGATATGTATTCCTGTTGAATGGTGGTGCAGTGAGCTGGAAGAGCTCTTAGCAGAGCACTGTAGTTGATTCTGCAATAGAAGTTGAGTATATAGCAGCATCAGATGCAGCTGAGGAGGCCTTTTGGATTAGTAAGTTCATTAATGAACTAGGGTGGTTCCTACCATCTCAAATCCAATAGACTTATTCTGTATGCAAAGTACCGGAGAAAGCAAGTCATTATACTTTAAACGTTAATGTTATTTAAAGAATTCTCCTTTAGTTATCATTTCATTTGCATGTTTATAGTGATAATCGTATCCCCGGATATATCTAATAGATTATCCTAAATGTCCTCGGTCGGTCATCTCGCGGGAGCAAAGATGAAATAAGACCAGTGTGACTTTGATGAGTATGGGATACGAGTCAAAGTCATAGGCACTTGTAAGAGTACAAGGTGCTGGACCGACCCACTATGAGAAAGCCGCATGGAATAAGTCATAAGCTTTTCTCATGTATAACCGCGTCACAACGCCCTTTGACCCGAGATCATCATGGATTCCTACATGATGAGTCATCTGGTCTTTGACCTAGTCAAAAGTCACCTTTGACCGGGTGATGATAAAGGCTAGGATCGGGATAGTGGTTCTCATGCGGAGGAATGTGAATGGTCAAGATGGGATTTGTCCCTCACATTTGTAGAGAGATAATACCGGGCCCCTTGATGAGTGAGTCTGAGAAATGTATGGCCATACTACGATGGAAAGGAGTTTCCATCTCAATTGTTAGACTACTCAAGAATCGATAAAGTAATGGTCAAGAACAGGAAGTTGACATTTTCCATGCCTCATCCTTGACCAAATTATCGCGTGACAAAAGGGACGTGACATGGTTGTACGATAGGTTATATCGCATAAACAATGACGTTGATCCTCTTACTAAGCCGCTTGCACAAGTAAAACATGAGCGTCATGTTAGGGCAATGGGAATTAAGGTAATTAATGATTGCACCTAGTGCAAGTGGGAGTCTCGTTGGAAATTATGCCCTAGGGGCAAGTCATTGTACTTATCAACGATCCCCATATGAATTGGGTAGTCGCAATGTCTTGCTAGAGGCCGCTTGCGACTTGTGGGCTGGTACAAATTGGCCCGCCGCCAATCTCATGTGGGCTGCGGGTCGCACACAAGAATGGCCCAACACGAGCAAGAGTGTCCAGATTCATTGAATCTTAAATGTGTTTAAGATTTAATGAATACTTATTTAATCTAGGATGTGTGTGTGTATATATATATGCATATATAAATATATTAAATTCGAAAATAATAATGATATTATTTATTGACAATAATATTATTTTATATAGTATTTAATTTATTTGATAAATTAAATAACTATAATAAATTGAGATATTGTATCTCAGATTTAATTTTCGAATAAAGATATTGCATATCAGATTTAATTTAAACTGAGATATCGGATCTCATTTTAAATTAAATGTAATGATATCATATCTTGATTTAATATATATTAAATTTGAAAATAATAATGATATTATTTATTGATAATAATATTATTATATATAGTATTTAATTTATTTGATAAATTAAATAACTATAATAAATTGAGATATTGTATCTCAGATTTATTTCTCGAATAAAGATATTGCATATCGATTTAATTTGAACCGAGATATCGGATCTCATTTTAAATTAAATATAACGATATCATATCTTGATTTAATTTATAAATATAAATTAAATCGAGGGTTTTTAATTCGATTAAATAAATAGATTTGATTAGATCTATCGATAGATTTAATTAATATATTTTTAATCTAGATTCAAAATTTGTTTTGAATATAATACGCCCGCAAGGTTTAGAAAAACCTACGGGACATTTTGTCGAGCGTATTAGAAAGCCGCGAGAAACCCTAGATAGAAAATATAGACGCACAGTTCAGAGGCGCTAGCACGCTTCCGTTCGTGTTTCAAGGCCGTTCGTGTGGATACCGGTAGAGGAAGGCGATTCTAAAGAGTCGGCTTCTGCTGATCGAGAAGGTAGCCCACCAGTTCAAACAGTTCTGCAAAGGTACGATTCGGAAACCCTAAACCTTGATTTAAACGCTGTTGAGCGATCCTCCGATGGGATTCGTAAAATTTTTTTACTCCGCTGCGTGTACGGATCCCAACAATATAGGCGTGACAAACTCGAGTTTCCATTAACAAACTCAATTTTGAATTAAATAAAAACTTACCTGGACTTCAAGGGTGTATATGTGAACCCTTGAACTTCTCGTGCAAACTCGAGTTTTCATTTTCCTTCACTAGGTATGTTGCTTTCTATCTGATGGAAACTCGAGTTTCCCACTTATTAACTCGAGTTTTGTCTTACTTCAAAATCATAGCTTGCTCTTTGACCCTGACAAACTCGAGTTTTGTTTTACAAACTTGAGTTTTCTTCTTTTGACAGCAAACATCAGCAAATTGATCAAGCATCCTGCAAAATTTAAGTCTAGACACTCTGATGCATAATCAATTTCTTCTTCTTGATTATAGCCTTTTGTAACCAATCTTGCCTTGTTACAGACAATGATTGCTGACTCATCTCGTTTGTTCTTAAATACCCATTTAGTGCCAATAACCGAATGATCTTTACGTCTAGGTACCAAACTCACACTTGATTTCTATCAAATTGATGTAACTCCTCTTGCATTGCTATCACCCAATCATTATCTAAAAGAACTTCATCAACCTTAGAGGGTTCAATCTCTTATATAAAAGCAGAAAATGTAACTTCATTCAAAGTACTTTTTCTGTTCCTTACACCTTGATTTACATCACTTATTACTTGGTCCAAAGGATGAACTTCCAAGCTCTGGGCTAAGATTGATCAGAATTTTCGTAAGAATTTTGAGGATCATCCTCAAAAACATTTTCAGGATTTTCAATAAAGGCAAGAGTAGTTTTCGAAAAGAATTGGTTTTTGAAAACAGTTTCCTCATCATCATCCAAAGGCATATTCGATTTCGATTCACAGAACACAACTTGCATAGACTCTTCAATAATACGAGTACGAGTATTAAAGACTCTATAAGTTGTGCTTCTATTAGAGTAGCCCAGAAATATACCTTTATTCGCCTTGGGATCAAACTTACCCAAGTTATCCTTACCATTGCTATGAATGAAAAACTTGTAGTCGAAAACATGCAGATGGGCTAGATTGGGCTTTTTTCCTTTGTATAGCTCATAGGGAGTTTTGTTCAACTTATTTCAGAGGTATGCCCGATTCGAGATGTAGCAAGCTGTACTCATAGCATCAGCCCAAAATACTTGAGAGGTTGATTTCTCATTCAACATTGCTCTTGCCATCTCAATAAGGAATCTATTATTTCTCTGTATAACACCATTTTGCTGAGGAGTCCTTGGGGCTGAGAAGTTGTGATCAATGCCCATATTGTCACAAAACTCACCAAAGGCATGATTCTCAAATTCTCCACCAAGATCAGTTCTAATTCCTACAATAGAGAAACCTTTCTCGCTTTGGACCTTCTTGGCAAAAACAACAAACTGATCAAATGTTTCATCTTTAGAAGACAAAAATATGGTCCAAGCAAATCTAGAGAAATCATCAACTATGACCTGAAAGACTTGGCTATCACCCAAGAGGGGGGGTGAATTGGGTGTTTGATTAAAAACTTAGATCTTTAACAATCTTTTCGCAACTTATTGAAAGTAGTTTGAATGACAATAATAATTTATAAAGAGATGAACAATCATTCAAAACATATAGGCTGGAATGTAAGAGATAAGGAAAGAGAATATGCAAACTGTGATTTATACTGGTTCGGCCCAATCCCTGACCTACGTCCAGTCCTCAAGCTCCACTTGAGATTTTCAATCCACTATCTTCTTCAAACTTGATTACACGTTCTGTACTTGGAGTAATCCTCTCACTAGGATTCACTCCCCTTACAAACTGTAATCAATACACCCGTTTGATTACACACTCTGTACTCGAAGTAATCCCTTCACTAGGATTCACTCCCCTTACAAGCTGTAATCAATACAATGGGTTTCCCACTTAAGATCACCCAATCTTGAGTAAATCTCAAATAGAAAGATAAGATGTTTACAAATAAATCTCCTCTCTCAGAACTGAATGGATAAACACTGATGTACAATATAAATCATTTCACTCTCTATGATAAACTATGTAAACATTGAAAACATAGAGTAAAGAAAAGAATATCAGAGTATTAGCATGTTGAAGATGTAAGCTTGTTTCTCTTCATTTTTCTATCTTGAATCTGCCTTATTTTATAGGTAGAGATCAGTATATGTCTGTTTGAAGATTCAATGATTGTTGGATAAAGAAATATAGCCGTTAGACTCAGATGGAACTAGCCGTTAGAACTTCGTTTTTTGAACCATCTATGACATCAGCATTAACTTTACTCTTGATCTTTAGTTTAACATCCTTTGATCATCTGAAACATGTACACAAATGATATAAATAATGTTAAGAAGTATTCTAAATCATTTGGGTATTCATCTGGATGTTCTTGATGAGAAATGAGATTTTCAAAACGCTGATTTTCTGAAGCAGAGGTGCAAACTGTGCAACATCGTGAACAAACAGTTAACTTTCGAGGGTCATATATCCCTGGTATGAACTATGCTTTGGTCTGTTAAAATCTTGATAGAAATACCTTTGAGTCTACTTTCATATGCCACTGATTTCAACTCAATCGGATTTTTACTTTGTGTGATATACTCAAAACATTGAAGGTTGGTCTGCTGAGTTGCGTGAATTTCACTGTCAACTTCATCAATTCATAGATCCTTCATCTGAGCTCCTTTTGTCATGAATTTTATATCAAAATGACTCATTGCGAGTCTAGATTCATACAAGTTTGTTTTCACTTCAACGGGACTTCTGGTTTGGGAGATATCATCGAATTACTAGAGGTCGCCAGCTGAAACGCAAAACAGAGGTGAGTTGAGTTGCTGAAATACACATTGACTCGAGTCATTTAGTGACTGACTCGAGTCAAACCTGTCCACTGACACCAAGAACACTTTCTGACTCGAGTTAATGATATCCTAACTCGAGTCAAATCATCCCAGACCGCCAAAACACTGTAGCACAGTGGTTAACTCGAGTTACAACTCCATGACTCGAGTTATATCATCCTGGAACTGATTTTTTGCTCGTTTTAACTCTGAATTGATCCATTCCAACTTGCATATGATCTTGGAGAGTTCTAGCATCAATATAAGAACTTGAATAATGATATTTCACTACATTGTGCAAGTTCTTCCTTCTTCAATTTCTTCTCTCCTTCTAGATTATCCCCCAAAATCATTTGATAGCTTCTTGCTTCCTTGACATTATAATATTCCCATTATGTTGTGCAAGAACTTCTTTCTTCAATCTATTTTCTTGATCATTCTCCATCATCATTCTCTGCAAGTTCTACTTTCTTCAATATCTCATCTTGTTCTTAAACTTGACATTTTCTCTGCAACCAATTTCTTCTTTCTTTAGTCTCCTTTCTTGATCATTTTCCATTATTAAACTATGCATCTATATTGAATATAAGAATTAGTCAAAGTAGTAGATAAATATATTATTCGCGCTTTTTGCTCTTAATAATGGCATCTATATAAGACATCATCAAAATAAATCATATCCAACACAAAGTTCTTGACATTTTGTAAAGTGAGTTCGAACTTGACTGTTTGGTTCGAACTTGATTGTTTGGTTTGAACTTGATTGTTTGGTAGTTCGAAATTGATTGTTTGGTTCGAACTTGAATGTGTTATTTTGCAACTTCAGTATATAAGACATCATCAAAACTAATCATATATATCTAACATTCTCCCCCATTTTGATGATGACAAATACTTTAAGAAAAATATGTATGAATATGAAAACTAATCTACATGAAACATCTTTTTCTTGCCATTCTCTCCCCCTTATTTGTCATTAGCAAAAAGTTGAAATATAAGGAAGAGATGCTTGTAGAGATACAAATATGAAACCAAATTAGAATAAGTCAAGAAATTGATTTTCTCTCCCCGATTTGAAATTGTTTTCATTCTTAAGATGATGCAATTTGGAATGTTTTTATGAAAAAAAAAACTTGAGAAAATTTGGAGAGGTTTTCAAGAAATCTTTCACACTTAAAGCATATAGATACCAAACATGTGCAAAGTTTCTACTGAATATAAAAAGGTAGAGATTAGAAATGCTCATGTTGGTTTTGCAAATTGATGAACAATCTGTGAAGCCCGTTGGCTAGCTTTGAGATCCGTGATGTGCTCTGAATAGCCTTTGAGATGTGAAATGAGACTAACGTACTGGCTTCTTGAATTATATCTCATTTGAATGAACATGATCAGTACTTCAGCTTCCATCCTTTTCTTCATATATCACTTATGTAGAGCATATCTCAGCTTCAATGATTGATCGCCAAGGCATCTTTCCTTAATTTAATAGTTTTTCCTTGTAGTACATTTAGGAAAGTTCTTGCACAGACTGAGTTCTCCTGTCACAATTGTAAAACTATCTTACAAGAAAGAATTATTAGTGCAACCAGATATCAAAATATTCCTTTCTGGATGATATAATGATAATGAAAGTAAAACATAATATTAACTCATAATCAAAACTAATAAAATATGGTGAATATAAATGAGCAAATTTAAAAAAAGGTTTTCTTCAAATAAAGGAGATGAGCTTTTAAGATAGAAAACATGACTGTGAGGCTCCCCCTTAATGAATGCATAAATAATATGAAGCTCCCTTTAATAATACCAAATAATAATGTGACATCAAATGTTATGAAGTTTGGAGTTATCCCTACTCCAAAGAATACAACAAGGTATCTCAGAATTAAGAACTTTCAAGTTCACTTGGATGGACTTAAAATTGGTATGAAGAAATCACTTATGCTTTTCATGATGATAAAAGTGTTTAAAGCATAAGGATCATTTTAAAAATGAGTTTGTTTGGGTTAAACTTCTTGAAATAAAATGGAATGAATGAAAACAAGTTAGCCTAGCAATGATTATGAAGTACCCAAAGCATAATCAAAAGTTTACAGATTATGAGAACAATGATTTCAAAATCTGTTCATCATGACTGGAGTCATTCATTGTTGACTGGAGTCACTGATCCAATTCCAAGAACCTTATGTGAAAACTTGACTGAAATTATACTTATATGACTGGAGTCATAAATGCAATCTTGAAAAATAGATAAATGTTTACACATAATTTGACTAGAGTCATCAAAACTTGACTGGAGTCAAGAACTCTATTTTACAAACAGAGAAGAATTTTGAATAGGATGACTGGAGTCACCATGACTTGACTGGAGTCAAGAATGAAATTTTAGAATCAGAGAATAATTTAGAATATGTTGACTCGAGTCATTCTTTCTTGACTGGAGTCATAGATGCAATTTTACAAATAGAGTCGATTTTCAATAAAACTGACTGGAGTCATGACTGAATGATTAGAGTCATATCAGAAAATAATTTTAACAGAGATGAGGAGCAATATGATGACTCGAGTTATACCACAATGACTCGAGTCATATCAGATAAAATATATCAAATAGATCTCACTGTTACTATCATGACTGGAGTTAAAAATACTATTACTTGACAACAACTTTGAAGACAGTTTATGATTCAACTTTAATCAAGATAACAATATTTTTAGTTGAATCATTAACTACATTTTTGAAACATATTTAAGATCGATGCTCACTCTAAACATGGTGGAAGTCAACATGTTAAAGAATATATCTGAATGTATCATAATGCTTCAATTTTGAAGAACATGTCAAAGATTGAAGTTAACATGTAGAATAATTTTCCCAAGAGCAAAGATCATAAGGATAAAGAATTAGCAAGACATTCTTAACACAATAGAGATATAAATTCATTATGACTTTACTATTGACCAAGAGATAATCTTGCTTCTTTGAATAGAGTCTTGAAATATATCAAGGCAAGAATTTGACTATAGTTACTCAAAAATGGATGAAAAACAAAGTTGATGTATTTGAGTAACAAGATGACTACTAGGACTCATGAAAGATAAAACACATACTCATTAGTCCAAATGACTAGAGTTACAGAACATCATCCTAGTAAGTTATTCCACTAATGGTTAATGCTGTTGGTTCTCGGTGTTTTGATGATTACAATTTATGAGTTATTAAATTGAGTGAAAAATATGTAGGTCAAAGCTTGCTCGAGCATCTCACAGATTATGCCCGAGCATCATCGAGATTCAGACCTCCTAAACTAAGTTGAAAGAATCTTGCCCGAGCAGCAGTGTGTGTTTGCCCGAGCAACAACGTGTCAAAAACCTCCCTTTGTGAATTGAGCAGTTATGCTCGAGCAGGAGGAATTCCGTGCACGAGCAGCATAGAGGTAGAAGCGAGATATCACACGTGAATTAAGCCTGCTCGAGCACCATGCTCGAGCAGAAGGAATGTGCCTGCCCGAACAGCCCTCTAATCTCGCCTCTAGATGGTGTTTGCCCGAGCATGAAAGATTTCATGCTCGAGCATCATGCCCGAGCAAAGATAAACTCTTGCTCGAGCAGCACCACACAAGTCCTATTGTTTCACCTCTGTATGTCGTCTGCCCGAGCAGGTATCTGTCCCTGCTCGAGTACCATGCCCGAGCAACAGATATAGTCTGCTCGAGCAGCATTGGTGAAACACTGATTTTTGCCTTTGCCTGAGGCTTGCTCGAGCATGACATACCTGCTTGCCCGAGCATCAGGGAGAATATTTGTTCCCTTTCGAAAGCTTGCCCGAGCAACGTAAAACCTCTTGCTCGAGCATGGGAACAGAGCAACGATTCACTGTATCTCTGATCAATTATGTCTGATGATTATTGGACCACCTTACCTTCCATTACTGATTATATTCAAACTCATTTAATTCCTATTTAACCATTCTGTTTAAATGAGTTTCAGGAAATCAATCATTGATTGATGGAAAAGAAGAGCATATCGTTACTTTCACGCGTCAACGAACGAAACAGTGGTGAAGAAGATGAGATCCTTCAATTTGGAAATATTTGACCTAACCTCCACTCAGAGTGATTCCTTGCACAAATGAAGGGAAGACACTAAATGATGCAACGGTCATAATCCTTCAATACAGAGCAAACATAGGAAATCAAAAAGGAAGCATGGTCCAACGGATATATTTACAAACACCCATCGGCATAAATCATAAACATTATAAAAGGCCATCTGATTCAATTCAAAAGACAACTCAAGAGAATACAAGATATACATATTTCTTACTACTGTGATCAACTACGCCAATTATCTTGAGTATCCTCAGATACCTATAGTACTTCAGTGTTCATATTTTATTCACTCGTGAGGAGCTGTTAAACACCTTCATTATTTCTATTTGTTCAAACTTAAGGTTGTGGAACCTTAAGTAAGGGTGTGCAATTGCAACTTGTAAGGGGGAGTGAGTCCAAGTGTGAAAGGATCATCCTAAGTTATAGAGTGGGTAATTGTACTTGTGTTTAAAGAGTTAGTGGAAATCTCAAGGTGTACTTGAGGACTGGACGTAGGTCAAAGTTGTAGACCGAACCAGTATAAATTTCTTTGTGTTCATTTCTCTTCCCCTACTCTGGTAATTTATTTTCTAAGTGTATCCCCAAAAAGTTTCCTAAGATCACCTATTCACCCCCCTCTAGGTGATTTTCCACCGTCAAATGCATTATCATTCAATGCACTAATGAATATTTATAAAGCTTGAAATAACTTGGCCAATAAGGAGCTATGCATTAGGCACAACACTCACATGAATTGAATTCTTTTCTAGGAGATAAACTTGAAACTCATAGATGATCAACTTTTTAGACATGAGGTCCAACTAGTTAGAGAATAAAGAATGAGAATTTTAAGTAACACATTGAATACCAAAGATCAACATGTGAATGATAGGGAAAATTCTACAAAACAGATTTGAAGCATATCCAACATTTAGTATACAACATTAACTTCCAATTTGAAGCATCATTTGAATGCAACCAAAGTATGAATCTTTTTCAAAGCATTTGTATGCATTTTTATAAAACATAGTGAATTGAAATCCAAAAGATTTTAGAATTGTGCATTTCAAAGACATAAACTCAGAAAGTTATGCACAAATTCACTTTCAGTCCATTTAGCAATCCGAAAACATTTTGAAAGACATAAATGATTTTGCTTATGGAATGCAATGATGGACAAATATTCATTACCCAAAAATGAGTTTCATATAATCACTGTATGGGGTAAGAATTAGATATCACCATAATTCCTCTTATCCTTGATGAAGCTTGCTTGATTAAGATGGATTTGATGTAGATGAATCCTTTTCCGATGTTCACCATCAACATCAAGCATAGCTTGTTTAGCTTTCTCAAGACTTGGATCATTTCTCTATGTTGCATTCTTGAGAAGCTTTCTTTGATTCTACAAAACCTTAGAAGTCTTTTTCTTTCTTGGTATCCAACCTTACTTGGATCCAATCATTGTTAGCTTGTAGGAACCAAAAACACTTATGAATATAATTACGAAGAGGAAATTGAGCATAATGAACTAAACATGACTTTATGCATAAAAGAGATACTTTCTTTTCAAATCATCATGTATGCATAAAGAATAAACTATTGAACATTGCAATCCCTTTATAAACTTATTAAGTGAATTTTTAAGGAATGTGAAAAATCAATTTCAAAATAGTTTGCAATGCTCATTCCTAAGGATACAAAATATAAAACCTCAATGAATATTTTAGATGATAGGAAAGGAGGTTTTACCATTGTATACCTTTACCTTAGGTACTTGGAGTATTGGCTTTACTTACCCATTGGTTCTTCATATGTTTTCCCATGGATATATGCAAAGCTCTCTCAGAGGATATAGACTTCAATAGTCTTCTTTTTGATATTTGAGAGATTCTCCTCTTCATGTTCTCCTCAAGATAATTGAATGGTACTCTATGGTAGTCCATTCTTGATGTGGAATGTACTCCTCTTGCTTGTATCCATTGCTTCTCTTTGTGAGTTGACTTTGTAATTCCAACAATGGGTGCCCTGAGATTTCTCTTTCTTGATGCTATGATCTTCTTCATTGGTGCATGAGAAACTCTTGGCTTCTTGTTCATTTTCTCTATACCCTTATGTCCATTGATTTTCAACTCATCCTGTACACATAAAGCACTAGATGGACATTTTGGTACCCACTCATACTTGGGTCCTTGTCGGTTAGTATTGGACCTTGCTTGTCCTTTAAGAACCCAAATAAATTTATTTCTCACATTAGAATTTCTCCTAATATAGCATGTATGAGAAATATGACCAAACTTTCCACAATAATTGCAACTAATAGAATGGTATACATCATGAGATTTTATGCAAGCATTGTGTCGGTCAAGTGGATGAAATATCAAATAACTCATATTTGTTAATTCTTTCTTCCCACATGATTTTCCAAAGAAGATTGAAAACATTTTTGCTTTTCAAAAAAGAATCAGTAATTGGTTGAAAAATAATTTTATGCAAACTTTCAAAATCATCTTTCTTAAATACACAAGAAGAATTGGAATTGTTTACCACATGTGCATCTTGAGCTTCAGATAATGAGTGATCATAATCGTCCATGAGCTCTTCCTGGGAATCCTCTTCCTCTTGTTCTTTTGTGTTGACTGGATTATGGGAGTACTGAATAATTTCTCCTTCTTCAATATCTAGTTGTTCATCAGTCATAGATATGCAGTTTATAATTTCTGATGAACTATCAACACTATCAACCTCAACACAATTGTTATAAATATATATAAAATCAAGAGTATCCCATATTTCTTTAGCACTAGAGCAACACTTGATTTTCTGAAAATCATTTTCAGTTAAAGCACAGTAAAGAATTTTCATTGCTCTAATGTTCAATGAAAACATTTTATTTTTCTTTCTTGTCCAATCCTTTCTTGGTTTGAAATCAATGACATTTATAAAAACATTCAACATATCAAAATCAGTTGCTTTGATAAAACTAGTCATTCTAGCTCTCCAAAACCAAAAATCAATATCTTTGAAAAATGGTGGAATCGTATAATCAAAACCTTCTGAAAACGAGGAACACCCAAAATCAATCATTGAAACTCTTGAGACGGTTAAGTCCTTTAAACAAGAGCCTAGCTCTGATACCAAATGAAAGACTTGGCTATCACCCAAGGGGGGTGAATTGGGTGTTTGATTAAAAACTTAGAACTTTAAAAATATTTTCACAACTTGGTGAAAGTAGTTTGAATGACAATAATAATTTATAAAGAAATGAACAATCATTCAAAACATATATGTTGGAATGTAAGAGATAAGGAAAGAGAATATGCAAACTGCGATTTATGCTGGTTTGGCCCAATCCCTGACCTACGTCCAGTCCTCAAGCTCCACTTGAGATTTTCAATCCACTATCTTCTTCCAACTTGATTACACGTTCTGTACTTGGAGTAATCCTCTCACTAGGATTCACTACCTCTTACAAACTGTAATCAATACACCCGTTTGATTACACACTCTGTACTTGAAGTAATACCCTCACTAGGATTCGCTCCCCTTACAAGCTGTAATCAATACAATGGGTTTACCACTCAAGATCACCCAATCTTGAGTAACTCTCAAACAGAAAGACAGCATGTTTACAAATAAATCTCCTCTCTCAGAAGTGAATGGATAAACACTGAAGTACAATACAACTCATTTCACTCTCTGATAAACCATGTAAACATTGAAAACAGAGAGTAAATGATAAGAATATCAGAGTATTAGCATGTTGAAGATGTAAGCTTGTTTCTCTTCATTTTTCTATCTTGAATCTGCCTTCTTTTATAGGTAGAGATCAGTATATGACCATTTGAAGATTCAATGACTATTGGATAAAGAAATATAGCCAATAGACTCACGTGAAACTAGCCGTTAGAACTTCGTTTTCTGAACCCGCTATGACATCAGCATTTACTTTACACTTCTTGATGTTCAGTTTAACATCCTTTGATCATCTGAAACATGTACATAAATGATATAAATAATGTTAAGTATTCAAAATCATTTGGGTATTCATCTGGATGTTCTTGATGAGAAATGAGATTTTTGAAACACTAATTTTCTGAAGCAGAGGTGCAAACTGTGCAACATCGTGAACAAACAGTCAACTTTAGAGGGCCATATCTCCCTAGTCTAAACTTTGTTTTGGTCCGTTAAAATCTTGATAGAAAGCCCTTTAAGTCTACTTTCATATGCCACCAATTTCAGCTCAATCAAATTTTTTGCTTTGTGAGATATACTCAAAACATTGAAGGTTTGTCTGCTGAGTGGCGTGAATTTCACTGTCAACTTCATCAAATCATAGATCCTTCATCTGAGCTCCTTTTGTCTTGAATTTTATATCAAAATGACTCATTGCGAGTCTAGATTCATACAAGTTTGGTTTCACTTCAATGGGACTTCTGGTTTGGGAGATATCATCAAATTACCAGAGGTCACCAGCTGAAATGTGAAACATAGGTGAGTTGAGTTGCTGAAATACACATTGACTCGAGTCATTTAGTGACTAACTCGAGTCAAACCTGTCCGAAGACGCTAAGAACACTTTCTGACTCGAGCTAATGTTATCCTGACTCGAGTCAAATCATCCCAGACCACCAAAACACTGTAGCAAAGTGGTTAACTCGAGTTACAACTCCATGACTCGAGTTATAACTGATATTTTGCTGGTTTTAACTCTGAATTGATCCATTCCAACTTCCATATGATATTGGAGACTTCTACCATCAATATAAGAACTTGAATAATGATATTCCACTACATTGTGCAAGTTCTTCCTTCTTCAATTTCTTCTCTCCTTCTAGATTATCTCCCAAAATCATTTGATAGCTTCTTGCTTCCTTGACATTATGATATTCTCATTATGTTGTGCAAGAACTTCTTTCTTCAATCTATTTTCTTGATCATTCTCCATCATCATTCTGTGCAAGTTCTACTTTCTTCAATATCTCATCTTCTTCTTGAACTTGACATTCTCTCTGCAACCAATTTCTTCTTTCTTTAATCTCCTTAGTCAAAGTAGTAGATAAATATATTATTCAAGCTTTTTGCTCATAATAATGGCATCTATATAAGACATCATCAAAACAAATCATATCCAACACAAAGTTCTTGACATTTTGTAAAGTGAGTTTGAACTTGACTTTTGGTTCGAACTTGTATGTGTTATTTTGCAACTTCAATATATAAGACATCATCAAAACTAATCATATCTAACATGACCAAGGTATAAATATTTCCACCAAGGCTCTTTACTCTAGCCAGTCCAACTAGATCCATACGGAGTAGTTGAAGAGGTCTATTAGTTGAAATTTCATTTTTAGATTTGAAAGATGATTTGGTTTGTTTACCTTTCTGACAAGCATCACAAATCATATCATTTTTTAAACGAAGTTTTGGTAAACCAATAACCAAATCCTTTTTCAACAATTTGTCAAGTTGGATCATATTGACATGAGCTAATCGCTTGTGTCACAACTAACTTTCATCAAAGTTACCAATAAAACATTTTTCAGAAACAGGTCTATTTTTAGAGAAATTGAGAGTATAACAATTACCTTCTCTAGGAGCCCTAAATAAGGCTTTAGACTTAAGATTATCTAGCAAGAGATTATCCTTGCTTACGATCAAGCATTCCTCAAAATTGAAGATAACGAGGTTACCTTTATTAGTGCTTTGGCTCATACTGAGGAGATTGTGACAAAGGCCTTCCACAAGGTAAACATCTTTGATTTGAGGTCTTTCGTTGTTTCCAACTTCTCCAATGCCAGTGATCCTTACAGATTGGTTTCCACTGAAAGTTACCTTGCTACCATCTTTGGGCTTGATTGAAGCAAATTTGGATTGGTCTCTCGTCATGTGTCTAGAGCATCTACTATCAATGTACCACTTGTTGGTTTTTGATGCTCTTAGACAAACCTGCAAGACATAAGAGATCAAGTCTTAGGTATTCATCTTTCTTAGGTCTTTTTGGGTTAGCTTGTGTCTTAGGAATCTTATAAGATCTGTAACACCCCGAGAATGTCGAGAGCTAGGAAGCCTCTTTGGGACTAAGTAACTAGGCTATACGGGTCAGTGGACCTAGTATGTTCAAGCCGTGGAATTAGTGTGCTAATGGAAAAAGGGGCATAGAAGACCTATGCGGTGTAAATCTGGTTGGAAAAGATGCCACCTAACTATGTCCTAAGGTATACGGCAATTACTTGAGCAAAAATATGCCTGTATAAGTTAGTATACGACATTTTTTAGGGTTGTCGGGTATGCCCTACGTTTTTGAGTAAATACCAGTATGTGGCATCATTTTTCGGGTCTCGACATTCGTGTCCCAATCCCAAGTAAAACCCGAGCAGGATCCTGAGTAGACACCGATAAAGTAACTTTAATAAAGTAAGGGCATGATGACTAATAATGACATACTTTTGGGTTGGTCCAATAAAATCATGACATGTGTCCCGTCATCATGAAAAGGTAAAAAGCTACTTTTGTGTTGGACCAATAAAAGCATGACACATGTCCCTTCATAATTACAGGTGCAAAAGTCAAAAAGTTTGTAGAAGAAGTTAGGTGAAAGGAGATATTTTGAGGGCATTTTGGTAAATTGCTATAAGGAACACATGTGCATGCAATTAATATGAAATGATGACTCTAAAGCTTCTTAAATAAGCTTCAAATTCATGAAAAACAAGTAGGAGAGAGAGAAAATTCAACAAAACTTGCAAAATAAGCCAAGTTAAGGGGATATTTTGCAAGGTTACTTTGGTAATTTGATTTAGGGAATTTTTAAGTGCCCTCTTGACATGTTTAAGACATTTTTCACTCCTGTTTGCATGAGTATTTTTCACCAAGAGCCCAAGGACCATAAAAGTTAAGGTAACAATGCAGAAGTAAAAGTTAGTGGTAGTGATGATTCGCAGGACACGTGGCGTGTTGGGGTCAGAAGTTGGATTTTTGATAGCACGAAGTATGAGGTAATTATGAGATATTGAAATATGGATTTCTTGCTCCCCAAGGCACTAGGTTTCGGCCACTCAGGGGGAGGGTGAAGAGACAGTTGATTTGGCTCCACATAAGTCCAATAAGGTAACCTGAGTAGTAAGGAAAAGTGTAATCGACAAAAAGCAGCTGAGCAGGACCGATTAGGGGTTTCCGAAGACAGGCCCAGACCCCCAGATACAGGGAGAGGACGTCCTTTTAGTGGGCCAGAAGAGAGAAAAATGTCACTTGGAGAGCAAGTAGAAGGTCACATCAGGTAATTATGAAGAGTGAGAAAATAAAATAATCAGGATTAATCAGGACCACGCAATTTGAATATGACTTGACAAGGAAATGACAAGACATCATGACTTCACATGGGAATTTAAGGCACCATTTAGGGGCTTCCTAGTGGGTCCCACTAACTTGGAGACAAAGCATAGCAAAATGACATTTTTACCCCTGAAGTGTTATTTTAACCCCTGGACAAAAACCTACACTTAGTAAACTGAAAAACCACCATCAGGGGCAGCCAAGGGATCTGATTTTTGTGGCATAAAATACGCCTCACTTCTGCCCTAGAATTCTCTAGAAAATCTTGGGAAACAAGTCAAAAAATTATATAAAAAATCTGAAGCACCCTTCTGACCATTGGATAATAACACATCTTGGATAATAGCCCTAACCACGAAGGTCTATTTCAGGACACCCCTTGGACATTTTCTTTGCTTCCAAGACGTTTCCAAGGGAGGAAGAGGAGAGTGATCGGCTGAAAGTCTTGGTTCATGAGAAGAGGAAGCCATACGCAACCAAAGATTCAAGTTAAGCCCCTAACTGACAACTTGGTGATTACTCTTTTAAGTTTCTGCCCTATGGTATTGAACATGGGGATGCAGTGGGAGTTTTATGTTTTTAATGTTTCCAATGAGTCCAAAACATGATTTTGTATGGGTTTAAGTCAAGGTTACCTTTTTCGCACCCAAAAAACCCTAAGACGTAAAGATGGGCAAATATGCCTACACTTGCAATTTCTGGGCATCAAAGATAAAACGGAAAATTTAAAATAGTAAATGAAGTCTAATTGCCCTAAAATTTTACATGGTGAAAGTAAACATACTAGGGATGATCTTGACATCGTTTTGATTTATCTATGGGGAGATAATTTTTGAAAATAGCCTTAAAACCTGAACTTTGTCTTGGACCAGTGGCTAGGGTTTGGGTATTAAATAAAGATATGAACCCATATGACATTGGAAATTATTTTTCCTATAAACTATACATCCTAAGGGTTCCATGGACGTTGATTTCACATCAATATGAGTTTTCTAGAATTTATTAAAAATTAGCGAAGTTGGATCAAAGATTCTGGAAAATTCTGGAGTTAGGTGAAATTTATGGAACTTGAAGTAAAGTTTGCATTTTTTATTGAAAGTGTGATATTTTTCTGTATCTAGGGTTGTTACACGTGTAGGACATATTTCGAACGCCGGAGAGGAGTTTACTATTTTCAAGAAGTACCAGATAGTAATTGTTAACTTGCATACTCTATATTGCTCTTGTATGTGTGTTGTATCATGATTGTGGATTTGGGTTGTAGTACCTAGTAGACAGTGTGTCATTGGTTTACTGCTGAAGTCCAAGGTATGTCGGACTATAGTGCCTATGGGACTATGTGTCCTTAGGTTACTGCTGAAGTCTGAGGGCATGTAGGGCTGTAGTGCCTGAAGGACTGTGTGTCCTTGGGTTACTGCTGAAGTCCGAGGTATATAAGGTAGGTAGGACCTATGACTGTGTGTTCATAGGCAGCTACTGAGGCATCTTGGGGTAGGTAGGGGTCTGCAGCCCTAACTACCGAGAACCCTTAGCGTCATGGTTCCGGGGCTTGTGTTGACTAGGCGGTCCTGCGGAGGTATTACATGCCGGTTTCATTGTGCCAGAGGCAGGTCCTGATTATGATTTGTATTACATGCATTGCATACAAATTGTATATGAGTTTAACAGTTACTCTAGGGTTCAACTTTGAACTCCAGAACATCTGAAGTTACAGGTGTAAGGCAGTAGGCCGGTTGGACTATTGAAAAGGGTACGGCCACGATATGTCGAGGCTGAAGGAATAAAGGATGCCCTATGATGTTTTGTATATCTATTTTCGAGATGACTGTATGATTTATACATACTGTTCAGTATTTATTTTGGACGATTGCACCCTTAACCCTGCAGGGACTTTACTTTGATTATTGTACCTTTAACAATATATTGTAAGTTGTCCAAACTGATCATATGCTCTGTTGTGTACACTCTGATGTATATTAAAAGGACTAATTAATAGAGGAAAAGTAATAAGTAAAGGAATCCCTCTAACCCATCACCCGAAAAGGCGAGGCCGATAGGGGTGTAACAAGATCCCTTAGGCACCTATTGATAATTCCTTACAGGTTTACTCTTTCTTTCCTTTTTATGAAAATAGGAAGAAGTAGTATGACCTTTATGATTGCAATAATTGCAATGAGCAAAAGGATTTGAAGAATGAACAGTTCTTCGAAAGTAGTTCATGTAAGATTTTTCTCCAAATTTCTTTTTGTCTTTCTTTATATCAAAATCAGGTTTATAACTAATTCCTGATCTGGCATTTGTAAACCTTTGTTGTTTTAAAATAACATTGATCATTTCACTGCCTTGAGTGAACTTCTCAAGTGTTTCTGTGAGGTAAGCATTCCTTTTCTCCAAAACACAACAATTATTACAATCCGTTTCTGAAATCTTTTCACAAACTTTTTTCAGAAATGTTTTCACAAGTAGAAGTAGAAGAAGAATCATTTTGAACTTGTTTTTCTAAAGTTTTTATTTTTCTTTTCAAAACAAGAAGTTCTTTTGCAATTTTTTCCAAACTCAGAATGAAGAGTTATACTCAAAAAGTAACTCATCGAAAGATGGTTAAAAATCATTTACCTCTTCATTTTCCGATTCCTCTTCTTGAGCCAGAAGACAGACATTGGATTTCTCTTCTTCTTCGGCTTCATCTTCATCAGATAAGTTGTCTCCCCATATTGCTGAGACATAAGCTTTTTTCTTATACTTATTGAACTTCTTCTTATCTTTCGGCTCAGTGCTGGAGCTACCCTTGTGAAACTTTCTGAATCCTTGGTCCTTCTTGTAGAATTTCTTGAATTTCCGAACCATCATGCCTAGCTCTTCATCTTCGTCTTCTTCTTCATCATCACCTGATTCTTTAGCCTCCCTGATAGTCTTAATAGAAGTTCCCTTGCTCTTGCCATTAATCTCATCAAGTCCTTTTCTGAACTTGATCTTTCCTTCATATTCAAAAAGACTGCCAAATAGAGTTGCAACCAAAGCCATTGATTCTCCACGAGCTTCTTCAATCATTGTTACTTTGGCTTCATATTCCTTGCTAAGAATGTTAAAGATTTTTCTTACTTGAATAGGTTGTTCATAGACTTTTCCCAAAGCAGAAAGTTGGTTGATCAGATTAGTGAATCGAAGTTGGAACTCACCAATGGATTCTCCAGACTTCATACGAAGTAAATTGAACTTGGTCATGAGAGTATTTACACAATTCTCCTTGATTCCGATCGTTCCTTCATGAGCTATCTCCAGAGCATCCCACATTTCCTTTGCAGATGATAAAGTGCATATCCAAAAATATTTACTTTGACTTAGAGCACTTTGCAACATAAAGATAGCTTTACTATTGAGAGTAACTAGCCTTCTGCCATTTTCATCGTACTCTTCTTCTAGCTTTGGAACTCTACGCCATCTTGGACAGAAGAAGCGACATAGTCTCTTCTCTCGAACACTTTCCATTGACCATATTCAGCGGCCATAACGAAGACTTTGAACTTAGCCTTCCAGAAAGAGTAATGTTCACCATTGAATCCCGATGGTCTGTTGATTGAAGCTCTATCAGGTAAAATACGGTCCATGATGATCCTTCTTGATATGTTAGGCTCTTTTAGAGAAGACCTTGCTCTAATCCCAAATGTAAATGGAGCAATCACCAAGAGGGGGTGAATTACGGATTTTAAAAATCTTTTTCGAATACTCTGTTTATAGAGAACTAAAACAGAGAAGAACAGAGGAGAGGAACAAGAAGCTTGTCACAAGAGAATTTATATTGGTTTGGTCTAAATCCTTGACCTAAGTCAAATCCTCAAACACTCTGGGATTTTCACTAACTCACAAGATCAGTTACATACTCTGCACTCAAAAGTTATCTTCTCACTAGGATACATTCCCCCTTACAAGTTGTAAACTGATCTACCCAATCTCCAAGTCCCACGACTTGAGATTCTTACAATAAATGATTTCAATAAATGAACTCTCTTGAAGAGTAGATAAGATAATCACTGAAGA
This sequence comes from Acacia pycnantha, assembly GCA_025563575.1. NCBI lineage: Eukaryota > Viridiplantae > Streptophyta > Magnoliopsida > Fabales > Fabaceae > Acacia > Acacia pycnantha. Next base: position 408,024 of record JAMWYP010000337.1, on the reverse strand, counting down.
ATAGAAGTATCAACACATACTTTACAAGTAGGTGAAAACACTTAATACAGATTAACAAATTGAATGCTTTTCATTTTTAGATAGATGGTTGTTGAGAAGACTTGAATGCAACTCCTTATATATCAAGAGAGCATTAAAAGACCGTTGGATTCTTCAATTTAATTGTTGGAGACATTGGAGTAGCTGGTAGGAACACTTGTGTCACTTGTCTCTCTAATCTTCAGTTAATCCAAATGCACAGAAGTTTATGGTTGACTTCTCTTGAATTAGATCCGTTGGAAGAGCAGCTTCTTCATAGGGAAAACAAACATTAATAACTTAGTAACATGTAGAGAATGATTGTCCAAAAGTGTGCAAGTTTTCTGGACTTTGCATTTAATGTGCTGACATCACTTTTTGCTTTAAACTAAATCTTCCTTTAATATTCTTTAAATCATCTGAAAACTTTTAGGATCCGTATACACAATGGAAGGATTTTATCCATTTAAAATATTACAAATCCCATAGGAGGATCTATCATCAGCGTTTAAATCGGGTTAGTTAAGAACTGTACCTATATGAACTCGTGAGCATCCTTTGCGAACTCCTGGGCTAGTGCCTTCTTGCTCGATCAATCTCTAGGAGCTAACTGTATGAATCCACTCCCTCAACCGGTATCCACACCGAACAACTTTCCAACACGTACAACAGCGTGCTAGCGCCTTGCGACTTTGCGTCTCACGTCTCTCCTCTAGGGTTCTTTTTTCGTGGCTTGTTGGTTTGTTCTCTTAATATGACTAGATGAATATCTATTATAGAGTTTCTAAAACCCTAATTGAGTCGTCTTAAAATATTCAAAATTAATCTCAATTCATATTGAATTCAAATTTTAAATTAAAATAACATTAATCAAATCTGTCTAACAAATCTAATCTATTTATTTTAATCCAAAATAAAAAACCTACCGATTTAATTTATCTTTATAAATTAAATATAAGATATGATATCTATTTATTTAATTAAATCTGAGAAACTATATCTCAATTTAAATTAAATATAAGATACTATATCTCTTTCGAAAGTTAAATCTGAGATACAATATCTCTATTTGTTTGAGTTATTTAATTTATCAAAAAATTAAGTACAAAACAAATATTATATAGTCTATATTAATAATATCATTATTATTTAATTTTGAATTTATATATATATATATATATATATATATATATATATATATATATATATATATATATATATATATATATATATATTCATCCTAGATTAAACATTGTATTCATTAAATTTTAGACAAATCTAAGATTCAATGAATCTAGACACTTTTGCTTGTGTTGGGCTATTCTTGTGTGCGACACTACAGGCCCACATGAGATTGGCAATGGGCCAATACTGTACTGTTGGAAATTATGCCCTAGGGGCAAGTCATTGTTTTTTAAACGTCATCAATATTTAAAGTATTTCTCCTTTTGTTATCATATTATTTGCATGTTTGTTATGATAACTATATCCTTGGACATATCATATAGATTGTCCTAAATGTCCCTGGTCGGTCATTTATGCGGAAGCAAAGATGAAATAAGACTGGTATGACTTTGATGAGTATGGAGATACGAATCAAAGTCATAGGCACTTGTAAGAGTACAAGGTGCTAGATCGACCTACTATGAGAAAGCTGCATGGATTTAGTCATAAGCTTATCTCATGTATAACCACGTCACAACGCCATTTGACCTGAGATCAACATGGATTCCTACATGAGAGTCGCTGATCTTTGACCTAGTCAAAAGTCACATTTGATCAGAATTAGTGGTTTTCATGCAGAGCAATGTGAATGGTCAAGACAGAGTTTGTCCCTCACATCTTTAGAGAGATAATATTGGGCCCCTCGATGAGTGAATATGAGAAATGTATGGCCATATTACGATAGAACAGAGTTTCCATTTCCATTGTTAGACTACTCAAGAATCGAGAAAGTAATGATCAAGAAAAGGAAGTTGACATTATCCATGCCTCATCATTGACCAAATTGTCGCGTGACAAAAGGGATGTGACATGGTTATACAATAGGTTGTATCGTATCATCGATCCCCATATGAATTGGGTAGTCGCAATGTATTTCTAGAGGCCGCTTGCGATTTGTGGGCTGGTACAATATTGGCCCACTTCCAATCTCATGTGGGCCTGTAAGGTCGCACACAAGAATAGCCTAACACGAGCAATAGTGTCCAGATTCATCGAATCTTAGATATGTCTAAGATTTAATGAATACAACATTTATCTTGTATATATATATATATATAATAAATTCGAAATTAAATATTATTATTTAGATAATGATATTATTTGTTTTGTATTTAATTTATTAGATAAATTAAGTAAGTAAAATAAATAGAGATATCACATATCTGATTTATTTTAAATTGAGATATAGTATCTCAGATTTAATTAAATAGACAAATATCATATCTCATATTTAATTTTCGAATAGAGATATCATATATCTGATTTAATTTGAATTGAGATATGGTGTCTCAGATTTAATTTATAAAGATACATTAAATCAGTAGGCTTTTAATGTAGATTAATTAAATAGATTAGATTAGATTTGTTGGACAGATTTAATTACTATATTTAATCAAATTTGAAATTCAATGATTAATTGATATTAGTCTTGAATATTTTAATACGGCCTAATTAGGGTTTTAGAAACTCTATAAATAGATATTGATCTAAGTCGTATTGGAACAACGAACTAACAGGCCTCGAAAGAAATCCTAGAGAGAATAAAACAAGAGACAAAAAGCAAGAAGGCGCTAGCACGTTGTCGTACATGTTGGAGAGCTGTTCGGTGTGGATACCGGTAGAGGGAGTGGATTCGTAGAGTCAGCTCTTAGGGATTGATCGAGCAAGAAGGTGTTAGCTCACGTGTTTGCAAAGGTCGCTCACGAGTTCGCATAGGTATGATTTTTCCTAACGAACCTTGATTTAAACACCGTTGATAGATCCTCTTTGGGATTCGTAAAATTTTAAATGGTTAAAATTCCTTCCGCTGTGTGTACGGATCCCAACAGTACCAGCTCACAAGTCGCAAGCGGCCTCTAGCAAGACATTGTGACTACCCAACTCATATGGGGATCGATGATACGATACTACCTATCATACAACCATGTCACATCTCTTTTGTCACGCAATAATTTGGTCAAGGATAAGGCATGGATAATGTCAACCTCCCCGTTCTTGACTATTACTTTCTTGATTCTTGAGCAGTCTAACAATTGAAATGGAAACTTCGTTCCATCGTAGTATGACCGTACATTTCTAAGACTCACTCATTGAGGGGCCCAGTATTATCTCTCTACAAATGTGAGGGACAAATTCCATCTTGACCGTTCACATTCCGCTGCATGAAAACCACTGATCCCGATCAAAGCCTTTATCATCACATGGTCAAATGTGACTTTTGACTAGGTCAAAGATCAGTGGCTCTCATGTAGGAATCCATGATGATCTCAGGTCAAAGGGCGTTGTGACGCAATTATACATGAGAAAAGCTTATGACTTAATCCGTGTAGCTTTCTCAAAGTGGGTCGTTCCAGCACCTTGTACTCTTACAAGTGCCTATGACTTTCATTCGTATTTTTATACATCATCAAAGTCACACCGGTCTTATTACATCTTCGCTCTCGTGTAGATGACTGACTGGGGACATTTAGGATAATCTATAAGGTACATCCAAGGATACAGTTATCACTATAAACATGCAAATGAAATGATAACTAAGCAAAGAAATACTTTAAATAACATAAACGTTTAAAATACAATGACTTGCCCCTAGGGCATAATTTCCAACAAAACTCTAACAAATTGATTAAACATAGATAAGAATAGTAATGAGTGATGATAAGAAGTATCAAGATCAAACATGAAGATTTCACAAAATCGTGCAATTTGATTTTCAAACTTAGCAACACAAACTCAAGTTTGTTTAAGCAAACTGGAGTTTGCAATTCTTTTTCAAGAACTAAACTTGAGTTCCTAAATGCAAACTCGAGTTTTCTCCTTCTAGAAAAGAATGTTGCGATTTGAATTTTAAAACATATTTTGAACATATGAGCAAACTTGAGTTAATAAGTGACGAACTTGAGTTTGGAACTTTTGAAGAGAAAATAAGTTTAAGTTCACAAAGCTCAAAACTGGAGTTTCTAAAAGCAAACTGGAGTTTTCAGAAAACACAAAATAGTTAGGTACACTCGAGTTTGCACAAACTCGAGTTTATATGAAAATCTTTGAAACTCTCTGTTAAGACTAAACTCGAGTTTACTATTCTAAACTTGAGTTTTCTCAAAATATGGAAAACTTAGAAAAGCTTTTGGCCAAGTGCAAACTGGAGTTTGGTATATCAAAGTGGATTTTGCTCAGTATGAAAAACATTAAAGCTCTCGGCCAATTCCAAACTCGAGTTTCCAAAAACTAAACTCGAGTTTTGTTGAGTTCACAAAACCTTTGAAAGCTCTCTGTGTAATACAAACTTGAATTTGCTTTGTCTTGGAAAGCTTTGAGTGCTCTCTGTATGACACAAACTCAAGTTTTCTAATATAAACTCGAGTTTGCCTTAGTTTAGAAAACCTAGAACATCTCTCTGTCAAGTTCAAACTTGAGTTTGCCTTTGACAGTAAGTTTTTCAACTTAATAAAGACAAACTTCATTTCTCATTTACACTTGTCAGTTATCATCAAAACACAAAAAGAACTAACAGTTCCCAGTCAAATATTCTTAGTTGGATGTGCCGGTTGAGAACTCCGACGTACAGGAGGATTCTTGGTTCATGCCAATTCGTTATACCTAGCGCTAGGGGTTGTGTGGTGTGTATATATATATATATATATATATATATATATATATATATATATATATATATATATATATATATATATGAACTGCATTATCTGAATGTTTTTTGAAGTGTGGGCTATTTATTTTGATCAACGTTCATATGCTATTCATACTCTGTTTGTGAGATGAACGTGTTACTCTAGGCTTTAAATTGAATCCCAGATGTTTCCAAGGGGATAGGTTCCAGACCTAGTCAAAGCAACAGGAATATCTCCAAAGCAAAGGCTGCAATTTCGGAGCAATGATAGTTGCTGCTTAGATACTAGATATAGCTGTAGAGCTTATAGTAGTTTGTTTCAATTTGTTTTGGGTCATATTGTATATATTGACACCGATGATACTTTACATCATTGTACTAAGAACTTTGTAAATTATTCCTGCACAATACTGAGAATGTATACTATTCTATACCTGTATTGCTCATTATATATCGCTGTATTACTATGATAAATATCGTAATTACAAGGGGTATGACATTCTATATAGGATAGTGGTGGGTTAATTGAATAACATTGTGAAAGACAATTATGTTGTAGCATTGCGGAAGCTGTGCAGCATGATTGCTATAGCAATGCGTTGCACACAAACTGGGGGAATGCCATGACTTAGGATAAAATATGAACTCAGCTTACTCTTACAATTGATAAGTTCCTTCGATTCTCGACCACTTGTTTATTTCTTGTTATTAGTGATAGCAAAAACAACCAAAATCAACTCTACTTTTACTTCGCAAAACTTTCTTTAGAAACTGAACTCATCTTCGGTATCATAGTCTCTGTGGAATGATACTCTACTCATTCTTTATTACTTGTTCGATTGGTTCACTTGCTAAGGGAATTCAACCAACACCCCCTCATTGATCAACCATCTTATTTCTTCATTGTATTTTTTAATGAGCCACTCCATTAAAATTTACTAGCAACAAATATACAATTCATTGAATTGATAAACCTGTACAACTTGCACATGTTCTTATCTAAAGCACTTGATTGTGTTAACAATATACACACACAAGGTAAAAATTATGAAAGGTTATATGATTCATAAGTTATAAAAATGCAACTTATTTTGAAAATTCTATGCTTACTACAAAGTTTCAATTTAGTTAAAGTCTTTTTAATTATTATAAAAAATATAATTGTTGGCTACAAGATAATGCTGGAGAGTTGAGCGCCAGACGGAGAAGGAGAGTGGTAGAGAGACTGGACGGCAGGAATAGACGATAGGAATAGATGGCTCTCTGTCGGCATAGACTTTGTTGGTTTTGATTAGTTTTGAAGATGTCTTATATAGATGCCATTCTTAAGAGCAAAAAGGTTGCATGTTACATTTATCTCCTATATTGACTAACTACTATATTTAATGTAGATTAGTCCAAGTTGAATAATAGCTCAAGAAGGAGATAAGAGATTTTAGAAAGAAGAAACTGGAGAGAATGTCAAGTTCAAGAAGAAGATGAGATATTGAAGAATTAAATTATGAAAATGATCAAGAGAAGAAGAGGAGAGAAGAAAGAAAGAATTAAATTATGGAGAATGATGAAGAGAAAAGAAGAGAAGAAAGAAAGAATTGAATTGTGGAAAATGATCAAGAGAAGTAGAAGAGAAGAGAAGAAGAATTGAATTGTGGAACATGATCAAGAAAATAGATTGAAGAAAGAAGTTCTTACAAAATATAATGGGAATATTATAATGTCAAGAAAGCAAGAAGTTATCAAATGATTTTGGGAGATAATCTAGAAGGAGAGAAGAAATTGAAGAAAGAAGAACTTGCACAATGTAGTAGAATATCATTATTCAAGTTCTTATATTGATGCTAGAAGTCTCCAAGATCATATGGAAGTTGGAATAGCTTAATTTGGAGTGAAAACCAGCAAAAAATCAATTCCAGGATGAGAAAACTCGAGTTCATATCTAAAAACTCGAGTTTCCTACTTCGCTACAATGATTTTCTCCTCTGGTATGGGAAAACTTGAGTTTGGAACTCAAAACTCGAGTTAGTCACTAACTAACTCGAGTTTGTAGTGTCTTCAGTATCTCTGGCATCTTGGACTAGGAAAAATTGAGTTTCCAAGTGAAAACTCGAGTTTACTTTGTTTCACGTTCAGCTTGGGCGAGGTCTAGTAATTCGATGATATCTCCCAAACCAGAGATCGGATTAAGGTAAAACCAGTGGCATATGAACCTAGACTCCAAATGTGTCATTTTAATATAAAATTAAAGCCAAAAGGAGTTCAGATGAAGGAGCTATCAATTTATGAATTTGACAGTGAAATTCACACCAAACAGCAAACCAACCTTCAATGATTTGAGTGTATCTCACAAAATAAAAATCCAATGGAGCTGAAATTGGTGGCATATGAAAGTAGACTCAAACGGATTTCCAACATGAGTTGACCCAATGAAAACATATTTCAGACCAGGGAGATATGGCCCTCGAAATTCGACTGTCTGTTCAAGATGTTGTACAGTTTGCTATCAAATGAAGCAAACTCGAGTTTAGGAATCAAAACTCGAGTTTGTCGGGGACAGAGAGCAAATCTGATTCTGGGAAAGACCGAAACTAGAGTCATGAAGTTGGAAACTCGAGTTTCAATCAGACAGATAGCAATCTTGAGTAAAGCAACAACCTCTAAACTCGAGTTTACAAATGCAAACTCGAGTTTGCACCTCTGCTTCAGAAAATCACCCTTTCAAAAATCTCGTTTCTCATCAAGAACATCCAGATGAATACCCAAATGATTTATAATACTCCTTAATATTATTTATATCATTTGTGTACATGTTTCAGATGATCAAAGGTTGGTAAACTGAAGATCAAGAGTAAAGTAAATGCTGATGTCATAGCTGGTTTAGGAAACGAAGTTCTAATGGCTAGTTTCATCTGAGTCTAACGGCTATATTTCTTTATCCAACCGTCATTGAATCTTCAAACGGTTATATATTGATCTCTACCCATAAAAGAAGACAGATTCAAGACAAAAGAAGCAAGAGACACAAGCCTACATCTTCAACATGCTATTACTCTGATATTCATATCATTTACTCTCTGTTTTTCAATGTCTACATAGCTTATCATAGAGAGTGAAATGTTTTGTATTGTACTTTAGTGTTTATCCATTCACTTCTGAGAGAGGAGATTTATTTGTAAACATCCTATCTTTCTATCTGAGAGTTACTCAAGATTGGGTGATCTTGAGTGGGAAACCCATTGTAGTGATTACATCTTGTAAGGGGAGTGAATCCTAGTGAGAGGATTACTTCGAGTATAGAGTGTGTAATCAAACGGGTGTATTGATTACAGTTTGTAAGGGGGAGTAAATCCTAGTGAGAATATTACTCCACGTACAGAACATGCAATCAAGTTGAAAAAAGATAGTGGATTGAAAATCTCAAGTGAAGCTTGAGGACTGGACATAGGTCAAGGATTGGGCTGAATTAGTATAAATCACAGTTTGCATATTCTCTTCCCTTATCTATTACATTCCCAGCATATATGTTTGAATGATTGCTTATCACTTTGTAAATTATTACTGTCATTCAAACTACTTTCAGTAAGTTGCGAAAAGATTCTTAAAACTCTAAGTTTTTAATCAGACACCCAATTTACCCCCCTCTTGGGTGATAGCCAAGTCTTTCAGACTTGGGGGGAACAGACGGCAGTACTCAGTGGAGACTGGTAGAGAATGACACACATGAGGATGGAACTAAACCACAGATCTAAATATTAAGCTTTGAATTGTGATAAAATCGAGTTTTATCACAAAAGTAAGTGATTTGCAACTAAATCCCATTTTTGTTGCTAAAAGGTGTCAAGACTGATGAGTTTTTGCAACGAAATTAGGTTTTCGCCGCTAATGATGCCAGCTTTTTGTGACGGAAACCTATGTAGTCACAAAATGACATCAAAATGATGCCTTTTGCGACGAAATTGGGTTTCCGTCAAAAAACACCGCCAGAAGACTCTTCCATCGCAAAAAGGCGTCAGTTTTGACACCATTTTGCGATGGCATAGGTTTCTGATGCAAAAAGTTTCCGCTGTTTGCAACGAAAACCCAATTTTGTCACAAAAAGATGTCATTTATGATGTCGTTTTGCGACGAAAACAGGATTCTATCGTGTAATACCCTAAAAACTGCGCTTATGATAAGTATCATAATTTAGTGAATAATACCTATAGGAAATAGGTGAATATGTGGTCAAAAAATTATATATTATTTCTAGGGCTATTTCTATTAAAAGTCGAAGAGATAAAGTGCCAAACAAGCCCTAAGTGAATCTATGGGTCATAAAATACTATGATAAATCCTAAGACGAAATAAAATATTTATTAAAAATAGGAAAGAATGCTGTCTATAATTTAGATAATTTTTGGAATTATTTTCCTTGGAAAATAATGAGGCAAAAATTAATATTATTTTGGGGAACATAAGTTGCCCCATGATTTTTAAAATAATACTTGGTGTATAAAATACCAATGTCAGTAAAATAGTTGTGAGAAAATGATTAATCCTAATTAAGAAAATTGTCAACAATAAGTAAGTGATTAGATAAATAATTATTGGCTAATTGTTTAAGTATGGATAAAGGGAATATCCAAGTTAAATTATGTAAAACCCTTTGATCAAATGTTAATGGCTAAAATTAGCATAAAAGATACTTGCTAATTAATTGGAAAAAGATTAAGAAAAATAGATGAGATTAAGTACATGAAATCCCTAATCCTAGAAGAATCATTAATCACATGATTAGGGCACTAATTAAGCTTATTAATCAATTTCTACAAATTAAACATTAATCAATGGCAAAGATTGAACTTCCTAAAGCAAGATCAAATATCTACAATTATTCTAGTAATTTTAAAAGCCTAAATCCATGTAATTATGAATGGACCAATGAGAGAATTTTGTAAAATAAATATAAGATAATTAGAATATAATATTAATTAATTAAAAATAAAAAAATAAAAAGGGAGCTAGCCGAAATATATGACTTTTTGGGAGAAAATTTGTGTGCAAAAAATATCATGATATTTTGTAATAGAATAATATTATAAAATGAGATATTTGTGTAAAAAGCAAATGGGATAAATGAGAACCGATAGAAATTAAATCCTATCTTGAAATCCTTGGATTAAGTAGGAAATCTGGACATATTATGAATCAGTGAATTTTTGTCCCGAAGATGATGTTACCTGAAGTGATTTCTGTAACCGACGGCGGTTATCCGAAAATGTTCAGCAGGATAGGAAATACCCTTAATGGGATCAAAAATTTTGTTAACCCAGATATTTCTAAAGAGGAAGAAGAGACCTTTAAGACTACGTCGTTGGATTTTTGAGATTTTATAAGATTACGCGATTAGAACACTGATCAGGGGAATTTATCGGTAGGAGTCCATAAAGTTTATGAGTGACATCATATGGATGACATCACTTTTGGGAAGGATGAGGTCAGCCAAGGGAGGTGTATGGTGGAGATTGAGCCATCTCAAAACCCTAGATCCAAGGGTGTAGAATCAATAAGAAAAAGTGATGAATAGTGCACAATTTTCCCTATAAATAGCCCTTCAATGCTCTTCACAATTCACACCAAATCCTATTGCCTATTTTGAAAATAGAGAGAGATTAGAGAGAAGGAGGAGCTCTTGTGAAGTAGTAGCGAAGTTCTGGGTAATTTCTTCGGTCCCTAGTTTTAGATTCTAGTATTTCTTTCGATAGTTATAGTAGAAATGTTAGTTTGATCTTTAATCTTCCAAGTTAGTTTAGATATCATGTTTTAAGGTTAAATATGATATTTATTTTGAAAATATATTGGAGAAAGTGATATGGCAAAATTTTTGAAGATTAGAGTCAAAGTAACGAAGTTCTGGCGAAATTTCGCCGATTAGTGAGGTCAGGGGTAAAATGGTAATTTGGGGTTAAAATGTCCGTTATGATGATTGATCATTAATGGAAATGTTATTATCCTTATAGGATATCTGTGATTGCGTTCTAACCAACAGTCGTACCGTATACCGTCAACGAAGGTACGTTCGCGTACCGTAACACTAACTCTGATGTTTATTGTATGCGTGTATGTGTTATATGTATTGTATGCGTAGAGATGATATGTTTATTGTATGCATATGGGTGTTAGAGGATAACTGTATGCATGCTGGGAGCGATACATCTGTAAGTTGGGAGCGATATATCTATAATGCTGGGAGCGATGTGTCTGCATCCTGGGAGCGATACATCTATATGCTGGGAGCGATACATCTGCATGGGTTGTGTGTTTATATACTATTAAGGTTGTGTTTATCTGTAATACATATGTGTGTATGTAAACATGAGGTTAACCGTTACCTAAGGTCCGGTGCATTGGACCTCAGCTCTTAACAAAGTGTCAGGATCGGGAAAACCGAGGACGGAAGAGTAGAGAAAGCAACACGCTTGAGAGATTCGGCTGGAGTTTTCTGTTTTACTATGTATTTACTTTTGAAACTTAGAGGAATGTACCGTTGTTACATTACACTATGGTTGTTATTTTGGAATATATATCAGTTACTCTTACGCTCCGATGCTCTACTCTGATGATTTTAATGAAAAAAATATACTGCTTTTGAAAATGGGATGTTACATATCGCAAATCACTTACTTTTGTGACAGAATCTGGTTTCTGTCGCAAAACTTCCCACCCGTTCACTATTTTACGATTGATTTTTTGATCCATCACAAATTGTGACGAATATGCTTGCCAAAGCAAAAATCGGCATAATTTGCGACAAAATTTTTCCTTTGCAAATTTTGTCGCCAATTTACTATTTTCTAGTAGTGTATGTTATCAGTTACTCATTGCCAAATGCTATGCATGCTGTTTGTTGCGAAAGTACTCTGATCTGTACGCCGACACTCTGATAATATATTATATGCTAATTAGATTAACACGAAATATAGAAACATAATTGGACATCATAATGGAGATAAAATTAGGGGGGGTTACAAAAATGCTGCCCCTTTATTATTACCATGGCATTGTTGCTAGAAAGTTGCTGCTCTAAGAAGAAAGAAAAATTTAAAAAGCGACTTTTGAATTTGAACTTCAAAACTAAAGGTGCATTGGTATTTAAAATTGGGATTGATGGCCGAAAGCTTAAATAATGATGAGACATGATGATATGTGTTGGAACTTGAAACGTTACATATTTAGATCAATCGTCTTCTAAAACGCAATCTAAAATATATTAATGAGACCTAGTGTAATACATCTTAATTGGTCTAAATTAAAAGTGTACATTGGAAGCTTGAATGGCGATTTAGATTAACATATTTAGACCTAGTGCTACTACAATCGATATGAATATCAAAAGGTTGTATACTTAACAATACTCAGATAATACATTTTATTATAGAAATAAATTAATATATAGAACTATAAATAGAAAATAAGAGATGTTGGAGATAGAGATCGAGATAAAGATTATAAATAAAAAAATCATTAATAATTTCTTAGCTACGTAAATGCAACATATTACATGCATGGATAAAAGACTACATCATTTTATATAATGAAAAAACTCCCTATCTTTCCTTGTCATTACCAGAGGGAGGGGAGAAAGAAGAGGAAGGAGAAGAGGGCTCCGAAGATAGATTATGTTTGACGTCATTATCATTGAGTATAAGATTAAACTTCTTATTGATAGAGTACAACATAGTGACAATTATTGAAAGGCTTCACTCTATGAGTTCGATCCTTGAATGGAGTTTATCGAGAAGCTCCCTCATTGATAGAGGTGGAAAAAGGCCAGGGGCCATAGGCCTGGCCTGTTTTGAGCTTGATCAGGTCTGGCCTGTCAGGCTAATAGGCCAAGCCAAGGCCTTTTGTAAGGCCTGTTTTGCTTAATAGGCCAGGCCTAAGCCTAGTAAAAGGCCTTTTAGGCCTGTCAGGCCGGCCTATTATGAGGATAAAATTGTAATTTCTCTATCTATCCTCCATTGAAAGTGTGACACGTATACCTACTTCTGATTTTGGACCTCTCATTTCCTAAACCCTAAACATCAGTTCATCTTTCGACCGCTCAGCTCGTCTCTTCTTCTCTACACTCACTGGAAATTGACCCTTGTGTTGATAATATGCTTGCGTTCTGAAAGGCATAGAGCAATTCATGTTGAAAAGAATTATTGCCTCAAGTTCGTTAAATATAGCCCTGAGTCAAGAAGAAGTAGAGCGCAAGTCACATTGTATAAGAGCTTTTGCCTGAAGTTCAATTGTGTTATTCCTCAAGTCAGACGAAGGCCGCGAGCAATTCTTTTGAAAACACTTACTGTCTGGAGTTCATATGGAATCACCTCGAGTCAAGTATTCTTGCTACATAATTGACTTTCAGGTAAGTCCATTTGTTACCTCAAGTTATGGTGAAATTTCCTTGGTTTATTTACTTCTAACTCTTCATGCAAATCGCGCCTGACTCTGAATGCCTCGAGGTAAAATTACTTTACCTCCAGTCAATATTTCGATAGCTTTTAAAGTGAAAACTTTTAACTCCGGTCATTTGTTAAGTACCTCGAGTTAACCTTGCTCAAGGTATTTGTTCTAAACCACAAGTGTTGGGATCCATACACGCAGCGGAAGGATTCTCATCCATTAAAATTCTACAAATCCCATAGACAGGATCTATCAACGGTGTTTAAATCAAGGTTCGTTAGAGAATCCGTACCTATATGAGCTTGTATGCGTCCTTTCTCGAACACGTGGGCTAACACCTTCTTGCTCGATCAATCTCTAGGAGACGACTCTACGAATCCACTCCCTCTACCGATATCCACACCAAACAGCTCTCCAACACGTAGGCAGCGTGTTAGCACCTTCTTACTTTGTGTCTCACGTCTTTTCTCTCTAGGGTTTTTTGTGGCAGTTCTTTATTTTCATACGACTAGATCATTATCTTTTATAGAGTTTCTAAAACCTTAATTGGGCCATATTAAAATATTCAAGATTAATCTCAATTAATCTTAAATTCGAGTTTTAGATAGCATTAATTAAATCTGTCCAACAAATCTAATCTAATCTATTTATTTAATTTGAATTAAAAGCCTGCTGATTTAATTTATTTCTGCAAATTAAATATGAGATATGATATATTTCTATTTAATTAAATCTGAGATACTATATCTCAATTTAATTAAATCTGAGATACTATATATTTATTCGAAAATTAAATCTGAGATACAATATCTCAATTTATTATAGTTATTTAATTTATCAAATAAATTAAATACTATCCAATAATATTATTATCTATAAATAATATTATTATTATATTTTCAAATTTAATTTTATATATATATATATATATATATATATATATATATATATATATATATATATATATATATATCCTAGATTAAATATAGTATTCATTAAATCTTAGACATATATAAGATTCAATGAATCTGGACACTTTTGTACATGTTGGGCTATTCTTGTGTGTGACCCTGTATGAAAGTGGAGCTAAATCACCAAGAGGGGGGTGAATTGGGGATTCTAAAAAAAATTTCGGTTGCTATGTTTTTCGGATATAAAAATAGGGATAAACAGAGAGAAGAGAAGAGAAGCAAGACACGAGGATTTATACTGGTTTGGTCCAACCTTTTGACCTACGTTCAGTCCCCAGACTCTCTGGGATTTCTCACTATCACAATTGATTACACACTCTGCAACTCAAGAGTATTTCTCTCACTAGAACTTACTCTCCCTTACAAGTTGTAATCAATAACCTGTTAGCCCTGGCTATCACCCAAGAGGGGGGTGAATTGGGTGTCCGATAAAACTTTGTAACTTTAAATATCTTTTCACAACTTACTAAAAGTAGTTTGTATGACAGTAATGATTTATAAAACAATAAACAAAAGTTCAAATATATATGCTGGAAATGTAAGAGTTTAGGGAAGAGAATATGCATACTAACCGAGAGAAGATAGAAGTGTATATAAGTCATAACCGAGAGATTTCACATGATTCGAAATTCTGATTTTTTAAGCTGTCGTTTTGGTAGAGTCAATATATTTGGCTAGAGTCATTTTCAATTGAAGAAGAAGGCTTGGCTCAAGTCACAAGGATCAGGCTTGAGTCTAGGTCGAAACTTGAGCCAGATTGAGTAGGCTCAAGTCACCTTTCTTGGATGAAGGTACTCTAGGCTTGAGTCAATAAGTTCAAGCTCAAGTGTAGGTTGAAACTCAAGGTAAACTCATGTAGGCTTGAGTCAACTTCTTTGATAGTTGTGTTCTTGGCTAGAGTCAAAATATTCTGGCTCAAGTCTTGGGTGAAACTAGAGTCACATTGTCTAGGCTTGAGTCAATTTCTTTTGATAGATTTGTCCTAGGCTAGAGTCAAAATTTTCTGGCTCAAGTCTTGGATGAAACTAGAGTCAAATTGTGTAGGCTAGAGTTAATTTCCTTGATAGTTGTATTCTTGGCTAGAGTCAAAATTTTCTGGCTCTAGTTTTGGTTAAAACTCCAGTCACATTGAGTTGGCTAGAGGTTGGGAGATCATTTGAATGCAACGGTCAAAAACTTGGCTAGATCCAATATTGTTAGGCTCGAGTTGAACGAAACAATAGTGTCTATATTCAGAGTTTGGCTCGAGTCAGTCAAAGTTGGCTAGAGCCAATGAAAGCATTTTGTCATTTAAAATAGGAGAATGGTTCAAGTCAGTCAAAGTTGGCTAGAGCCAATCTGACAGATTTTATGCAAATGACATTTTTCAATGAAAAAGTTAGCAAAACGTTTTGTTCTTAATCATAGGTTTTACAATAGGTTAGTCATCATCAAAACAAACCTTTGGAGCTAACAATCTCGGCATAGGATAGTTGGTATATTCCAAATAGGCAAACCACCCATGCTCATAAAGATCTTCATGTCTTCTTTCTAATGCAAGAAGAATCAGCTCCAAACTCATTGTATTTCGTCCATTATCATCAGATGATTGGAGGTTGTTCTTTACCAGCATTTTTTGCAACGTTCTGAACTGACCGTCCACTTCAGAGGGCCATATCTCCCTGGTCGGAACTTCGTTTTGGTTGTATTAACTCTTGATGGAAAGAAATTCGAGTCTACTTTCATATTCCACCTATTTCAGCTCAATTGGATTTGTCGTTTGGGAGATAAACCCAAATTACTGAAGCTTGTTCTGCTGTGTGATGTTGATTTCACTATCATCTTCAAAAATTCATAGCACTTTCATCTGACCTCCTTTGGAATTTTATTTTGTATCACAATGACGCATTGGGAGTCTAGTTTCATACAAATTTGATTTCACCTCAATCTGATCTCTGGTCTAGGAGATATCATCGAACTACCAGACCTCGCCTAAGCTGAACGTGAAACAGAGCAGAACAGAGGTGCTGAAAAGCACTATTGGCTCAAGTCAATAGTGGCTAGCTCGAGTTTTGAGTCAAACTCGAGGTTAAAGTCACTGGCTCGAGTTTGGGCTTCTTGTGGCTCGAGTTTTGACTTCCTGGAGCTTGATTTTGCTTGTTTTAACTCTGATTTGCGTCATTCCAACTTCCATTTGATCGTGGAGACTTCTTGCATCAATCTAGGAACTTGAATAAAGATATTCTCATTCCATTTAGCAAGATCTTCCATTTTCCATCTCCCATCTTGATCATTCTTCATCATTTGAACTTCATATCTTCTTTGATTCAATTTCTTTCTTCTTCGTCTTCCTCTAATTAGATACTTCTTTGTTGATCTTCTTATAAATCATTCTTCATAAATAAACTTCACATCTACATTAAATATAAGAGTTAACCAAAGTAGAAGATAAATGAGGTATAGAAATTTTCGCCTCTTAATAGATAAACATATTTGTCATCATCAAAACTAAGCATAACTAACATAACCCAATCTCCAAGTCCCCTTGACTTGAGATACTTTACAATAAATGATTTACAATCAAGAAACTCTCTCTAAGAGTAGATAAGAATAAACACTGAAGTGCAAATGTATCACAAGATACTTTTTACAAGAAAACTTAAAGAGTAGTTGAAACTTGAAAGATTTTCATTTTCTCACAGATTGGTTGTTGAGAAGAATTGAATGCACCTCTATTTATAGCTAGAGATCATTAAATGACCGTTATAAATCCTAATGTGACCGTTTCCAACATTGGAGGATGATTAGTGAAGGTTTTGGTCTTCTTCTCTCTCTACTCTTTGGTTAATCCAGCTGTGCAGATGTTCAGGGTTGACTTCCTGACTTTTAATTCGTTGGAAAAGCAGCTACTGGATGTAGATGAAAACGAAAGGAAATCACCAAGAGGGGGGTGAATTGGGGATTTTAAAAACTTTTAAAATAACTTTGCACCCAAGTTGAAGCTAAACGTAAAGAGATAAGGAAGAAGAGCTTGACACAGAAAGTTTATCCTGGTTCGGTCTAAACTCTTGACCTACGTCCAGTCCCCAGATTCTCTGGGTTTTTTTCTACTATCACTTAACTCGGATACACACTGTACTCAAGGATTATCCTCTCTCTAGGATACACTCCCCTTACAAGTCGTAATCAAATCCCAATCTCCAAGTCCCCTTGACTTGAGATTTTACAATGAATGAGTAATTTGTATAAACGCTCTCTCACAGAGAAGATATTGATAAACACTGAGGCTCTTTGTATATCAAAAATACGATCAGAAAGAAAACTGAATGTATAAGTAACTCTTGAGCTTGCTTTTCGTTTCTGCTTTTTCTATTCGTATCTTTCGAAGTTTGTAATCAGCTCCTTATATAGTGGTGAGTTGCTATGTTACCGTTACTTCTCAACTTAGCATGTTCTTCATTCGAAATTCAGTTTGATGAGGATTATAGCCGTTGGGTCCTGAATTTCGCGATTAAATTCTGGACGCGTGAAATCATTACGCTTCTGATTCTTCGCGCTAATTCAATTATTCGTTTGATCCAATTTAATACCTGAAACATTCTCAATATAGAGTGGTTAAATATATTTGAATATACTAAATGAATGCTATCAATTCGTATAAACATGGTAAGTTTGTAGTTCAAAACAATCAGGATGAAACCAGTAACGATCATATTTGCTTTCGTCTTAAACTCGAGTTCTCCAAGTCAGGCTCGAGTTCGTAAGGCATTTTAGAGTATCTGGTTTATCTTCATGGCTTATTGAAGTGAATTGGAGGTTTGAACTCAAACTCTGGAGTTTGTAAAGAAGGAAAACTTGGGATCTCTCTGCCAAGGGAAAACTCGAGCTTGCAATAACAGGCTCGAGTTTACCTATTTTGTAAACTCTTCTTTGTTTGTCAAACCATAGAGTAAACTCTACACAAAAAGGGTTAGGCTCGAGTCCATATACTTGGGCTCGAGTGTTCATCAATTTACAGCCATAGAAGCAAGTGAACTCTACTCAAAAAGGATAAACTCAAGTTTAAAGAGATACATTTTAAATAGAAAATCTTCCCGCCATGGGCAAACCCGAGCTTGTCTATACGGGCTCGAGTTTACTCATTTGTAAACTCTTTATTATTATACCATGAGAGTTTAGGCTCGAGTGAATTTACTCAGGCTCGAGTTCGTTATGCTGAAGTAGCCTGCAAACTCGAGCTTTCTTAGTTAGGCTCGAGTTTTTCGGTGACAGAATGATTTTGACTCTTTTGTCATTTTAAAACATTCATACTTGTTTACAATTGTTATTAATCATCAAAATACATAGAGAACTAACAGTAGAAAGGAAACATTAATTCCTTCAAAACGTGTGGAGAATGATTGTCCAAAAGCATGCAAATTTTTTGCACTTTGCATTTAATGTTCTGACTTTACTTTATGCTTTATGCTAAATCTCCACTTAATCATGTCTAAATCATCTGAAACTCACTAACAAACTGATTAAACATAGTTAGGAAGAGTAATGAATGATGATATAGAGTATTGAGATCAAACACAAAAGTTTCACAAATTAGTTCAGTTCGAAATTCAAATTATGCGATGAAAACTCAAGTTTGTTCTTCAAAACTGGAGTTTTCATATTTCAGTAAAAGGACTAAACTCGAGTTTCCAAAACTTAACTCGATTTTTCTCATTCCAGAGGAGAATATCGCGATTTGGTATTTGGATATGTTTTGGGATTAGTGCAAAACTCGAATCATTAAGTGACTAACTCGAGTTTTGGACTTTCGATGAGAAATCATGTTTTTGTCCAAAATCTTAAAACTAGATTTTTCAAAATGTTCAAATTTAGCAGAGCTCTCTGCTTGGTCTAAACTCGATTTTTCAAAACTTAACTCGAGTTTTCTCATACTTTGAAAACAATGGAAACTTCTCTGTAAGGCCGAAACTCGAGTTTCCAAAACCAAACTTGAGTTTCCTCTTTTATGAGAAAACTTTGAAAAACTTCGTCAAATTGAAGAATGGAGTTTTCACAAAATCAGAATCGAGCATTGTTCTCTGTGTGCCGTAAACTCGAGTTTCCAAAGTAAAATTGAGTTTCCAACAAAGCTTGGAAACTTAGAGAACTCTCTGTATAGCCTAAACTCGAGTTTCCAAATGGAAACTAGAGTTTTGGTATCTTTGAAAACTTGATAGCTCTCTGTCTTGTCAAACTCGAGTTTGCTTTGTCTTTGAAAAACTCAGAAGCTCTCTGTATGGCCAAAACTCGAGTTTTTATATCCTAACTCGAGTTTGCCTTTCTTTGCACAAACTTTAGCTCTTCTATGTCAAGTCCAAACTCGTGTTTCCAAACTGAAACTCGAGTTTGCCTTTAACAGTAAGTTTTTCAACTTACAAATACAAACTTCCATCTGAGTTTACAATTGTCCGTTATCATCAAAACCAATAGGGAACTAACATTCTCCCCCTTTTTGATGATGACAACACTTGCAAACCAGAGGTGCTACTTGTTTTGAAAGATTTGAAATTTAGAGAAAATTTTCACAAGTATAGTTTGAAATGCACCATGACAGATATGTACTTTGATAATATTAAGAAATTAATTCAATACCACAGAGTTATGCATAGCAGAAGCAATTTAAGCATAAGAAAGCATTGCATTTCAACTTAAAGGTTGTTCATAACAGCTACGTACAAAATCCAGAAATGCTGAAGCGGAATTCAGAAACATAAAAAACATACAAATTCAAACTAACTAAGCCACCTAAAGACCTAAACTCCTTCAAACTCAATACAACTCTGGTTTCTCTTTCTCTGGTTCTTCTCCCCCTTTGTCATCAACAAAAGAGGATTGAGCTGAGATTGAAGGGTCAATGAAAGGGGTAAAGAGCTTGACAGTTGAGGCAGGGGATGGAATTGGGATTGGAGAGGCAAGTGGGGTTTGTAGAATCTCAGTGGTTGGTGAAGAGGGAATAGGTTCAATGGAAGGGGGTATGGGAGTGGTGAAGATGAATGAAGGTGAAGCAGGAGGGGAAGAGAATTCAGTCTTTAAGCCTGAATCAGAAACTCCACAACCAGAAGTAGAGCCCGTGTTCAACTTCTTGAGGAGTGCATTGACTCGATCATCTAACCTTTCGTGGGAGACCAGTAAGGTAGCCATTTGAGCATCTTGATCAATTTGTGAACATCAACGAGTAAGAATGTCATTTTGATTGTCTTGTCTGAAATCTCTGTTGTGAATTTTCAGTGAACATTACTGATAAATTTGTGATTTTGATGATAGTGGCATGAAGACCTTCCAAGTTGATGTAAAAAAAAAAAAAAAGCGTGGGGTTCAGCTCTCAGATCCTAAATGGCACAAAATTAAGGTTAGTACATATTTGGACATGGCATAATTGCCTTACGAAGTTGGTCGATAAGCTATATATGCTCTTATATATATTTATTGTTATTTTTAGACCCGTCGACAACCGCAAGAATCGAACTTATGTGGCCGTACGTCATGAAACACATATATGATATTGTGACGGAGGAAAGACTAAATTCACTTTAAGGGTAAAATGTTATGGTGAATTCGATCATTGATGGCTTAATGTTACATATGAAATATGCACGTAATAATATGTTATTTTTTGTTTCTCGTCTTTGATGTTACAGAGGTTTTCCGTCCAAAGCCATTTTCGATGATGAAGTGGAGCACATACGCGTGTGTTTTGTAAATATCTGTATAAACTAGTCTTAGAAAATCTAAGTCAGGACAATAATTAATGTCCTAATTAATTCATTTGTAAATAATATATGATGCTGTAGCAACAATAGCCTTCTGTACATACATTTGTTTATTTTTCGACTAGCTAATTCATTCATTTGTAAATATAACGTAATGTAATTCAATAATAAATTTGTTTATTTTTCGAACAATTTGTGTGTGTCCATTTTGGGTTTCTGAATGAATGCGATGGTGGATAAAGCTATTTAGTGCTTGAAATTTGAGGTACAGGAGGATGTTGAAAATGAGCCGAAGAGGCTGAAAAGTATTCGCGACTTTTAGGACCGTATATTTGTTAAAAGTACGGTCCTAAAGGTCTTCGTCCATTTTAAGACCGTATATTTAACAAATATCCGTTCCTAAAAGTCTTCGTCTAATTCTAAAAAATATGGGTAGAGACTTTTAGGACCGTATATATGTCAAAGAGTAAATACCCTTTTTGGTCCCTGGAAAACACACGGATGCCCTTTTTGGTCCCTGAAAAAAAAGAAGTCATTTTTTAGTCCCTAAAATGGAAAAATAAGGTCCATTTTAGTCATTTTTGGTCATTTTTTTGGACATTTTAATGCCTCACAAATTCCCAAAAGGTCCTTTTTAGTCCCTAAAAAGGACCAAAACGACATTTCCTTTACTCAGGGACCAAAAAGGGCATCCGTGTGTTTTCCAGGGACCAAAAAGGGTATTTACTCTATGTCAAATATCCGGTCCTAAAAGTCTAGAAAATATACGGCTAAAATATTAGGACCGTATATTTGTTAGTTGTCCGCTCCTAACTTTAAATTTTAAAATAAGGCTTAATTTTTAGGACCGAGGATTTATTATACGTCCGGTCCTAATATTCTTCATTTAAATAGAGTTGGTGACTCGGTTTTCAGACATATCGTTAGGGTTCAAGGCAACCATGTTTCTGGCGTTCTTCTCAAGTTTTGTGCTTCGTTGTCCTCGTTTCTACTTAGCCTAGATGTGAAGATCATCATCGGTGTCCCTTTTCTTTGTCCTTTTCTTTTTGAAAATGTTCGCAACAGATAAGTAAAGAGGACGACAACGATGGTCCAAACTTGAGAAGAGTCGTCACTCGTTTGTTTTTATTCGAAAAAGGTAAATAATGTTTTTTTGTTTTGTTTTGTATGGTCGCAATCGTAACTTTATTCTCGCAAATTTTTAAGATTGATCACCACGAAGAGGACAATGTTTTGTTTGTTCTTGTTGTCGGAGAAAAAGAACATAAAGTTAAAGACAAACAAAGAAGGCGATTGGGAAATAAAAATTTTATTTAATAATATTTTTTTCACGCCTTAATGAGGAGGCAGTACAAAAAAATAAAAAAAATAAAAAGCTTAAAATTTCTAATCCTCCCCATCGTTGCCGGAGGGGAGTGAAAGGTCGGAGACGTCGTCATCGAGAGGTATGGTACTTAACGTCATTGGCGCGAGTACCGCATTCAGCTTGTTGTTGACGGCGTGATAGACTGAAAGCTTGGCCCAAGCGTCGGTCTATATGATCGACGCGGGCTATCAGTGTGCTCCAAAGATCCGCTGAGGTTCGGGTTCGGAGGCACGGAGGAGGATATGGAGGTGCCTCGTGATTTCGCCCGGCAGGAGGACTCGTCGTGGTGGAGAAGCCATTACGGTGGAGGTTCTAGGAGGAGATGGAGATGAATGTGAAGAAAGTAACAACGGGTTTAAATAGGGAACCCATCCTGAAGAATGTGAAACGCCGGAAACATTAACGAGGAGACGCATATTTGCTCAGAATACGAGGAGACGCCTAGTTGGGAAGTTTATGTGGAAGCCGAAGAGACTCTGAATCATTCATTTCAACATGGGGAAGGGACTCTGTTGTTTGAAAAGAATGAACTTTTAATACCGGATACTGTGTAAGATCCGTTCTTAAAAGTAATATTTTTTAACCAAAAATTCTTACTTGAATAAAATAAATTGAAATATATAATAATAAATGAGTTTTAGGACCGGATACAAAGTAAAATATCGGTCTTAAAAATGATTTTAGGACCGGATATATGATAAAAGGACGGTCTTAAAAGTAATTGAATTAAAAATTAGTTTTAGGACCGGATACAAGATAAAAGTTCGGTCTTAAAAGTTTGTTAAAAGTAAATGACTATTAGGACCGGATATTTTGAACAAATACGCTCTTAAAGTATAAACATTAAATTCATATACCAATTGACGAATTCATCATCGATGTTTATCTCTCCTGCTATCTTTCCTTGTATACTCCACACACTACCTCTTTGTCCTTGTTAACTCCTTACTTCCTAGCTCTCTGCCCCAACTTCTCAAATCCTCAAACCATGGTTAGATACAAGCAAACTGCTCGTAGGGGTGCATACACGCCTCAAGCTCGTGCCATGGTCAGATCATTATATGGTGCGCCTCCTCCATGATGGGAAGTGCGTCGTATTATTTCCGAAGACTCTCGGGTCGTTCGACCCATTGTTATTTCTTCGGATGATGAAGAGATTGCTCATGCCGCACCCCCTCGATCCTTCGCCGATCCTGTCCTTGCCGAGTTCATCCGTCATCTTGAAGTCGGCCATGCGATGTTCGTAATCCCCTCTCCAACTCGTTGGCCCAGCGCGCCTACCTCTGACCCCTCTCCGCTCTCCTGTAATGATCCATTCATATTGCGGGTGGAGAGAATAAGACAACAACTTGCTAATCTCCGGCGGGAAATTAATGCTCTTCACGCCGAAATCGCCGAGGTTGTTCAGTCAGATTCTTGTGGATGATAATATTCAGCTTGTTTTTCTTTTGTTTTTTGTTGTTGTGTATATATTCTGAAGTAATGTAAGAAACATTAAGAACACTGTATGAATTTTTTGGTTGTTCTCCAGTAATTCATTAAAGAAACTTATTCTCCAATTTTCCTTTATTATTTGTCCAAAAAAATATCCTTTATTTTATTGATTTAATATTGCAATCACCAAGGCCATTAAAACCGGACATTTTATAAGTAACGGATCTAAAGAGTATTTGAATTTTAGGACCAGATGTTTTATAAACCTCCGGTCTTAAAACTTAAAAGACTAATAAAAATTTAGGACCGGATACATTTAAAACTCCGGTCTTAAGATGTTAGTTGTATCTTTAGGACCGGACATTTAATTAATAACCGGTATTAATAAAATCTAAAAAGCTAAATAAGGTATCTTTGTCGCGTGGAAAAATTAAATTTCCCTCTCTGATCTCTTGTCTTGCCGAAAGTGAATACTCAGGTTCCGACTCGAAATTTCCCTCTCAGCTTCGTCGTCGCCGCGTACCTCTCGACAATCATTCTCTCGGTTCCTTAGCTAAACGTCTATAGACGAAGCTGTAAGAGATGTTTCGGTTAAAACTTTATTATTTTCCAGCTTATCGTTCTTGGTTTTTCATGGGTTTAACGAAATCGGTGTAATGTTGTTATGGGTATTCTCTTTGGTTAATGAATATTGTTTTTTGAAGATTATATTTGCACTTTAGACCTACCCAACTGACCAACAAGTGTTTTTAGGTTATTCTTGCTGTCTTGTCTGCAACATCAACGTTCGTGAGCGGAGAAGTAAGACGACTCAGCAAACGCATTTGAATTTATATGCTACAGGTTAGTCCACAAGACCTTCATCCCCTGCATTTAATTTCCTCGTCTTGCATTTATTTTGGTTCTTGGATTCACTGTGATGCATTTATGACCAAAAGTGATTCTTAATTTGTTATAAATTTAATGGGCAAGTTCCTCCGTAAAAGTGATTCTTTGAGACAATATTTGCATTTGGAGTTGGCTTATTTTATATGCAAGTTTCAATTTTTTTGGATTATGTATGATCAATGATTTTCATCTATAATATATAGGAATTCTACTATGGATCACGCTTGGATAGATGCTTTACGAACGAGTGTTGAATATCGAATGGGGTTAGGAATTTATAGAATTTGCTAAACAAAATGCCCATGATGATGTGGGGAAGTATTATTGCCCTTGTGTAAAATGTTTGAATGAGTGTCGACTATGTCCCAAGTTATACGCACACATTTAATTTGTCACGGATTTTGTAAGACTTATACAAGATAGGTATGGCATGGTGAACAAGTGCCATCAAGTGGGAAAAAATATACGGAAGTGGCCTTTGATGATAATGACACGGATATGGATGATCGCATAGAGGACAATATCCGTGATGTAGGAGAAGAGGCTTTTGAGCCATCACATGCAATGGTAATATGTGCAGTGATGCAGAGACACCGCTATACCGTGGGTGTAAAAAATACCAATTGTTGAACGCTGTATTGAAATTGGTAAGCTTGAAGGCACGTCATGGATGGAGCGACAAGAGTTTTTCAGAATTGCTTGAGGCTTTGAAGGACATGCTTCCGAATGATAACGTGTTGCCGCATCGCTACTATGATGCTAAGAATATACTTTGTCCAGTGGGGATGGAGTACAAAAAGATCCATGCATGCCCGAATGATTGCGTATTGTATAGAAAAGAGTTTGAAGAGAAGCGAGTTGTCCGATATGTGAAACCCCACGGACAAGTCGGATAAGGGGCTGCAAAGTGTTGTAGTATCTTCCAATCATACCAAGGTTCAAGCGGTTGTTTGCGAATGAAAATGATGCAAAAATCTGAGGTGGCATGCAGATGAGAGGATTTCAGATGGACAGCTTCGACATCCGGCCGATTCTTCTTAATGGAAGAAGATCGATCAATTATTTCTGAACTTCGGTGAAGAACCTAGGAACCTCAGGCTTGCCCTTAGCACGGATGGCATGAATCCCTATGGAAGCCTTAGCAATACATAGCTCATGGCCTGTACTCCCGATTGTTTACAACTTATCTCCTACGTTATGCATGAAACGAAAGTACATCATGTTTGTCTATGTTGATTTCGGGACCAAAACAACCCAGAAATGACATAGATGTTTACCTGGAGCCCTTGATCGAAGACTTGAAGGAGTTGTGGGAAGAAGGTGTCGATGTTTTTGACTCTTTCAAGAATGAGGTCTTTAAAATGAGAGCCATGATATTTTATACTATAAACGACTTTCCAGCATATGGGAACTTGTCAGGGTATAGTGTAAAAGGCCATAAAGCATGTCCGGTTTGTGAAGAAGGCACATGCTACCATCAACTTCAACATGGAAGAAAGACAACGTATCTTGGACATAGGAGATTTCTTAGACGGGGCCACCAATATCGTCGATTAAAGAAGGCCTTTTTTGGTGGCCAAGAGTATGAAGAAGCTCCGGTGGCATTGACTGGGAGAAAGTGTATGAAAAGGTTAAAAATATCAGTGTCATCTTCGGTAAGCCCGGAAAGAGTAGAAAAGAAACAAATATATGGAAGAAGAGATCTGTATTCTTTGATCTTCCCTATTGGCGCAATCTTGATGTGAGATCTTGTATTGATGTCATGCATGTGGAGAAGAACGTATGTGATAGTATTGTGGGCACGCTTCTCAACATACAAGGTAGTTCGAAGGATGGTGTGAAGGCAAGATTGGATTTGCAAGCAATGGGAATACACGAAGACTTGCATCCAAGGCCATATGGGAAGAGAACTTATTGTCCCCCAGCTTCTCATACTTTGTCTAAGGATGATAAACGAAGCTTTTGTGAGTGTTTACATGGCACAAAAGTTCCCTCGGGGTATTCTTCAAATTTTAAGAGGCTTGTCTTGATGAAGGAATTGAAATTAGTAGGCCAAAAGTCTCATGATTGTCATGTCTTGAT
Source organism: Acacia pycnantha (assembly GCA_025563575.1). Classification (NCBI taxonomy): domain Eukaryota; kingdom Viridiplantae; phylum Streptophyta; class Magnoliopsida; order Fabales; family Fabaceae; genus Acacia; species Acacia pycnantha. The sequence goes on along the minus strand of JAMWYP010000337.1, from coordinate 381,258 downwards.
GCAACAGCTACTCCCAGTAGCTATTCGAGGGATCACCGAATATGATCTTCGGGTCGTTTTGACTAGACTTTGTTTCTTCTTCAATGCGGTTTGTAGTAAATTTTTCAAGATTGAAAAGTTGGATGAATTGGAGAATGAAGAATATCTTATCTTGTGCCACCTTGAAAAGCTTTTTGTTCCTTCATTTTTTGACATCATGGTTCATCTCATTGTTCATCTAGTGAGGAGATAAAGTTGTGCGGCCCTATCCATTTACGGTGGATGTACCCTATTGAAAGATCTATGAAATTCCTAAAAGGGTATGTGAAGAACGCGTCAGGCTAGAAGCATCAATTGTTCAGAAATATGTTTCAAGAGGCCATGGAATTTTGCCAAAATTATTTGGCCAAAGTAAGACATATTGGGCTTCCAAAACGTCGGCATGTTTGAAGGGGGTAGACGAGGGGCTTCGGTAAAGAGTGTGGATCCCGATGAATTGTCACAAGTCCACTTATACATCTTGAATAAGGTTGATGAAGTTCAAGCCAACATATCTGCACATAAAGAGGTCAAGGAAAGAAAACCATCGAATGACCGAACAAAGGTTGATTAGGGAGCATAATGAACTTTTGCAAAATGGTTCAAACAAAAGGTCGAGGGATCTGAATGTGTTTCTGACACAATGAAATGGTTAGCACGTGGTCCTGAGGTTGAAGTCATAAGTTGGAATTCGTATGAGATCAATGGTTATACATTTTACACGAAGTCCCTAGATAATAGGAGCACGGTCTAGAACAGTGGTGTTATGTTAGAGGCTGAATCTATGCACTTCTCCAGTTCGAAAGACAAGAGGCCTAAATTGGCAGTCATGCCATATTATGGGGTTATTGAAGAGATTTGGGAGGTGGACTATGTCAAAATTAGATTTCTCATCTTCAAATGCAAGTGGGTTAATGTCAATAATGGTGTTCGGATCGATCGGCTAGGATTTACTTTAGTCGATGTCAATAGTAGAAGTTTTGGAGATGAACCTTTATTATGGCGAGACCATGCGAAACAAGTGTTCTATATCACCGATCAAGAAAATAAAATGTGGTCCGTAGCTCTCCAAGGAAAGAGGGTCATTGATATTGATGAGGAAAGTCATTCAAATTATGGTCTTCCTGATAGTACTCCTTTTCAAGGGGTCTACGGGCATGAACGAAGAAGATGAAGTGGATAATGAACCCTGGCATAAGAAATGATCATCAAGAAGGGATATGGGAGGATATCACTTTATAAAAGAGTCAATTCATAAGGTAATATTCATATGCAGAATTCTTAGAAAACTTTAAGGATTTAACTATATATATTATATATTCCTTCTATGTTACGTTCTTAATTAAACAATATAATGTCACGCCGACTATGAATTTGTTCTTGTTTTGTTTTGTGCAGATCCGATTCAAAGGGGCATGTTATAAAAGAGGATGCATGTTACGTTGTTGGGTGGGAATCAGATGAAGGCATGGTGAATAATATATTGGACTACATGTATGTTGATTTACGTGTTGTATTGCAACTCATTGTGATTGTAATTAGTTATATATCTTAGCTTATTGTATAAATTACTTTAGCTGTTGTAGACTTAAAGCCACATAACTTATGGTGGATAATTATTTGTATTCTTTTTCCCAATTCAATTTATTCATGTTCATAGCTTGTAGCTTAAAGTATATCTACTTTTATGTGCTGTTTTGGATGGTGGATTTTTGTGTATTATATATGATCGGGAAGAACAGAACAGGAAAACAATTCGGGAAAATTTAGAGCGCAAATAAATAAGACGGTCTTAAATGTTCAATTGTTAAAACCGGATGTATATCTATGACCGCTCTTAAAGGTATTAAGCCAGTCTTAAAAGTTGGTCTTTTAATACCGGTCCATTTATAAGTGCAGTCTAAAAGTTCAATTTTTAAGACCGGATGTATATAACATCCGGTCTTGAAAGTCAGTCTTTTAAGATCGGGATCTGGTCTAGGATATTACTATTTTTAGGACCGGGTTTATTTTTGTCCGGTCTTAATATTCGGATCTTTTAAGAGCGGTCTAGTTTTTGTCCGGTCTTAAAGTTTGAGTTTTAGGACCGAACAAAAAATATTTCAGATCTTTTTAGTACGAATTTTAAGACTGAAGGTTTAAAATGTCTGGTCTTAAAGAAACTCTTTAAGACCAGTTCTATGTCCGATCTTAATAGGGAGACTTTTAATACCGCCTTGAACAAGACCTGTCGCGGGTCCGCTCCTAATATACCTGTTTCGTCCGGTCTTAAAATCCTTTTTTCCACTAGTGATATATTTGTACAATCAAAGTATCATTAACCTTGTTGGTTTTAATGAACAAAGTAGTATCTGCTTTTCCTCTAATAAATCCTTGATCTAGCAGAAATTTGCTTAATCTTTCATACCAAGCTCTGGGAGCTTGTTTAAGACCATATAGAGCCTTTTTAAGTCGAAACACGTGATCTGGATGATGATCATTTTGAAAGCCAGGGGGTTGTTCTACATAGACCTCTTCCTGAATGAAACCATTTAGAAAAGTGCTCTTAACATCCATTTGATAAAGTTTAAATCCTTTGATACACGCAAAGGCTAAGAGTACTCGTATGGCTTCCAATCTAGCTACTGGAGCATGTGTTTCCTCATAATCAATACCTTCTTCCTGATTATAGCCTTTGGCAATCAACCTAGCCTTGTTTCTGACTATTATTGCAGATTCATCACGTTTGTTCTTGAATACCCATTTGGTGCCAATGACCGGATGATCTTTAGGCCTAGGTACCAAGTCCCAAACTTGATTTCTATCAAATTGATGTAATTCCTTTTGCATTGCTTTCACCCAATCATTGTCTGAGAGGGCTTCAACAATCTTAGAGGGTTCGATTTTAGATATGAATGCGGAAAAAGTAACTTCATTCAATGTGCTTTTTCTAGTTCTTGCACCTTGGTTTATATCTCTTATAACTTGATCCAAGGGATGATTTCTTATGAATTTCCATGGTTTGGGTTGAGATTGATCAGAGGTTTCACCAGAGTTTTTAGAATTGCTTTAAAAAACGTCAACTTGATTTTCAAGTGGTTCTGATTAGTTCAAATTAAATTATGAAGAATGATGAAGCAAAGAAAAGAGAAGAAGAGAAGAGAAGAAAGAAAGAGTTAAATTATGGAAAATGATCAAGAGAAGAAGAAAGAAAGAAGAACTTGTTAAATGGAATGAGAAAATCATTATACAAGTTTTTAGACTAATTCTAGAAGTCTCCACGATCAAATGGAAGTTGGAATAGTTTAAATCGGGGTTAAAATAAGCTACAATTGCATTCCTGAAGTCATGCTCAAGCACACCAATTTCATTCTCGAGCAAGGTACCCTTCCAACCCTTATTTTTGCAAAAATATTCTCTTTCTTGAGCATAAAAATGTCATGCTCGAGCATGGTGCTCGAGTAGAGTAAATTCCTTGCTCGGGCAAGGTCGTGTTTCAGCTACTCTGTTCAGCTCTGTTTCAGGCAACCTCTAGTATTTCGACTATATCTCTCAAACCAGAAGTACGATTGAGGTGAAACCAATTTTTTTAGAAACTAGACTTCCAATGCGTCATTTTGACATAATATTCAATTCCAAAGGAGGTTATATGAGAGATATGAATTTTAGAAGATGACAGTGAAATCAACGTCACACAGTAGACCTAACTTTGATAATTTGAGTGTATCTAACACATTAAAAATCCAATTGAGCTAAAATCAGTGGCATATGAAAGTAGACTCAAATGGATTTACACCAAAATTTGAACCAACCAAAACGGAATTCAGGACACTTAGATATGGCCCTCACAAGTGGACGATCAGTTCAGAATGTTGCAAAAAATGTTGGTCAAGAACAACCTCCAATCATCTGATGATAATGGGCGAAATAAAATAAGTTTGGAGCTGATTTTTCTTGCATTGGAAAGAAGACTTGAAGACCTTTATAAGCATGGGTGGTTTGCCAAAATTGAAGCTATATCAAAGACGTCATGCTCACGGGAAATTGACTATTATACTGCAATGCTATTACGTTTTGAAAGTCAATGAAGTTTGATATTTGCACAAGATCATGGTAGGAAGTAGCCTGACACTCGAAGGAAGCCTACTCGAGAAAGGTATTTGTAATTCCCGAGCATCATCGAACCCAAAAGCGAAGATTTTCAAATTGAAGAGTCATGCCCGAGTAGAGTAAAAGGCATGCTCGAGTAGAGGCAAAAGTGTGCTCGAGCAGCATCGTTGAATTCTCAATTTCTCGCCTCTGCCTTAAGCTTGCTCGAGCAAGCATAATGGCATGCTCAAGCAACGACGATACGAGCAACTGACGATGCGCTATCAATGATTTATTATCTCTGATAATCATTTGGTCAATTTACCATTATTACTGATCATATTCAAACTCGTTTAATTCATATATAATCATTCAGTTTAAATGAGTTTCAGGTAATCAACATTTGATTGACGGTAAAACAAATCAGAGCAATTAATCTCACGCGTCGAAACAGAGCAAGTCGAGGAACAGATGAAGCTCTTCTATTTAGGAAACAATTGACAAAGCTATCACTCAGGGCAATTATCTGCACAGACGAAGCAAAGTCACTAAAAGAGATAACAGTCATAAACTTTCAATGCCGAGCAAAAATGGAAAATAGAAGAAGCAACGAGTCTCAACGGCTAGTTTGCAAGAGCTTCTCAATGGTCATTAGTGACGATCAACTATAAAAGGAGAAGGATTCAAAATAGACAAGGAGACAAGCGTATTGCACTATCAAAATGCCAACGTGATGAATCCAATGCTCAATTCATATGCTCTCTATTTCACAATGTTTTATAGTTTCCAATAGAGAGTGTGATGATCAATTATGTTCTTCAGTGAGTATTATTCATCTTCTCTGTGAGAGAGTCTAAAGACCTATTTGATTATCCATTTAGTGATTAAATCTCAAGGTTGTGGAACCTTTGAGTGTGGATGTATAGATTACAGCTTGTAAGGGGGAGTGAATCCTAGTGAGAGGATTACTTCGAGTACAGAGCGTGTAATCAGATTGTAAAGGCTTCTCTTGTGCCCGGATTAAACAAGAGGATAGTGGATTGAAAATCTCAAGTGAAGCTTGGGGACTGCACATAGGTCAAGGATTGGGCCGAACCAGTATAAATCACAGTTTGCATATTCTCTTCCCTTATCTCTTATATTTCCAGTATATGTTTATTTGAATATCAAACTGTTGATTTAGAAAACGCGAAAAGATTTTTAAAGTTTCAAGTTTTTAATCTTCACCCAATTCACCCCCCTCTTGGGTTCAGCTGGTTCTTGAAGTCCTTCCACAAGGTAGACATCTTTGATTTGTGGTCCATCATTGTTTCCAACTTCACCAATTCCAGCAATCTTTCCAGATTGATTTCCTCCAAATGTTACTTTGCCACCATCCTTGTGCTTGATTGTAGCAAATTTGGAATGATCTCCCGTCATGTGCCTAGAGCATTCACTATCAATGTATCATTTGTTGGACTTTGATGTTCTTAAACAAACCTCATTGTTGTCATGTTGCTTTTCTTCTTCAGCGACTAAGCATATATTTACTTTTTCTTCCTCATCAGCTTCATCTTCATCTGATGAACTATCTCCCCATATAGTTGAGACATAGGCTTTCTTTTTAAACTTATTGAACTTCTTCTTTCTTTTATCCTTGTTCTTCAGCTGGGGCATTCAGATTTGATGTGGCCAGGCTTATCACATTTGTAGCATATAATCGGCTTCTTTGCCTCAGTGCTGGAGCTACCCTTGTTGAATCTTTTGTAACCTTGGTCCTTCTTATAAAATTTCTTGAATCTTCGAACCATCATGCCCAGCTCTTCATCTTCGTCTTCTTCTTCTTCTTCACCATCGGATTCCTTAGCTTCATTGATAGCCTTGAGAGTGATGCCCTTGTTTTTGCTATTCGTCTCATCAAGTCCCTTTTTGAACTTGATTTTGCCTTCATACTCAGATAGACTGCCAAACAGGGCTGCTACAGAGCTCATTGATTCCCCACGAGCTTCCTCAATGGCTGTAACTTTGGCTTCCCATTCTTTGCTGAGGATATTTAGAATTTTCCTCACTTGAACAGGTTGTTCATACGTTTTGCCCAAAGCGGCAAGCTGGTCGATGAGGTGGGTGAATCTTAATTGAAAGTCAATGATGGATTCTCCAGTCTTCATGCGAAGAAGGTCATACTCAGTCATGAGAGTATTGACCCTATTCTCTTTTACTCCGGTAGTTCCTTCATGAGCTATCTCCAAAGCATTCCACATGGCTTTTGCTGATGGTAGAGTACAAATACGAAAGTACTCTTGTTGACTTAGAGCACTTTGCAGCATGAGGATGGCTTTGCTGTTGAGAGTGACATTTCTTCTATCATTCTCATCATAATCTTCTTCTGGCTTAGGAATTCGAAGTCCATTCTCCATGATTGTTGGAGAATAGTTGCCAATTTCGAACACCCTCTGAAGGTTAAAATGGTTCTTGCTTGACTTAAAGCAACATGTTCACGAGGTTGAAAAACAAAATTTTTAAAGTATTTGCGCAACCCACATTGGATATTTACTGTCCCGGTAAATATATTTACTATGAGAGTAAATAATATTTTCTGTGACGGTAAATAATATTTACTGCGACGTAAATAATATTTACTGCGAGGGTAAATAATTTTTACTGTATTGGTAAATATTTTTACTGCACCAGTAAATAATATTTACTGTGCCGATAAATACTATTTATCGTGAGGGTAAATAATATTTACTGTGACGATAAATAATTTTTACTGTCACAGTAAATAATATTTACTACCCAAGAATAATCCTTTTCTGATGTGACTGATCAGACTAAGCTGCAGCCACAGAGCATACTCAGAAAAACTTGGCTTTGATATAGTAAATAATATTTACTGTGACATGTGGAAATACTGTCCTCATGAACCATAACCATAAATTATGAACTATAACTCTTTACAATAAATACTTAGGATCTACTCATTAAAACACATATGGGGTTTTAGGAATACCTGTGATCACTTGAAGACAACAAAGAGTATGATGTCCTCTAACGTTGATCCACACGATTATCTCCTGTGATCACTTGAAGACGTCAAAGAGTATGATGTCCTCAAGTGTTTGGATTCTTCTACTCAAGATTATAAAGACTTCTAGAGCCTTAGAAGAGAACTTCCTTAAGAGGAAGGGAGAAGCTTAAGAGCTTAAGAGGAAGAGAGAAGCTTAGGAATTGGTGTGAATGAAATGAAGGAAATGAATGCTATTTATAGAAATGGTTGGTAAATTGTGGCCACAAGTTCTTCTTTCAATGTGAGCCACACATTCATTTCTACTTCAAATCCAAAGTGCTTCTTGAAAAATCAATTATTCCAAGAAGTGTTTCTTGAATAATTAATTATTTCAAGAAGTGCTTCTCATAACTAATAATTAATTATTCATGAATAGTTAAGGATGAATAGTACTATTCACTATTACTATTCACGTGACACTATTCATGTGAATAATTTATTATTATTTATTTATTTTCTTTATCCAATCCCGATTGGATATACCCTAGGATAATTCATAAATTATCCTTAATCTCTTAACCTCTTGTAATTGGGCTTGGAGTTCCAACCCAATTATTCCAATAGTCTTGATAAAATCCAATAACAATTATTGGTCCAAACTTGCTAAATTAAGCAATCAAGAATAATCTTAGTGTGTGACCCATTAGGCCCATTAGTCACTGACATAGATAAACTTGAACCAATTAAACTCCTTTAATAGGTCAATTTATCTAATGACTACATAAGACACTAGCAATGCTCTGCAGTCCCAGAACTAATCGAATTGATCAAGTGATCTACCTTTACTAATTTGGATACCGTACATGTATCATCCTTTACAACGTTGTTCGCATTTAGTCGAGAGCAAGGATAGAGTATCACCTCTCTTGATTGACTAAATGTAGCTATTTACAGAACTAGGAATATTCTTCCATTGACTCTAAGACTGATCATGACTCTTCAAGATCACTTACTATGCATAGATTTCTGAGTCAACTGGAAGTAATCCAAGCCCTACCGGTCTTGTGAACAACTAATCCCTTGTAGGGGATTGTAAGTCCTTTCGGCATGTCCATCTATACTCATGTATTCAAGTTACACCCAAGAGTACACTGTTCTCCCCATATTTCAGGCGGATAAAGTTGTACAGTCAAAGTATAACCCTAGGACATAGTGTTCAATGACATCCTCAAGTTTAAGATGATCTGCACTACCAAATGATGAGAGACATTACAAATCCAATGATACTCTCTACAATGAATCCTTGTGGAGTCTCTCAGCGGATCAGTTCAGTGCTATCTGTTCTCTAACAGATCCACCCACAACATCATCTAAGGTATCACTATACCTGCATTCCATGAGGTCCCTACCATGTATCTCTATACAAGTAGATGATGTTGTACTAGTCTTATTGAGATCACCAATACCTTTTCTTGGTGATTCAAGACTAGGAACAAGTTTTAGGCAATAGACATGTAGTATTCTCGATTCCTCATGATCATGATCACTATCATAGATCATTGAGTAAACACCTATTCTATTCCTTGGGCTTTTATCTTTAAACTCATATTAACCATAAAATATAAGCGAGACATAAATATGATAAAGATAAATTGTGCTCAAATATATTAATCATGAAATACTAAATAGTACAAGGTGTTCATCCGATAAAATAGATTATCTCTAGGACACCTACATACTAACATTCTCCCACTTGGTCTAGAGCCAATCTGGTCGACGTGTCAAACCCAGTGACTCATAATGACTATCATGCTTTCTATGAGAAAGTCCCTTTGTCAGAGAATCGACCAAATTATCATCAGTGGGAACATAGTCCATCTTTATATCTAGTCTTTGAACAATTTCTCGGATGAGGTGATACTTGCGGAGCACATGTTTGAATCTCTGATGAGACCTAGGTTCTTTGCCTTGAGCTATAGCTCCAGTGTTATCACAATACAAAGGTATCGAATCAACAATGCTAGAAATCATGTTTTAGTCCAAAATCTTAAAACTGGAGTTTTCGAAATGTTCAAATTTAGCAGAGCTCTCTGCTTGGTCTAAACTCGAGTTTTCAAAACTTAACTCGAGTTTTCTCATTCTTTGAAAACAATGGAAACTTCTCTGTAAGGCCGAAACTCGAGTTTCCAAAACCAAACTCGAGTTTCCTCTTTTATGAGAAAACTTTGAAAAACTTCGTCAAATCGAAGAATGGAGTTTTCACAAAATTAGAATCGAGCATTGTTCTCTGTGTGTCGTAAACTCGAGTTTCCAAAGTAAACTCGAGTTTCCAACAAAGCTTGGAAACTTAGAGAACTCTCTGTATAGCATAAACTCGAGTTTCCAAATGGAAACTGGATTTTTGGTATCTTTGAAAAATTGATAGCTCTTTGTCTTGTCAAAACTCGAGTTTGTTAAATCAAACTCGAGTTTGCTTTGTCTTTGAAAAACCCAGAAGCTCTCTGTATGGCCAAAACTTGAGTTTTTATATCCTAACTCGAGTTTGCCTTTCTTTGCACAAACTTGAGCTCTTCTCTGTCAAGTCCAAACTCGAGTTTCCAAACTGAAACTCGAGTTTGCCTTTGACAGTAAGTTTTTCAATTTACAAAGACAAACTTTCATCTGTGTTTACAATTGTCCGTTATCATCAAAACCAATAGGGAACTAACACTGTAGGCCCACATGAGATTGGCAGCGGGGCAATACTGTGTTAGCCCACAAGTTGCAAGCGGCCTTTAGCAAGACATTGTGACTACCCAACTCATATGGGGATCGATGATACGATACCACCTACTGTACAACCATGTCACATCCCTTTTGTCACACGATAACTTGGTCAAGGATGAGGCATGGATACTGTCAACTTCCTGTTCTTGACCATTATTTTCTCTATTCTTGAGTAGTCTAACAATTTAAATGGAAACTCCTATCCATTGTAGTATGGCCATACATTTCTCACACTCACTCATCAAGGGGCCCAGTATTATTTCTCTACAAATGTGAGGGAAAAATTCCATCTTGACCATTCACATTCCTCTACATGAAAACCACTGATCCCGATCCAAGCCTTTATCATCACCCGGTCAAATGTGACTTTTGACTAGGTCAAAGATCAGCGACTCATCATGTAGGAACCCATGATGATCTCAGCTGCCCTAGGGCATAATTTCCAACAATAAGCTTGCCTCAAGTTAAAATTAGTTTATCTCCAACCATTTGGTTCTTGGTTTTAATTATCAAGTTCAGATGCCTCAAGTCAACTTGATTCTAACTTGAAGTTAATCAATTTTGAAAATATTTACCTTGAGTTAAATTAGTTTTGCCATGAGTTAATTAATTTGAAAAAGTTCAAATAATTGTTTCGCAGTTAACCTTGCGTTGAGTCAACTATTTATTACCTCGAGTTATTTTCGTTCATGTATTTGTTTTTTAAGCTAGATAAGCTTGCCTCGAGTCAGTTTATTTTTGCCTCTAGTCACTTTGACTACAAGCACTTTTATTATAACTCCAGTTAATTCTTATTTCTTTTAACCTACGATGTTAACTTTAACTCAAGGCAATAATTCCCTCCAATCACTTTGACTCCAGGCAACTTCTATCATGGCATTTTTCTTTTAACTTGTGATATAAACAAAATTTCCTCGAGTGAAATTTACTTTTACCTCGAGTCATTTTAACTCAAGGCAACATTATTTTAACTGGAAGTTAATCTTACTAGTTTTCGAAATCACTGTCTTCGTAAATCTAAAATCATTGATTATGATTTCATTACTTCCTATCATCACTCATTTTTATTCCTAATTGCTTTTAATCAATTTGCTAATGAGTTTTAAATGATTATATGAAGGATTACCTACAAATCCTCAAAATGTCATATTTATGTCAGAATATTAAATGTTGCGACAGAAACTTCAAGAACTACTTCCCACTGATCTCCAACGATCAAATGCTCGTAACGGTTGAAACACAAATGCCTATAAATTACGAAGTCTTGAAATTGGAAGAAGCGACGATTGATGAATGACTCGACAAAGCAAATGAAATGATTTTACTACTTCACTGTAATACCCCGAAATTTGAATTAGGGAATTTAAGGGCCAAAGTGCCAAAATGACCAAAATACCCCTGGGAGGAGTAAATAACTTAGGAAAATGGTGAAAAATCCTAAAGGGCAATGAAATAATTATTTAAATTGAGAGAGAGTATATCTCTAATTTTGGTAATTTAATAAATTACAAACTTGGAGAAATTGAAGAAGAATGCTCAAAAGTATGGTAATGACCATAATGCCCTCACAAATTCTAAAATAAAACAGAACACATGGAAACAGAAATGTTAATGCAAGAGTATAAAGGAAATAAGGTGTTCTAAGTAAGAAAATTATCAACTTGTGATAATTAAGTAATTAAGTAATATTGGGCTAATTACTTAAGCATAAGTAAAGGAAATTCATGAATAATTATGTAAAGCTCAAAAATTAGTGGAAAATAGTTGAAAATTAGTAAGAATATATTTACTAATTAATTGGAAATTTTGAGAAAAATAGTTGAGGTTAGGTATTTTTAAGCCTAAATGCAAGAATGGACCAATAGGAAAATTTTGTAAAAAATTATGTGAAAATAATTATTTAATTAATTAAATAATTAATCAAAAAATATAAATAAATAAATAACGAAAAAAAAGGGGCAGAAAAAAAAGAGAAAAGGAAAAAAAATGAAATGGGAAATAATATGTGCAAGTGGTATTATTATATTAATATAATTAATTAAAGCAAAAAAATGTGAATAGTAATTTGGAAATTAGGAAACGGATCCTATCTAGAGATCTAGGAATGAGATTTCCAAAGTCAGGGAAAAATATTGATCAGTGGAATTTTGTCTTCCGTTAGACTCTTACGAATGCATATAGGTATATTTTTGGATATAGAGGAAATAAATTCTAACTCAACATCTAGGAATGAGTTTGAATTTATTTTGACATATTTGGAATCAGTGAATTTTTCTGAAGAAGTTGGTAATTTCAGAAATGCGTTTTGAAACCGGACGCGATCGGACACGTTTTCGGAGGAAACTTCAACTGGACTGTTGGAGCCCTATATGGGATCAAAATTTAGGTTAACTTGGACATTTCTAATAAGTGAGGAAATGGTTTCAAAGTTGTAAATCCAGAAGTTCGAGATTTCTCCGAAATCACGCGAATCGGCACCGATCGGGAAATCGGCAGGCCCGGGCATAAAGTGAGCTTGTGTCACCATTTTTGGACCAGCCAAGGGCTGCCACATCACCTCAATTTCGTCCAACAATGTTCCATGGACATGGATTAACCACCATTTTGAGTTTGAATTTCCATGGTTGAAACAAGTTGGAAAATGTCATTCATGTCCTTAGAAATTTCTATAAATAGGCATGCAATCCTCTTGAATTCTTCACACCATCCTCTTGAGCTCCTTTAGCCGAAACCTAGAGGGAGAAAGAAGAGAGAGAAGCTCTGGAGAAGTTCTGCAGAAGTCTTCAACGAGTAAGTCTTTCGGGCTTTAGTTTTTAGTTCGAAAGATAGTAGAATTGTTAGATAGTTTTAGTAAGTAGGGAATGAGATTCCTACTATTGTTTTTAGGCCTCATTGCATTGAAAAATGCCCGACGAGGTAAAAACTTGGTAGGGATCGAGTACCTGAAAAGTTGAAGCTTTTATAGCTCTTTCAAAATTAGGGGTAGTAATGCTAGGATAGCCTTTAAATTTTCAAGTATGATTGGATATCATATGGGAGGGCTATTTTAGTCATTATTTTCGAAAATCAAGATGGCATCGAAGTTCTGGCGAAATTTTGGGAAGAAAAGTAGTCAGAGTAACGAAGTGCTGGCGAAATTCCGCCAATTAGGGGTAGAAGGGCAAAATGGTAATTTTTACCTAAAATGCCAGTCGTAATGTCAAATCACTAATGAAAGTGATATTACTCTTATAGGACGTCAGAAATCCTAATTTGCTGCCGTTACGCTACCCGACGAGCCGCTGGACGTTTCACGCTTTTAGTAAACGTGCCAATTCGCCGTAATTGCCGACGTTCACAACGAAGGTACGTTCGCGTCGGTAACCTTAACTCTTGTGTTTATGGTATGCATATATGTGATGATATGATGTGTGAATAGTTTGGTGCCGAAGGCAAGGCTAGTCTACGTGGGTGTGCCATTTAGTCGCCGTAAAGTCGGTGAGGCCCCTATGGTAGACACTTACCTGGCCATTCTATTCGGTGCTATACGCACCGTGTCTTTGGAATTGTACTTAGGTTTACTATATGTGATAGGTACATTCATGGATAGAGACTCTGTTTAGGGTCACCGACTCGGATAGAGGTTCTGTCTAGAGTCACCGACTCGGATAGGGATTCTGCTTAGGATCATCGATTATACATAACGAATAGAGATTTTTTTTAGGATCACCGACTCGGATAGAGGCTCTGTCTAGGGTCACCGACTCGGATAGGGATTCTGCTTAGGGTCACCGATTATACATACTATTTTACACTTATGTTCATGCATCTGCTTATGCTCTTGTATTGTTTGAGCCGTTGAGATTGAGGATGTCTGTTGGCTGTATGTGTATACATAAACATGAGGTTAACCCGGCTATAGCTTCGTGGTCGGAGGATCAAAGGCCGAGGAGAGAAGCAAGCAGTCCGAGTAGAAGACCCAGCTGAAGACTTCCTTTTGTTGTTCCATGGGAAGCCTTCCCTTTTGTTGTTATACATTTCTTTTGAAACACTCGGTTACAGTACCGCTGTTGTAAATAGCCAGCCAGACTTATGGCACTTTATATATACATATCAGTTACTCATATGCTTCGTTGCTCTACTCTGATGATTTTGAAATGATGTTTTTGAAAAAAAAAAAAAATTATACTGCTTTTGAAAAGTTAGGATGTTACATTCACTGTCGATATGTCAATACAAGCTTAACTCATACACTTTGTTTCTAAATCTTTATATAGTTTACAGTAGAGAGTGAGATGATTGATTATGTACTTCAGTGTTAATCATATTCACTTCTAAGAGAGAAGATTCATTGTAATCATTTTATCTAAGAGTTTCTCAAGATTGGGTGATCTTGAGTAGAAAATGGATTGTATCCTTACAGTGTGTAAGGGGGAGTATCTCGATGAGAGATTCGACTTCATAAGTGCTTGGGTGAACTTGTGGGATTGTAAAGGCTTCTCTTGTGCCTGGATTTAACAAGAGGATAGTGGATTGAAAATCTCAAGTGGAGCTTAGGGATTGGACGTAGGTCAAGGATTGGGCTGAACCAGTATAAACCACAGTTTCCATATTCTTTTTCCTTATCTCTTACATTTCCAATATATGTTTATTTGAATATCTGATTGTTGATTTAGAAGATGCGAAAAGATTTCTAAAGTTCCAAGTTTTTAATCATCCACCCAATTCACCCCCTATTGGGTCTAGCTGGTTCTAACAGATGGACATACTTTCTAATTATGTCTTTCAATTAATGTTACATTCTTAATTGGAGCTACTTTCAAGGTATTCCATTCCTCATAATGAGCAAAGGCCGCTCTGAATTATTTGTAGGTTTTGTGATGATATGGAATATAATATACAGAGAATTGATTTTATTTCTCTCCTTTATTTTCCCTCTTCAGGGGGATAAGTTGGGCCATGGAAGCTACAGGCTAGAGAATTTTGTATGAGGGTAAGCCACTGTTTTACCTTCTCCGGTCACGGTAAGAAGTAGGGCCCTAGAGTGACAGTCATAGCGACTCATGATTCGTTGATGAAGAACGCGATTCACGACGACTCTATATGCAGAAGTTGCAGGTGCCGGAGCACTTGGAAGGAAGGGAGAACAAAGTGAAACCTCTACAACAACAGTCTCTCCCTCTCTCTCCCTCTAGTAATGGGAAAGCTAAACCTACCCAGTCTCCACGACAAGATGATTGCACACTCTAGTGATGACATGTATACAAGAAAGAGCCTTTCTGAAACATTTCTTACGTCATTGTGTTTTTTAGAAAATTCATGTTTTATCTAGTTTTTGACTTTTTCAGACTTAAAAAAAACAAAAAACAAAAAAAAAACAGAGTACCAGCATCGTTATACTCGTCGTTAAATTTTTGATCAAAATTTGACTTATGTTTGTTGAATGAACCCAATGACCTTCTATTAAGATAAATGTTCTCATTGAAACTTGCAAGCATTTGTTAAAAATCATATCAAGATATACATATTTGTGTATGTGTGAATATTGGATATATATTTGTCTGTGTCTTCAATAAGAATGATCAAATTGACAGTTGGCTTGGTTAGTTATTTTATTATAGTTGTACTTAGATTAATCCATAATACATCTATAAAAAGAAAAACACTTTCATCACGTTAAATATATTATCCAATGGTGTGACATTCAAAGTTAAATTACACAATATTTTACAAACAAGTTTATTTCTTCCACTGCCTCATCATAGAAAAGCATAATATGATTACAAGAGATATTAACCACTTATCTTCTAGAACACCAACATCCCATATGCAGATTTGGCCTTGGTTTCCTCTTAGTAGTAGCAACGAAATTGCAATTTATACCACATCCTATCAATGAATTGGAAATAAGCATACCTCCATGAAGCATTGTAGAGAAAAGGACCCACCACTGCCCAAAATCCCACAATGAATCCTAATGCCATGCTCACAAAGAACCAATTGATTCCGTTCACATGATCAACTTCTCTATCTTTGTCTACTTTGTTGTTGGAGCTGTTTGATGAACAATTGTTGTTGAGTGGAGGACCACATAAATCATTGCCAACAAAACTTGATGCTTCAAAGCTTTGTAATTGGGTCCCTGTGGGGATTTTTCCCATCAAATCATTGTCAGACAAGTTCAACAAACTCAAAAAGGTCAAATTGGACATGCTTGACGGGATTTCACCTGAAAGATGGTTTCTTGAAAAATCCAAAGACTCTAATGATTCCATGTTTCCAATATTTTGAGGAATTTGACCACTAAACTGGTTGTTTGAAAGGTTCAAAAAAATGAGTCCGTTGAGTCTTGTCAGTTCCGTTGGTATCTCTCCAGATAATTCATTGCCTGAGAAGTCGATGCTTGTGGTGATACCAAGGTTTGTGCTATAATTATCAACTCTTCCTTTCAACAATAATGTTTCAACTAACGATTTATTATTGAAAACAAAATGTCCTTCAAGAAAATTCTGTGACTCTAAATCACTATATATTGCCTCTAAATCATTATTTATTGCCAACATGGCACTCAAATGCTTGACACATTTTGGTATATTTCCAATCAACTCATTCTGCGCAAGGTCCAAGATTTGTAAGTCAATCATGTCACAAATTTGATGAGGAATTGAACTAGAAAATTTGTTTGATCTCAGAATAAGAATCTTTAAACTTGACAACCTTTGTCCAATCCAAGATGGAACCACTCCTGAAAATTGATTCTCTCCCAGATCCAAGCAAATCAGGCTGTTTCCATTCTTCAAAATCCTAGGAAAATTTCCAGAAAAATTATTATTGCGAAGTTTCAAGATTTGCAACAATTGCAAGGATGCCATGGATGCTGGTATGATCCCACTGAAATGGTTCTTTTCTAAGTTCACTGTCTTAAGATATGACCATTTCATCCAACAATCTGGTATTTTACCAGATAATTTATTTGATCCCAAATTAAGAAACTCTACCGAATTTGTTTCCTCTTGTTGATGACACAAAAAGTGACTAATGGATCCTGTAAACCGGTTGTTTGAGAGGTCTACTTTCGTCACATTTTGTGACACATAAGGCAATTGGCCATATAACTTATTTGAGCTTAGATCAACAGTAGCATCAAAAGTAGTGATGTTTATCAATATATTCGAAAGGTCTCCTTCAATCTGATTGTGGGAGAGATTCAAGTACCAAAGATTGCCAATTGAGCCCCAAAACAGAGTTGGGATAGAATTAAAAATATTGGTGTTGGAGATGTCCAAAAACTGAAGATACTTTAGGGATTGAGTCCATGATGGAAAGTGGGGACCTAAATTCCAAGAAGCCAAACTTAGCTGCCACAGAGATTGAAAACAAGGATTCCAATTAGGGTTGACCCTCAAAGTGAGTTTGTTTTGATCTGCTAAGAATATTTGCAGTTGGGTATAATTAACAAGGTGGCTTTCTTTAACTACTCCTTCAAAGAGATTACATCCCAAAGAAAGTATATACAATTTTGAGAGTGATCCCAGAATTTCAAAAGGATTTCCAACAAGTTGATTTTTAGAGAGATAAAGATGCATCAAATATGTTAAATTTCCAAATGATATAGGAATTGAACTATTAATTGTGTTGTTCCAAAGAGAAAGATATATCAAAGATTTAAGATTTCCTAATGAGCTAGGAAGTGCACCTTGAATGGCATTGCTAGATAGATCAAGATATTTTAGAGATGCAAGATCTCCCAATGAGCTATGTATTTGACCTTGTATGGTGTTGTGAGAAAGATCAAGTTCAACAAGATTTTTGACAAAACCAATTTGCTCAGTGATATAGCCAGATAATTGAGAAGCACTCATATAAAAAATCTCTAGTTCTTGGGAAGCACATCCTGATGAAAGAATTTTTAATATTTCTGAAATTTGTTGGTTTCCCTTATTATTTGAAAAAGCTAGTTTTTTCAAGTTGCAAAGATTTCCCACAGAAATTGGAATAGGCCCTTCTAAAAGATTACTAGTCAAATCAAGAGTAACAAGAGAAGTCAAGTTTCCAATGTTACTAGAAATTGAGCCAACTAATAAGTTTTGAGAGAGCACAAGAGACTTCAAATGACTCAAACTGTACAACCAATCAGGGATAGAAGAGTTGAATTTGTTTTGAGATAAATCAAGATGTTGAAGGAGAGTCAAGTTTTGAATACCTTCTGGGATAGAAGATTGACTAACATAATTAGTCAATTGAAGATGAACTAATTTTTTCAGTTGAAATATCCAATCTGGGATCAATGAAGTGCCAAAATCAAGAGAATCAGAAATATGATGGACACTCAGAGATGATAAGTTCAATGTGAATGGTTCAAAATGATGGTTGAAATCATATCCTAACAAGTGCAACTCTCTCAAAGAGGGAAGTAAATGCAAAACCTGCAACCAATCAAAGGAATTGGATAGGTATTCAAACCTCAGCTCAAGATATCGCAGAGAAGAAAGAGTCGAAATAGATTGAAGATTTTCAACAGATATTGACAACTTAGGCTCAAGATGAAGATTGATTAGATTTGAGAGGTTTCCAATTTGATGAAGGACGCTTCCACTAAATTCAATACCTATGAGATTAAGATTGAGCAAATTGGAGAGATTTCCAATTTGAAGAGGAATGCTTCCAAATTCAATACCTCCGAGATCAAGATATTGCAAATTGGACAACTTTCCGATTTGATGAGGAATGCTTCCTTCCAAATAATTGCCTCCAAGGTCAAGATAGATGAGATTGGAAAGATTCCAAAATTGAAGAGGGATGGTTCTAGCAAACCCAGCATGAGATAGGTTAAGATACGTCAAGCTTGACATTAAGCCCAGAAAATAAGGAATTTGCATATCTCCAAAATAATTACCGCTCAAATCCAAATAATTCAAGTGCTTCAAGTCAAGCAAAGAAGGATGTACCTCACCACCAAACATTGTTGTCTGGTATATAGTCTTGCCATTGAACTCAAAAGGAGGTGGAGTTGTGAGGTGAAGCTCAAGAACATGGCCAGTGATGTTGTGGCAAACAACTAAAGCCCAGTTGCAGCAATTTTCATGGGGAGACCAAGAGGCGAGTCCGTTAAAAGGATCTAAGAGATGACGTTTCATCTTAAGTAAAGCATCTCGCTCAATTGGAATGCATTGAACCTCACTGGATGCATTGCAAATGCATAAATCAACATTTGATAAGGTAAGCAACCAAACAAAAATGAACACAACAATATTGCAAGAACCATCCATGACAACGTCAATCAAAGAGGGTTTTGCTAACAATTTTTTTGTTTTGATCATTGGACATACAATTCTTGAAAGAAGAGCTACTATTTATAATGTCACTTTGTGGCCCTCACTTAACCAAAATTCACCTCCTTCGTGTAAAATGTTAACCAAATTATTATTTTTTAGCTCAAAACAAATTTTAAGGTTATAAAAGATTTTCAGACTATATATATTTTATACAGTGCCAAAATAAAATAAAATAAAAAAAATCGTCTACGTTTAAATAACTTGCTGAAATAATTCTTATATCCACATCATATTAAAATTATGAATGGTCTATATAATAAATAAAATTTATAACAGCGGTGCTATTGACAAACTTGTATGTATGTGTCTATACATATAGTTGGATGATGGAATGTTAGTGTTCGTGTAAGCATCTCTATACATTTTTGTTTGTGAGAAGTTTTCTTATATAAAAAAAGATATAAACGAAAAACAAAATTACAGCCTCTTTGTAAGAATTTGATTAAATAATGTTTAATTAATAAAATAATTTATCCACCAGTTAATGGAACATTCATGTATAAACTGCACATGATCCAAGAAAACAAATAATACCCATCAAATACATATATTTATTTTCTTCTTGTAAACCTTCTATGTCAGAGTAACAAATTAATCCTAAGTATGTAATTATGGAATTTGTTTCTTGTTATAAAGAATGATTAAATTATGTAGCCTTTTATTTTATAAAATCCCAAAATATAGTTAATTTGAACCTAACGTTCAAGTACGTCGCCAAAATAATTCTCTTTTGCACTTTACACATCACCATTATCAATATTCAATATAAAGAATAAAATTAATATGAATTGCATTATTTATTACAAAAAATGTCTAATTATACATGTTAATTATTCAAATTTTAAAAGTTGGGTTATGTTATCCTCACTTCGGTCCCAGCTTTAATTTTTCACGCTTAAATAGTTATTGAAAGAGAATATTCATTATTTGGAGAAAATTTGTTAAAAGCATGTGTGGTGGAAAATTATTTTTGTAGTCATAATCTAAATAGTTATTGAAGGAGACTTATTGTTTTTGCGCGTCTGAAAAACGGCAAAGGTAAATTAATCTTTAGTCGTAATTCAACTTTTTTTAAAAATCGTTGGTCATTGACTATTAATACTCTTGTGCCCATTAAGAAGAATACCCACACAATTTGGTATCTTAACTCCCTCCCGCAAATACCCACACAAACTACTTTGATTTCCTTCCACCTTATTCCATTTACACTTAATAAAAATTATTCATATAAAAATCAAAGTAGTTGCAAATAAAAGTGGATTGGGAAGAAACTATGTTTTTTTTAAATAACTATTTTTTATTTAATTAATCAGGAATGAGGATAAAACTGTCCATTAGTTGTATTTACGCCTTTAGCATAATAATAAGTTCAGGGTACCCTAAAATAAATATTAGGTGAAGTAATATTAAGCACCTAACATTATTTCCAGTTACATCGGCCAACATAATTTTATTTATGTTACATCCATCATCGTAATATATTAAGCATCCTAATCTTTTTTATGGTTTAGGGTGCTGGACAAAACTAAGATTAGGGCGCCGGATGATATTGGGAAATAATATCAGAGATGCCGGCCACTTTACTCAAATAATATGGATAACTTCTCCAACATAAGTTAGCAAAATCTTTCACAACTGAATTTTTTATTATTGTTCTTGTTTAAAAGGGCAATGTTACAATCAAAATTAATGCATTCAAATTCTTTTTTAGAAGTCTTTCACCGTTCAAATTTTAAGAGTTTCGTAATACTCCTTCAAATCCTAAATATAAGATCTAATTGACTTTTTTTGGAAGGAACTGAATAAGCTATTTACTCATATCGTATGTTGTGTATCATTGTATTATATATTATAAGTCAACTAAATTAGTTTGAAGGGAAAAACTTTTAAAGTAATTTAATTAGCTTCCATAATCTTTCAAAAAAAATCAATTAGATCTCATATTTAGGACCAGAAGTAGTACTATCGATTAGTTTGAACCCAACTTTCAAATCTTCCACACTTTAACAGTTAATATTGAGAGAGGCTGTTCATTATTTGGAGAAAATTTTTTAGTGAAAGGTGGAAAATTCTTTTGTAGTCACATTCTAATTTGATGTAGTTTTTCATAATTGACTTCTTGTTTATATGCGTCCCAAAAACGGCAAACTTCAATTTTTTTCGGTCGCAATTCAGCTATATATATATATATATATATATATATATATATATATATATATATATATATATATATATATATATATATATATATCTCTCTCTCTCTCTTTGGTCATTTACTTGACATTTTTATGCCCATCAATAACAATAAACTTTGGGTAAGCTGCACGTCACCACCCTAATCTTTGAAATTTTAAATCCATGACAATAATGTTTCATATTATTGTAACACCCCAATTTTCACAACTGTTTTTATAGCGTTTTGATCAGAGTTTTGAGCGACATAAATTTTTTTATAATAAGGAGTAACTGGATAACATTGATAACAGTGTATCTGGCTGTTCATAAGGCCGTACATTCCTCAGAGTGTTTACATCTAACATAAGTACAACAAAGCTAAAGCGTCTCCATCTGATCTTCATGCTAGCTCCCTACCTTTGTCCTCGATCTACGTGGCCTGCTTGCTTCTCTCCTCGGCCCTCGGTCCTCCGGACCCTGAAGCTATAGCTGAGATCCAATTTAGCGCATTGGATCTCAGGTAACGGTTAACCTCATGCTTACAAACAGTATATGTACAATAAGCATTACTAATTGTACAGCATTGATCAAGCCAGTACATCGTATGATCATTTAATAACAACTACACTAACATGTAACGTTAAGTCCGTCTGCACCATTCACCCGTGCCACGATATACGGTCGTGTCCTCAGCGCTAGGAAAACATATCGGCATTATTATGTCTATAACCCTAATAAAGCTGTAATCAGTGATCTAAGTACGGTTCCATAGTCACTGTGCATCTAAGTACGGTTCCATAGACGCAGTGTATCTAAGTACGATTCCTTAGACACGGTGCATGTAGCACCGAATAGAATGGCCAGGTAAGTGTCTATCATGGGGGGCCTCACCGACTTTACGGCGACTAAATGGCACATCCACATAGACTAGCCTTGCCTTCGGCACCAAACTATTCACATAACATATTATCACATATAATCATTCAATAATCATCAGAGCTAGTGTTACAGTACGCGAACATACCTTCGTTGACGAACGTAGGTGTTTCTGGCGGAAACGGCACGTTTTGACGGAAAACAGCGAAACGTCCAACAACGGCACGTCGGACAGCGTAACGACAACAGATCAAGGTTTCTGATGTCCTATAAGAGTAATATAACATTTATTAGTTATTTGACATCATAACGGGCATTTTAGGTAAAATTTACCATTTTGCCCCTATACCCCTAATCGGCGGAATTTCGCCAGCACTTCGTTACTTTAACTCCCAACTTTCAGAAATTCAATCCCTACTATGTTTTTACCTCGTCAAGCATCTTTCGACGCAATGAGGCCTAAAAACAAGAATAGGAATTTCATCTCCTACTTGCTAGATCTATCTAACAATTCTACAACTACCGAAAGCTTAAAGCTCGGTACCGAAAAACTTACCCAGAGCTTCGCTGCAAAACTCCCCGGACTCCTTCCTCCTCCAGAGCTCCTCTCTCTAACTTCTCTCTAGGATTTTTAAGAGTGGTTTTTGGTGTGAATTTTGAATGAAGATGAAGGGGTATTTATAGCAAAATTTGAGGACACAAAGGGTATTTTCCAAATTGATCTCAACCTTTGGATTCAACTTGGATTGTATGGCAAAATCTTGTCCACTTGAAGCCTTGGTCGACATAAGGGGGCTGTGGTGGCATCAAAAAATTTGTCCAATGTGATGACTCATGCTTACTTTATGCCCGGTCCGATAGAATTTCCCCGATCGGTGTCCGAATCGCGTAATCTCGGAAAATCTCAAAAATTCGGAATTACAACTTTGAAGAGATTTTCTCACTTATTAGAAATGTCCGGGCTAAAAAAATTTTTGATTCCATACAGGGTTCCAACAAATCACCAAAGTTCCTCGAAAGCGTGCCTGTTTACTAATTCACTGAATTGTCACTTTCTGGACAAAAATTCACTGACTCCAAAAATGTCCAGATAATCATAAACTCATCTCCAAATGTTGAGTTATAATTTATTTTGTTCAAATCCTAATTTTATGACTATCTGCCTATTTCTTAGATTTTCTCTATTTCGTCTTATTACTAATTTCTTCTACCGATCTCAGAATTAACTTCCGGAAAAGACCACTTCAAGATAAAAATCCACTGATCAATATTATACCTTGACTTTAGAAATCATATTCCTGGTTCTCTAGATAGGATCCGTTTCCTATTTATTTTTTTACTATTCACCTTTATGAATATTTAATAGGTGTTTATTATTTTTACAACTCTTTATATATTATTTAATACATTTTTTTTCTTTTTTTTTCCTTCCCCCATGGATGTCGGCAGCATATATATATATATATTATATATATTTTTATTTTATTTCTTAATTAATTATTAAATTATTATTTTAATTATTTTTACATACTTTTTCATAACTTTTTCCTATTGGTCCATATTTGTATTTAGGCTCAAAAATACCTAATATCATTTATTTTTCTCAATATTTTCCAATTAATTAGCAAATATATTTATGCTAATTTTTAGCCATAACCCACTAATTTTAGGGTTTTACATAAGTATCTTGGAATTTTCCTTTGTTTAAGCCTAAGTAATTAGCCAATAATTACTTAATCAATTTCTTATCGATAGTTGATAATTTTCTCAATTAGAATAACTTATTACCTCACTACTCTTGTACTGACATTTGTGTTTTATCTCCCATGCATTATATTAGAATTTACAGGGGCATTCTGGTCATTTCAATACTTTTTGATTTACCCTTTCTAATTTTTTCCAAGTTCATAATTTAGTAAATTACCAAAATTAGAGATAATAAACTCTCTCAATTTTAATAATTATTTTACTGCATTTTAGGATTTTTGACAATTTTTCTAAGTCATTTATGTCCCTTAGGGGCATTTTCGTCATTTCGGCACTTTGGCCCTTAAATTCTCTAATTTCCTAAAGAATTAACTTAGAAAAATAGACCAAATATAAATAGAATTAAGACCATATATATTTGCTTATCAAAAATACCCCTTTTATTTATCCGGGTATTACATTTCTCCCCCCGTTAAATAAAATTTCATCCTCGAAATTTACGCGTATCACCTCGGAGAAATAACTTAGACCTTTAGTCTAACCCTTGTCCATGCATACTTACTTAGCACGCATCCCAACATTCCAACATCAGTTTTATCCAACTGGTACTCCGGTTAAATACAGGACTCACGTGTCCATTCTTCGTACTATCTAGCCGTTGCATTAACCAGACTCCGGACTATACGTTCCGGATACTTATTCTATCAGAACATTCCTAGATCATTTCTTTCGGTGACCGAGAATTCGTTTCAGCTTGATTATAAAGTTTTTATCATGTTCTAAATTGATATATAGTGTTTTTCGTGGCGTCAAACACCGCGTACTTTATATATATAGCTTACGTGGCGCCCATAATACCGCGTACTTTAGTGTTTTAGCTTTTCCGTGGCACCCATAATACCGCGTACTACACATTCATCATGTCGTATTTTGATATACAGTATCCCCGTGGTTCCCATACACCGCGGCAACACCATGTATCTCATACTCATGGATATCATGTCGTACTTTAATATATTATGTTCCCATGGTTCCCATACACCGTAGCAACATAAGATAGTTTATACTTAATGATACTATCGTGATTTGTTTTATAGTTACTTAAGAAACATGATAATGATTATCACTATGTTATGTGTGGATTGGTTTGACTGTAAGAGACTTGAGAGTGGTAAGTCATCACATTGTCATGTTGCAGCTAGACATATCCCGATCCATTCCTATTGGTACCACTATAAAATCTACTTGGATTTGGGATAACCAATTTCTTGGTGCTGTGACCAACTTTTCCCTCACTTCATGAAAGCTTGTCTCATAGTCTTTGTTCAACCTTAATCATTTGATTTCCTACTTGTGAATTTTGTTTAAGTGATGAAAGATTCTTCACGAATCTGAGGTACTATCCCGCTAGATCCGAAAACTACATATTTATATTAATATTTCTGGCTATCACAATTCCAGAACTGCTTCCACTTTCTGAAAACAATTAATAATATCGTTGCGTCATGGAATATGGCCCAGAAAGTTTATTCCTGACAGCCAACACAAATAAAGAGTCACGTTCCCCTTTAGTATACTTCATATTGATCGTCATTTATTCTTGGCGTTCCTTTTATTTCTGAACAGATGACGACATCGTCAAACAAGACATTGTGATTTAATAACAAGATTTATATTACACTCGCAATTTGGTTCTGGACATGCTTTATAAGTGAAAGAGTTTACACCTAATCACACCTAATGGTGTAGCTAATACATATGTATGCATCCCAAAAGGATCCGTACAAGCATCAAAAGTAATTGATCGGTTTAGCACCCGGATCATACTATAACTGAAATAGATTTCTACGGGGCTCTAACATCGTGGATCACTCTTGAAGATTCTCCGACCTCTTCATTTGTTAGAGCAAAAACCCGGCCTGGGTTTTGCGGCCTCATCCCGGTAGCTCTCTGTGGACAGTCTCGGCTGATGTGTCAAGGATTTTGACACTTGTAGCATATTTGCTTCCCATCACAGTCAGTACCTTTATGGTACCTTCCGCACTTTGGACACGGTCGAGGTCCTTGTGCTTCTGGAAAGTTTGGCCGGCTAGGTTGAAATGGCCTCTTACTTTCACGAAAGTTACCCCATGGTGCCTTCCTCTTCTGGATGGAGCTTCCTTGGGAAAATCTACTCTGACCGGCGCTGCTGTTATTGGAGATTCTGGACTTCCAAAATTCCTTCAAGTTCCGTTCAATAAGCCTACAGGCTTCCACAGCATGAATCAATTCCTTGAATCACTGAGACATAAGTCTCTCACCTATTTCGTCCTTTAATCCGTAGATCAGTATATTCACCATACTGCTCTCATCATCGTTCTTCCGCAGGTGTGATGAGTATCTTGATAGATTGGTAAAGCGGGCATAGTAGTCATCAAAGGTCTCCTCTTGACCTTGCCGGATGTGGAGGAATTCCGACTCTTTGGTCATTTGTACAGAGGGAGGAAAATATTGCCCACGGAATTTTTACAGAAACTTTTCCCATGTGACGGGCTGGTCTGGTATTGGATTTATCAGAGGTTGTCTATCTCGTCCCCCACCTCGGCCTCTGCCTCGACCTCTGCCTCGGCCTCTGGGAGTTCCGGCTCCTCTTAACTTTGCCATGTCTCGTTCTTATTCCTCCATTAGGGAAAACGTTAGATTTAGGAAGGCAATGATTAGTCTATTGCAGACTTTACCAAACTAGTAATTACCCTACAAACGTTCAGACACCCGCAACATTTCCCTCGCTCGGAATTTCGTTGATTCTTTCCATCCAACAACGGGTACGGGGAAAATGATGAAGAGTGGATCTGATCCAGTCTTCCGGAGGGTACAGAAATATGTAATGGTTAGAAATTCTCAACATGGGTCAAATACCGCATGTCTTTATCTTTGTCGATCTCAGAGTTTCGTCCGGTGTGGCCAAGCTTCACATATAAGCTCTGCGCTAGGATAGAATTTCCGTTCAGGACAAGCTGGAGATTTTCAGAGTTATTTGATATGGGTATCGGCCTAACTTCAGGTGGCGGATACGCTGGTTCTGGGTTCAATCCTAACCCCACCAACTCGGGAACTACAGACATACGCGCTGGGTTCAATGCTAACCCCATTATCTTGGAAACTACGGACATACGTACTGGGTTTAATCCTAACCCTACTAACTCGGGAACTACGGTCATACGTGCTGGTACATCTTCTTTGGCCGGAGGGAACATCATTCATGTCCCTTTTTAGAACATAACACCAGAGTTATCTCAGTACTCATTTTCAAAATATGTTTTTTTTTATAGAAAGGCGTTGAACCTAACTCCGTTACTCAAACCTATTAGCCAGGTAGGTGTCTATCATGGGAAGTCTTACCGAGTTTCACGGCGACTGAATGACTTACCCACAAAGACTAGCCCTGCCTTCAGCACCAACGGTTTGTTTATAACATAGTTAGAGTCATGCCAAGTAAAACGATCTGATGCCAGGAAAAACGCTCTGATACCAAAATGTAACACCCCAATTTTCACAACTGTTTTTATAGCGTTTTGATCAGAGTTTTGAGCGACAGAAATTTTTTTTATAATAAGGAGTAACTGGATAACATTGATAACAGTGTATCTGGCTGTTCATAAGGCCGTACATTCCTCCAAGTGTTTACATCTAACATAAGTACAACAAAGCTAAAGCGTCTCCATCTGATCTTCATGCTAGCTCCCTACCTTTGTCCTCGATCTACGTGGCCTGCTTGCTTCTCTCCTCGGCCCTCGGTCCTCCGGACCCTGAAGCTATAGCTGAGATCCAATTTAGCGCATTGGAACTCAGGTAACGGTTTATAATATAATGATACACAATATATGATATGATTAAGTAACTTATTTAGCTTCTTTAATCTCTTCAAACAAAGTCAACTATGTCTTATATTTAGAAACGGAGGAAGTATTAACTTACCATAAGTCTATATTGAGGTTCAAAAATATTGAGTGGGAGCTTTTGACATAGCATGACAATATCCATGACAAAAAGAGGTAGCAAATATACGCCAAAGTTGTCCAAAGAGGTGACGAAGCTAATTCTGAAAATGTATGTATATCATCATTAGCAACTAATGCCATGATTATCATCATACGAAATACATTAATAAGAAAACAACATACCAGGGTCTCATGGGATGAATGGGGGAAGATGGGGAGAAAATAAATGAAGTCGCGTAGGGAGACCTTTGGAAAATGAAGAGAGTAGCCTGCGCTAGAAGATGAAGTGGTAGGAATGTTGGATTTAGAGGGAAGCATCAAGAAGGAAGAGACAACAATAACATCCCATATTTGAAAGTGGAGCTTAATCACCAAGAGGGGGTGAATTGGGGATTATAAAAACTTTTCTGATTACTCTGTTTTTGTGTAGTAAAACAGAGGTAAGTAGAGTATTGAGAACATAAGCAAGACACAAATGATTTATACTGGTTCGGTCTAACCTCTTGACCTACGTCCAGTCTCCAGACTCTCTGGGATTTCTCACTATAGCAATTGATTACACACTTTGCAACTCAAAAGTAATTATCTCACTAGAACTTACTCCCCCTTACAAGTTGTAATCAATAACCTAATCTCAGAGTCCCCTTGACTTAAGATACTTTACAATAAATGATTTACAATCAAGAAACTCTCTCTAAGAGTAGATAAGATAATCACTGAAGTACAAATGTATCAAAAGACACTTTCCACAAGAAAACTCAAAGAGTAATTGAAACTTGAATGGTTTTCGTTTTCTCACAAATTGGTTGTTGAGAAGAATTGAATGCATCTCTATTTATAGCTAGAGATCATTAAATGACCGTTACAAATCCTAATGTGATCATTGCCAACATTGGTGATGGATTAGTGAAGGTTTTGGTCTTCTTCTCTCTCTACTCTTTGGTTAATCCAGCTGTGCAGAGGTTCAGGCATGACTTCATGACTTTTAATCCGTTGGAAGAGCAGCTACTGGATGTGGAAAGGAAACATTAATTCCTTCAAAACGTGTGGAGAATGATTGAACAAAAGCATGCAAGTTTTTTGCACTTTGCATTTAATGTTCTGACTTTTACTTTATGCTTTATGCTAACTCTCCATTTAATCCTATCTAAATCATCTGAAACTCACTAACAAACTGATTAAACATAGTTAGGAATAGTAATGAGTGATGATGTAAAGTATTAGGATCAAACTCAAACATTTCGCAAATTCGTTTATCTTGAAATTCAAATTTAGCGATGTAAACTCGAGTTTGTTCTTTGAGACTCGAGTTTTCATTCTTTTATTAAAAGTCTAAACTCAAGTTTTCAAGTCTCAACTCGAGTTTTCTCATTCCAGAGAAGAATATCGCGATTTGGTATTTGGACATGTTTTGTGAATAGTGCAAAACTCGAGTCATTAAATGACTAACTCGAGTTTTGAACTTTTGATGAGAAATCATATTTTAGTCCAAAACATGAAAACTGGAGTTTCCATTTCAAAATTGGAGTTTTCAAAACGTTCAATTTTAGCAGAGCTCTCTGCTTGGCCTAGACTCGAGTTTTCAAAACTAAACTCGAGTTTCCTCATTTATGAGAAATCATTGAAAAACCTTGTTAAGTCAAAAATGGAGTTTTCAATCGAAACTGGAGTTTTCACAAGTTCAGAATTGAGCATTGTTCTATGTATGATGTAAACTCGAGTTTCCAAAACTAAACTCGAATTTCCAACAAAGCTTGGAAACTTAGAGAACTCTCTGTGTAGCCTAAACTTGAGTTTCCTAATGGAAACTGGAGTTTTGCTAACTTGGAAAAACTTGATAGCTCTCTGTATGGTCAAAACTTGAGTTTTCATATCAAAACTCGAGTTTTCCTTTCTTTGTAAAAACTTGAGCTCATCTCTGTGATGTCCAAACTCGAGTTTCCAAACTGAAACTCGAGTTTTCCTTTGACAATAAGTTTTTCAACTTACAAAAACAAACTTCTGAAAGTGGAGCTTGAATCTCCAAGAGGGGGTGAATTGGGGATTCTCAAAACTTTTCTGAATGCTTTGTTTTTCGGATAAGAAGTAGAAGTAAAACAGAGTATAGAGAGGAGAAGCAAGACACAAAGATTTATATTGGTTCGTTCCAACCAATTGACCTACGTCCAGTCCCTAGACTCTCTAGGATTTCTCACTATCAAGATTGATTACACACTCTGCACTCAAGAGTAATTCTCTCTCTAGAACTTACTCCCCCTTACAAGTTGTAATCAATAACCCAATCTCCAAGTCCCATTGACTTGAGATACTTTACAATAAATGATTTTACAATCAAGAAACTCTCTCTAAGAGTAGATATGATAAACATCAAGAATGAATGTATCAAAAGATACTTTACAACAGAAAACTCAAAGAGTAGATGAAACTTTAATGATTTTCATTCTTACACAGATTGGTTGTTGAGAAGACTTGAATGCATCTCTATTTATAAGTAGAGATCATTAAATGACCGTTATAAATCCTCATATAACCATTAGAGACATTAGAGGATGATTAGTGAAGGTTTTGGTATTCTTCTCTCTCTACTCTTTGGTTAATCCAACTTTGCAAAAGATCAGAGTTGACTTCCTAACTTTTAATCCGTTGGAAGGACAGTTTATGGATGTCGAAGGCAAACATTAACTTCTACAAAACATGTGGAGAATGTTTGTCCAAAAGCATGCAAGGTTTCTGCACTCTTCATTTAATGTGCTGACATGCTTTATGCTTTTTCCTTAATCTCCAATTAATCCTGTTTAAATCATCTGAAACTCACTAACAAACTGATTAAACATAGTTAGGAATAGTGATGAGTGATGATATAGAGTATAGAGATTTAACACAAACATTTCAAAAATTCATTCGGTTTGAAATTCAAATTATGCGATGGAAACTCGAGTTAGTTCATCAAAACTCGAGTTTTCATGCTTTAGTGAACTTTCAATAAAAGACCGAAACTCGAGTTTTAAATCAAAACTCGAGTTTTCTCCTTTTAGAGACAAACATCGCGATTTGGAATTTTGGACAAGCTTAGTGAACAGTCCAAAACTCGAGTCATTAAGTGACTAACCCGAGTTTTGGACTTTCAATGAGAAATTATGTTTTAGTCCAAAATCTCAAAACTGGAGTTTCCGAATCATAACTCGAGTTTTCAAATGTTCAAATTTGGCAGAGCTTCTCTTCCTGGCCAAAACTCGAGTTTCCATATTTTAACTCGAGTTTTCACATTCTTTGAAAAATATGGAAACTTCTCTGTAAGCTCGAAACTCGAGTTTCCAAAACAAAACTCGAGTTTTCTCACTTAAGAGAAAACCTTGAAAGACTTTGGCGAATTGAAGCATGAGGTTTTCACAAGGTCAGAGACGAGCATTGTTCTCTTTTGATGTAAACTCGAGTTTTCAAATTTAACTCGAGTTTCCATAAAACGTTGGAAACTTAGAGAACTTTCTGTATAGCCTAAACTTGAGTTTGCCTTTGACAGTAAGTTTTTCAACTTATAAAGACAAACTTCATCTGTGTTTCCAATTGACCATTATCATCAAAACCAATAGAGAACTAACAACTTCCATCTGCATTTTCAATTGTTCGTTATCATCAAAACCAATAGAGAACTAACATTCTCTCCCTTTTTGATGATGACAACAACACTTGTAAACCAGAGTTGCTACTTGTTTTGAAAGATTTGAAATTTAGAGAAAATTTTCACAACCATAGTTTGAAATGCTATATGACAGATACGTAATTTGACAATCTCAACAAATAATTTAGTGCCATAGAGTTATGCATAGAAGAAGCATAAGATAGCATTGCATTGCATTTCAATTTTAATACCTCTACATTAAGGATTAGTCAAAAGAAATCCTAACACAGAAACATGAAAATACAATTAAGCCAAAACAACTAAAAACAACTAAACTCTTCAAACTCAATGCTCTGGTTTCTTTGGTTCTTCTCCCCCTTTGTCATCAACAAAAGAGGATGAAGCTGAGATTGAAGGTTAATAAAAAGGGGTAGAGAGCTTGACAGTGGATGCAGGGGATGGAATTGGGAGTGGAGAGACAAGTAAGGCAGTTGAAGTGATTTCTGTAATAGGCAAGAAATTGTGAATGGGAGATGAGGAGAAGAGTAGAGGAACGTGAAGACTGAGGTGGAGCACTTGATGAACTTGGATCTTCATGGAGAACATGTGAAGAACTTGAGTCTTCATCGAAATTGAGGCCCAAGAGAGCAAAAAGTGGTCTACCAAACCATGGAATGTGCTCAGTTTGATCAATCACAGGTAGATGCCAAATTTTCTCATGAAACAAGATCACTGAGACAAGCTGGGAAAAGGACTCTGAGAGGACTCTTTAAGGGGAAAACAATTGAGGAACTTGAGCAATGATTGAAGCAAAGCTTGAATAATCTTCCTTCGTGAAGCAAGAAAAAACACCATTTTTCTGTTTGAGATTTCTGGCATAAATATACAAGACAGCCCGATGCTTAGGAGGCATAGATGCTGGGGAAAAATTTAGAGTCCGTAAATTCTCAGGAAAAGGCTCATTGGGTCTCAGTAATTCAAAAATCTGTCTATTTGTAAAGCTCACTGGGGCTATAGGTGGAGGATTAGAAATTTGTGGAAGTGAGTTGATATAGGCGGGTGATAAAACAATTTTGTGACCCCCGATAGACGTAGTGGGTCTTACAGTTAGAAAGCCTCCATTCACGAACTCTTCATACTGCATGTGGTGATAAAATAGTCTAACAAGAGTGGGACTGTAGGAAGCTCTGATGGAAATCAGAGGATCAAACTGATTGAGCCTGGGAGAAAGATCTAAATGGCATTCCTCATTTAGCTTGGCGAGATCCACATAGACTATAGGGCAAAAGTCTTTATGTGCAAACCGTTCTCTGTAGCGAGTAGCATCTTCCCCAGTCAGTTGAATGGAGTTGTTCAGAAAATCTTCAGGTGCTGAGTGATGTTTGTAAATTTGAACTAAGGCAGGGGTGTTGGCAGATTCCTTGAAACTAGACAGTTCTTGTGATGAAAAAGAAAGAGGGGCTTGAGAACTAGCTTGGCGCGATGAGTGTTCCGCAGTGAATCTGGATACTGCCCTTGCGATTCCATATGTGAAACGCTGAGGGAATGGCCTTGCCCTAGGTAAATGATTTGGTCGAGACTGTGGTGAAGGTAGAGGCGCTAGGCTTGGGATTGAGGATTCAGATTCTTCCTAGTCAGAATTAATATCGATAATGTGTTGCGAATTTGAACTGGAAGCCATTAGGGTTTTAAAAAAGGATTTGAGGTGAAGAATCGGAAATGGCAAGAGGAAGAGAGAATTTCGAGAGCAGAGCTTTAGAGTCGAAGGGTTCGGCCGTACAATGAACAATCAAGTTTAAATAAAACGCGAAACCTTACCTGGGCTTCAAAAGTGTATTGTGAACTTTTGAATTTCCGCGACCAAAACTCGAGTTTACACTTATTGACTCGAGTTTTGATGTTGCTTCAACAGGTGTGTTGCTTTCTGTCTGCCCGAAACTCGAGTTGAGTACTAAATGACTCGAGTTTCCAATTTTCAAAAATTCAAGGTTGGTTATCTCTCTGTCAGAAACTAGAGTTACTCACTTAATGACCCGAGTTTCCAATTTGCTCAAAATATCATTTCTTTTCTGGCCCCGATAAACTTGAGTTTTGTTTCAAAAACTCGAGTTTGCGTCTCTTGACAGCAAACCTCAGGATTTTAACATCCTGCATAAAACATTGCTATGTACTCCGAAGCTTAAGTTAGCAACTAATATACATCAAAACCATAACTAACATTGAGAAAAGAAAAACTTACAGCTCATTGGGATTTACCATTCCCAATTCTCTTATAATGAAATTGAATTGCTCCTTAGCTAATGGTTTGGTGAAGGTGTGAGCAAATTGAAGATGAGTTGGGATGAACATGACTTTGACATCCTTATTTTGAACGTGATCCCTTATGAATTGATGTCTCACATCAATATGCTTGGTCCTTGTATGTTGAACTTGATTCTTGGCCAAGCGTATTGTGCTTGTGTGGTCACACAAAATTGGGATCTCCTTCATGAAAGACTTGGCTATCACCCAAGAGGGGGGTGAATTGGGTGTTTGATTAAAAACTTAGAACTTTAAGAACTTTTTCTTCACTTGCTGGAAATAGTTTGAATGTCAATAATAATTTATAAAGTGATAAGCAATCATTCATATATCTTTGGAATGTAAGAGATAAGGGAAGAGAATATGCAAACGGTGATTTATCTTGGTTCGGCCCAATCCTTGACCTACGTCCAGTCCCAAGCTCTACTTGAGAATTTCAATCCACTATCTTCTTTCAACTTGATTACACGTTCTGTACTTGAAGTAATCCTCACACTAGGATTGACTCCCCCTTACAAACTGTAATCAACACACCTGTTTGATTACACACTCTGCACTCGAAGTAATCCTCTCACTAGGATTCACTCCCCTTACAAGTTGTAATCAACACAATGTGTTTCCCACTCAAGATCACCCAATCTTGAGTAACTCTAAGGTAGAATGATAGGATGTTTACAATGATTCTTCTTTCTCTCAGAAGTGAATGGATAAACACTGAAGTACAATAAAATACATTTCACTCTCTATGATTTATAGACATTGAAAATCAGAGAGTAAATGATAATCACATCAGAGTAATAGCATGTTGAAGGTGTAAGCTTGTTCCTCTCGCTTGTTGTCTCTCTTTGAAGGTTTGTATGCAGCTCTATATATAGCGACAAATCTTCATATGACCATTGCTTCTCAATTCGTATTGTCTCCATTTGAATTTCTAGTCATTGTGGTCATGGATGAGGAATATAGCCGTTGGGTCATAATGTTTCTTGAATATCTGATGATTGCTTTGCATTGAAGATTATGACCGTTGCATATCCATTCTGATTTGACTCCATTCAAAATTATAGATGTTGGGAGCCTTTCTATATAATTCTCATTCCTGCATAATCTTTATTTAGTTGGAGACTTTCTGTTGGAGCGTCCTAAATATTTGCCCATGATGTGGTGTTTCCTAAAATAGATTTACCAAATCATGTCTCTTTGCTTTCTGACCGTTTGAGGATAATTATCCTCCTTTCCAGCAAGTTGCCCATTTTGCTTCGTTTCCTCAAGTTTCTGATTGGATTCAGTCCTCTTTCGTGTTTCTGAAAATCTGCAGCAAGTTCATCTTCTAGATCTTGATTTCTGTCAAGATTGATGTTCTCTCAAGCTTTAATAATCTGAAACATGTACACAAATGATATAAATAATGTTAAGAATAAGTATAAGTCATTTGGGTAATCATGTGGATGTTCTTTGATGAGAAACGAGACTTTCGAAATGCTGTTTTTCTGAATCAGGGCCGCGAACTCGAGCTTGTCAACTAATAGGCTCGAGTTTGCTTCTCAGCGAATTGTGCAACACCCAGAACAGACTGTCTACTTTCGGGGGCCATATCTCCCTGTTTTGAACTCCGTTTTGGTTGGTTCAACTATCGATTTTAAAGCCCTTTGAGTCTACTTTCCAATGCCACCGATTTCAGCTCAATTGGATTCTCCGTTTGTGAGATACACTCAAAACATTGAAAGTTGGTCATTTGTGTGACGTGAATATCACTGTCAACTTCATAAATTCATAGCTCCTTCATCTTGACTCCGTTTGGCTTCAATTATATATCAAAATGACGCATTGGGAGTCTAGTTTCATATGCCACTGGTTTCACTTCAATACGATCTGTATTTTAGGAGATATCATCGAATGACCACACGTCGCCCGAGTGAAACGTGAAACAGAGTAGCTGAAATGTTGAACACCGCTGTAAGCTCGAGTTTGCCAACTAATAGGCTCGAGTTTGCCTTGTCAGAGACACCAGAAATGCTGAAGACACTACATGCTCGAGTTTGCTAATGATGGGCTCGAGTTTGGAGTTCCAAACCTGAGGTTTGAGTTCTAAGCTCGAGTTTAACTTGTCCAGAGGCGCCAGAGTTGCCGAGGACATTACAGGCTCGAGTTTGCAAGTTATGAACTCGAGTTTGCTCATCCCGGAACTGATTTTTGATGGTTTAAACTCGAATTGATCCGTTCCAGCTTCCATATGATCTTGGATACTTCTAGCATCAATATAAGAACTTCAATAAAGATATTCCATTGCATTGCAAGTTCTTCCTTCTTCAATTTCTTCTCTCCTTCTAGATTATCCCCCAAAATCATTTGATAACCTCTTGCTTCCTTAATATTATGATATTCCCATTATATTGTGCAAGAGCTCTTTCTTCAATCAACATTCTCCATCATAAAACTTTGCATCTACATTAAATATAATAATTAGTCAAAGTAAAAGATAAATGTAGTATGCAACCTTTTTGCTATTAAGAATGACATCTATATAAGACATCATCAAAACTAATCAAAACTAACACTTCAAATTGATTCCCACGTCAGAAAGTTGTTGCTTGAGCCATAGGACTTGAGCACAGCAACTTGATGCAGCAATATACTCAGCTTCAGTTGAAGATACAGAGACGGTTGTTTGCTTCTTACTGAACCAGGACACAAGTGAACCACCAAGAAATTGACATTAGCCACTTGTACTCTTTCTATCCGTCTTATAGCCAGCATGGTCTAAATCTGAGTAGGCCACCAAATGTTCAGGTTGACCTTTGGGAAACCACAGCCCAAGAGTCTTTGTGTCAGCAAGATATCTGAAGATTCTCTTCACATTTTCAACATGTGACTCCTTGGTAGCAGATTGAAATCTTGCACACATCCCAACACTGAATTGGATGTTCGGGCGGCTTGCAGTGAGATAGAGCAATGAACCAATCATTCATATATATCTTGTAATGTTGAAATCAGTGCCTATTTCATCAGCATCCAAGGAAATGATTGAACTCATTGGAGTGTCAGCTCCGTTGCAATGGTCTATTCCAAACTTCTTCAGCAGATCATTGAGATACTTGGTCTGAGAAATGAAGATTTCATTCGATATTTTCTTGATTTGCAGACCAAGGAAATAGTTGAGTTCTCCTATCATGGACATCTCAAACTCTCCCTGCATATTCTTTGCAAAATCTTCACACAAAGTATCCTTAGAAGCTCCAAATATGATATCATCAACATAAATTTGGACAATTAAAATTTCACCAACTTTATTGCTTTTAATAAAGAGAGTTGTATCTGCCTTTCCTCTAACAAATCCTTGATCAAGAAGGAATTTCCTTAATCGCTCATACCAAGCTCTAGGAGCTTGCTTAAGACCATAAAGCGCTTTCTTAAGGCGGTAAACATGATCAGGATGATGTTCATTTTGAAAACCAGGAGGTTCTTCCACATAAACTTCCTCTTGAATAAAACCATTTAGAAAAGCATTTTTCACATCCATTTGATAAAGCTTGAACCCTTTGACACAAGCAAAGGCTAGAAGAACTCTTATAGATTTCAATCTTGCCACTGGAGCACAAGTTTCTTCATAATCAATTCCTTATTCTTGGTTATAGCCTTTAACAACCAACCTTGCCTTATTTCGGACAATGATTGTTGACTCATCTCGTTTGTTTTTGAATACCCATTTTGTGCCAATGACCGGATGGTCCTTAGGCCTAGGTATGAAATCCCAAAGTAGATTTCTATCAAATTGATGTGACTCCTCTTGCATTGCTATCACCATTCATTGTCTGAGAGGGCTTCATCAATTTTAGAGGGTTCTATTTTTGAAATAAATGCAGAAAAAGTAACTTCATTCAAAGTGCTACTTCTAGTTCTTACAACTTGATTAACATCACCTATAACTTGGTCTAAAGGATGATTCCTTATAAATCTCCAAGCTCTAGGTTGAGGTTGATTAGGATTTTCCAAATTGTTTTGAGGATCAACTTCGAAAACATTTTCTGGATTTTCAATAGAGGCAGGAGTAGTTTTCGAAAAGAACAATTTTTTCAAAATATTTTCCTCATCATCATCCTTGGATTTGTCAGATTTGGACTCACATAATGTAATATGCATAGACTCTTCTACAATGCAAGTACGAATGTTAAAGACTCTATAAGCTTTACTTCTATTGGAATAACCCAAAAATATACCTTTATCCGCCTTGGGATCAAACTTTCCCAAGTTATCCTTGCCATTGTTATGGATGAGCACTTACATCCAAACACATGTAGATGACTCAGATTTGGCTTTCTTCCTTTGTACAACACATAAGGAGTCTTGTTCAGCTTCTTTCGGAGGTATGCCCGATTTGAGATGTAGCAAGCTGTACTCATTGCATCAGCCCAGAACACTTGTGAAGTGTTATTCTCATTCAACATTGCTCTTGGCATCTCAGTGAGGACTCGATTCTTTCTCTCCACAACACCATTTTGTTGAGGAGTCCTCGGAGCTGAGAAATTGTTATCAATCCCCATGTTGTCACAAAACTCAGCAAAGGCATGATTTTCAAATTCACCTCCATGATCAGTTCAAATTCCTGAAATAATAAAGGCTTTCTCGTTTTGGACCTTCTTGGAAAAAACAACAAACTGATCAAATGTTTCATCTTTAGACGATAAAAATATGGTCCATGCAAATCTCGAAAAATCATCAACTATGACCAAAGTATATAGATTGCCACCAAGGCTTCTTACTCTAGCTGTTCCAACTAGATCCATATGAAGGAGTTGAAGAGGTCTAGAAGTTGAAATCTTATTTTTCGATTTGAAAGAGGATTTAGTTTGTTTTCCTTTTTGACATGCATCACAAATCATATCGTTTTTAAAACGAAGTTTTGGAACACCAATTACTAAATCCTTTTTGAGTAGTCTGTCAAGTTGAATCATATTAACATGAGCTAAATGCTTGTTTCATAGCCAACTATCATCCAAATTACTAACAAAACATTTTTCAAATGTAGAGCCATCTCTAGAAAGGTTAAGTGTATAACAATTGCCTTCTCTAGCAGCCCTAAAAATAGCTTTTGATTTTATACTGTCTAAAGAGAGAATATTCTTACTTACTATCAAGCATTCCTCAGAATCAAAGATAACTGAGTTACCTTTATCAGTACTTTGGCTTACGCTGAGGAGATTGTGACAAAGTCCTTCGACAAGGTAGACATCTTTGATTTGTGTTCCTTCATTATTCCCAACTTCACCAATTCCAGCAATCTTTCTAGATTGATTTCCACCAAATGTCACTTTGCCACCATCTTTATGCTTGATTGAAGCAAATTTTGATTGATCTCCCCTCATGTGCCTAGAGCATCCACTATCAATGTACCATTTGTTGGACTTTGATGCTCTTAGACATACCTACAAAATACAAACAACCAAGTTTTAGGTACCCATCTTTTCTTGGGTCCTTTGGGGTTAGTTTGTATCTTAGGAACCTATTAAGATCCCTTAGGCACCCATTGATAGTTCCCGATAGGCTTACTCTTTCTTTCCTTTTTTATGAAAACAAGAAGAAGTAGTATGACCTTTTCGATTGCAATAATTACAATGTTCAAAAGGGTTTGAAGAATGGACAGATTTTCTGAAATAATTCATGTAAGATTTTTCACGAAACTTCTTTTTGCCTTTTCTTTTATCAAAATTTGGTTTGTAACCAATTCCTGATTTGTCATTTGTAAATCTTTGTTGTTTCAAAATGACATTGAGCATCTCACAACCTCTAGTGAATTTCTCAAGTGCCTTAGTAAGATGTAAATTCTTTTTCTCCAAATCAGGACAGTTTTCAAAAGGCATTTTAGATGAAAGATTTTTAACTTGCATTTCAAGAGTAATATTTTTCTTTTTCATAGAAATGTATTTTTCTGCAAGGTTTTCAAATTCAGATTGAACAACAATGTACTCAGTAAATAACTCATCATAAAATGGTTTCGGATCATATACCTCATTGTTGTCTTGTTGCTCTTTTTCTTCTTCAGCAACTAAGCAAATTTTTGCTTTCTCTTCTTTATCAGCTTCATCTTCATCGGATGAGCTATCTCCCCATATAGCTGAAACATAGGCTTTCTTTCTGAATCTGTTGAACTTCTTCTTATCTTTATCCTTGTTTTTCAGCTGGGGGCATTCAGACTTGATGTGGCCAGGCTTGTCACATTCGTAGCATATAATCAGCTTCTTTGCCTCAGTGCTGGTGCTACCCTTATTGAATCTTTTATATCCTTGGTCCTTCTTATAAAACTTCTTGAATCTTCGGACCATCATGCCCAGCTCTTCATCTTCGTCTTCTTCATCGTCATCATCGGATTCCTTAGCCTCTTTGACCGTCTTGAGAGCAATGCCTTTACTCTTGGCATTCATCTCATCAAGTCCTTTTCAGAACTTGATTTTCCCTTCAAACTTAGACAGGCTGCCGAATAAAGCTGCTACCGAGCTCATTTATTCACCACAGGCTTCCTCAATGGCAGTAACTTTGGCTTCCCATTCCTTGCTGAGCATATTTAGAATTTTCCTCACTTGAACAGGTTGCTCGTATGTTTTGCCCAATGCAGCAAGCTGATTGATGAGATGAGTGAATCTCAGCTGGAAGCCGATGATAGATTCATCGGTCTTCATACGAAGAAGATCATACACTGTCATAAGAGTATTGACCCTATTCTCTTTTACTCCGATAGTTCTTTCATGAGCTATTTCCAGAGCATCCTACATGGCTTTCGCTGATGGTAATGTGCAAATTCAGAAGTACTCTTGTTGACTTAGAGCTCTTTGCAGCATGAGGATTGGCTTGCTGTTGAGAGTGACGTTTCTTCTGTCATTCTAATCATATGCTTCTTCTGGCTTATGAACTCGAAGACCATTTTCCATGACTGTTGGATTGTAGTTGCCCACTTCGAATACTCTCCACATGTCGTACTCACTGGCCATTACAAAGACCTTGAACTTGGCTTTCCAGAAAGAATACCTTCCATATTGATCCTTCTCGAGATGTTAAGCTCTTAGGAGAAGACCTTGCTCTGATGTCAAATGAAAGTGGAGCTTAATCACCAAGAGGGGGTGAATTGGGGATTATAAAAACTTTTCTGATTACACTGTTTTTCTCAAAGATTGGTTGTTGAGAAGAATTGAATGCATCTCTTTATAGCTAGAGATCATTAAATGACCGTTATAAATCCTAATGTGACCGTTGCCAACATTGGTCATGGATTAGTGAAGGTTTTGGTCTTCTTCTCTCTCTACTCCTTGGTTAATCTAGTTGTGCATAGGTTCAGGCTTGACTTCATGACTTTTAATCGTTGGAAGAGCAGCTACTGGATGTGGAAAGGAAACATTAATTCCTTCAAAACGTGTGGAGAATGATTGTCCAAAAGCATGCAAGTTTTCTGCACTTTGCATTTAATGTTCTGACTTTTACTTTATGCTTTATGCTTTATGCTAACTCTCCATTTAATCCTATCTAAATCATCTGAAACTCACTAACAAACTGATTAAACATAGTT
This sequence comes from Acacia pycnantha, assembly GCA_025563575.1. NCBI lineage: Eukaryota > Viridiplantae > Streptophyta > Magnoliopsida > Fabales > Fabaceae > Acacia > Acacia pycnantha. The sequence continues at coordinate 339,896 of JAMWYP010000337.1, read as the reverse complement.
AGGAATAGTAATGAGTGATGATATAAAGTATTAGGATCAAACACAAACGTTTCGCAAATTCGTTTATCTTGAAATTCAAATTTAGCGATGTAAACTCGAGTTTGTTCTTCGAGACTCGAGTTTTCATTCTTTTGTTAAAATTTTAAACTCGAGTTTCCAAAACTTAACTCGAGTTTTCTAATTCCAGATAAGAATATCGCGATTTGGTATTTGGACATGTTTTGTGAATAGTGCAAAACTCGAGTCATTAAGTGACTAACTTGAGTTTTGGACTTTTGATGAGAAATCATATTTTAGTCCAAAACATCAAAACTGGAGTTTCCATTTCAAAATTGGAGTTTTCAAAACGTTCATTTTTAGCAGAGCTCTCTGCTTGGCCTAAACTCGAGTTTTCAAACTGAAACTCGAGTTTCCATAAGTCTTTGAAAAATGAAACTTTTCAGCTCACTTTGAGTTCTTCTCTGTAAGACCGAAACTCGAGTTTTTAAAACTAAACTCGAGTTTCCTCATTTATGAGAAAACATTGAAAAACCATGTTAAGTCCAAAATGGAGTTTTCAATCGAAACTGGAGTTTTCACAAGTTCAGAATTGAGCATTGTTCTCTGTATGATGTAAACTCGAGTTTCCAAAACTAAACTCGAGTTTCAAACAAAGCTTGGAAACTTAGAGAACTCTCTGTGTAGCCTAAACTCGAGTTTCCTAATGGAAACTGGAGTTTTGCTAACTTGGAAAAACTTGATAGCTCTCTGTATGGTCAAAACTCGAGTTTTCATATCAAAACTCGAGTTTGCATTTTTTTGTAAAAACTTGAGCTCTTCTCTGTCAAGTCCAAACTCGAGTTTCCAAACTGAAACTCGAGTTTTCCTTTGATAGTAAGTTTTTCAACTTACAAAGACAAACTTCTATATGTGTTTTCAATTGTCCGTTATCATCAAAACCAATAGAGAACTAACAATATTTTCCTGATAAAAGCCCAAGATAAAGCCCCGCTCACATTCTTAGAAGAAAGGTGTATTGAAGTAATAATTTGAGAAGCTTTTGAACAGTTAAGACCTTGCGTATGGAACTAGGAATTGTTGAAGCCAGAGACAGATTGAAGGCCTTTGAAACCAAGTCAAAATTTGAATAAAATGTTGGAGGTGCGAGGGTACAAGGTCAAAAAATTTGAATATTTTTTACTTTCAACGACTGTTTAAAAAAAAACAGTCGTTAAAAGTTTAAAAAATATATATATTGAGTTTCCACGATTATTTTTTCAAAAACAATCGTTGAAAGTACTTTTAATGAGTCATTGTAACTCAGTGCTTTTTTTTTTTTTATACTTTCAACAACTGTTCTTTAAAAAAAAAATCAAAACTATTCCTTTTTTTGCTTAACTTTCGACAGCTATTTTTTGAACAGTCGTTGAAAATTTTATTTCAACGGCTTTTTTTTTTGAAAAACAGTCGTTGAAACTCAAAAATATTTATATTTATTGAAATTCTGGCTTAACTTTCAACGACTATCTTTTATAACAGTTGTTAAAAGTTAAGCCACAATTTTAAAAATGTCACCACCTCCTTTTTAACTTATGTTTTTAAAAAATAGACGTTAATTAGTGTTGTTAAAGTTACTTTTTGTAGTAGTGTGACAACAACTTACGTGGCTCTCTTCTCACTAACAATTTCCCTTCAAGTGATTCAGATAAAGATAATGACAAAAATGTTGATCAGGGGGATTGATTCGTTTTTTGTAAGTATAATATTGGGATTTGTGGTGGGATTTTGGGTTTTAACAGGTTCTTGGCTCTACAATAGATCATGTAGATGTGTGTATTTCTAGATAGCATGTGGTACAAATTGCAACATCTTTGTTGTTAGATTAATAAACTAGGGGTGCATTTGTACTTAAGTTAGAGGATATGTTTTAAGGTTAAAGAGCAAAAATGCTCATGAAACCATGGTTTCAATGTTTGCCAAACCTAAACTTTTGGTAACAATTAGTATCCTAAAATACTTAACAATGAGCACCCTAAACTTTGGATACTAAATGTTATTAAAAAAACATTTTAAGAGTGTTAGATGCACAAAATATTACTAAAAAATGTTTTACAGTATTAATAAGTGCTATTGAAAAAAAATACTTTACAATGTAGAATGGATCAAAAATTAGTTTAGGAGAATAATGAGTACTATTAGAAAAATATTTTGCAGTGCTGCGCTAGATGTGGATGTAAATAAATATACTTTATTAAACACTAATTTTTTACCTCAGATAGACTGATTTTTTCTTTACATATATTAAATAAAAAATGAAATAATTTATAAAAGAAAATTGTCAAGTAATAAACTTTATCTAAATTTTATAGATCAATTTTTCTTTAAAAAATTGATTTATAATTGGGAAAAAGTCAATAAAATATTAATCAAACTCTAAAATTTTAAATCAGTTATTTCCTAAAAAAGAAAACCTGACTAGGAGATTTATTTTACAATAATGAAGCACTTAGGAGTTAGGACTACCACAATTCACAACATTCAACCAACTAAATTGAAATACAAGTATCCAAGACTACTTAGTCTAGTGGTAGATTAACTAGAATACAAAGTGGCTGAATTAAGTTCGAATCCCACCTTATTCAAAAACACCTCTTAGGAGAGAATTAGCAAAGCCTCAATCTAGATTAGTGAGTTTCTCATATGCTTGTTTATAGGATCCAAAAAAAGCACGGACACAGTGTCACTAAAAGGATATTATAAAAAAATTGCAATACAAAGTATTACAGATTAGCCTAACATCAAGGACTCTCAATAAAATGCCATATTTGCAAAATTTTGCTTAAGCAGCTGAAACAACTTGTGGCAATTCAATTGAAGATTGTTACAAGTCCATCACAATCAACATTCAACAGAATAATCAAGTCAAAGGGACTAAAAATTCAACTGCTTGATCCTGAATACAGAAGTGAGAAAAAGGGACTCATGGACCAATAATAGGGAAAGCGAGAATAAACGTAACAGAACAGCAAAATGGGGAGGAAACAATGTAAAGGTAGGGCAGGCAATAAAGGGCTCCTATTTAATTAGTAGAGCTATAGAGTCCCTACAACGTGAAAGTGCCTCTTGTCTGAAACTGTAATCCTGAATTTCCACACCTATCAGATTCATTTTGTAACATTTGTGTTACGAAGTTTATTTTAGAAGTGAAGTCATATCCTCTGTTGTATTATATGTTTTTGTTATGGACTCAGATAATGGGCCTGACAGATATAAGGCCCAATAAGGGTGCCTCAGGCAGGAATCTCCCTTTAAGCAGGTAGAAGACAGGGTAATGAAATCCGACTTCCAAAATCATGTCCAATTCAAACATGTAGAGGGCAGGGCAATGAAACCCGTCTTCAAAAGACATGTTTAAATTAAACATGTAGAGGGCAGGGTAATGAAACCCGTCTTCCAAAATCGTGTACAAGTTAAATCAAGTTTGAATTATGAGTAATGAAGCTCATTTTTCAAATGCGTGAAAATCATTTCATTCACATGGGCATATTGATGAATGATGTTGAGGTTAGTTTCAACATTAGCAAAACGAACTCGGTGCCGTGGTCATCATGACGTAAGGAGCGCACATGGAAAGCAAACACTTTTCATTTAAATTGTTGCTTACATACATTAAGTTATCGCCCACGGCCAGGAACATACAAAAACAAGACAAACAAAAAGTCCCTTGACAGGCACCAAGAAATTACAAACGACTAAAGCTGTGATTGTGTCTCAGTTGCTGACGGGGAAGGTTGCTCGTCTTCACTCTCCTCAGCCCCAGGTGGAATCAATTTCCCCTTGTCGCTAACATACGCCTGGTGGTGCAACCTGGTAGTGTTTAAAGTGATATTGGGATTCAGGACACGGATTTGAGCAACGAAATTCTCAAAAGATTGTTTGGCTACTTGGGAAAATTTTGCAAGTTTGGTTTTGGCATTTCCAAGCTCGTCATCCTTTTCTTTGAGAACGCCTTACAGATGAATGGTATCCGATGTCATCTTTTCCACCAGTTGCACGCCCTTATTATGGAGGTCTTCCAGGTGGTGCAGGTCGGTTTGGGTCGTAGCCAATTGTTCTTCTGCCAGGGCAAGCTTCTCGGTAAGTGTTCGCACTTCCTGACGCAGCCTCTCTTGCTCGGCCTCGGAAACCTGCAACTTTTCTTGAGCTTTGTCCCTCTCCTCCGTGACTTTGGTGAGATCTGCATTACTCTTTAAGACATCCAGCTCGCCTCTGAGATCATTCCTTTCCTTCATCACCTTTTCAAGCATGCTTGTCGTCTTGGACAGTTGTTTTGTAACCGCATTCAAAGTGTCTGACTTGTTAGCATACTTCATTTTAAGGGCAGAGTAAGGTCGGATCATGGAGGCAGCCCTATAGGCTTGTACTTCCATCTCGGTCAGCTCAAGCTTGTCTTTCTTGGTCAGTTTGGAGGGAGAGTGAAACCGAGTGGGGGGACGCATAACATCTTTAACCACCTGGGTTATCCTGTCTGTCCAGAGAGCCCCTCCAGACAGTGTGGTGTGGTTCAGAGGCGCTGTGTCTGCGGAGGGGATTGAAGTGGTTGGGGAAGTTGGTGTGGGGGTCATAGCCGGTGGTTCTTCTGCGACTTGCTTACCCTTGGCTTTCGTCGCTCTTCTCTCTCCGCGCTTTGACCCACCTTTAGGCGCAGAACGTTTGGATAGAGCTTTGGTAGTAGCAGCTTCCTCCACGGGGGTAGGCTGATTTCCCACGGTAGGGTCATCTGAAATAGGGAGAATTGGGACCTCCTCAGGAGTTTCTGGAGTTTCGTCAAAAACACCGATAAATTCCGGTCTTCCCATTTTTCGTCCTGTAGGGCAAAAAGAAGAGGGTCATTAATAAAAAAGGGAAATAATGACAAATACACTTTACAAGAATGCAAGGACATATAAGTGTATTATCCCATACTCTTCGTTGATCGTCGTCTAACTAAAGGAGTGGGGATATGTTTTGCAAGATCCATTAGCGATTTGAGGGTACTGGAGAGAGTCGTAAGCTTCAACACGGCCGCTTCTTCATCGTTGGACAAGCTAGCCGGGTTGGGAGCATAATCTCTAGATTTAAATTTATGGTGGGTGTTTGTCCAATATAGAGGGAATTTTCCTTCAAGTTCCCCGGAAGCCGCGGTTTGGAGGAACCACGGGCAATCCCCGGGATTGGCCATAACCTTGATGAATGCTTCTTTAAAGTTTTTCCAAGACTCGATAAAAGATCTAAAAAGCATTCGGTTGCGGAATCCTCAGAGTGAGGTCCACCCAAACCGTGTTGCGCTACTTCCTACGAATACTCTTGTTTCTAAGAGGGCGTAGAAAGTCATAAACACTGGGACAGTACAGCTGATTTTCAATTCCCGGCACAGGTTCTCAAAGGCAATGGCAAAGGCCCAGCCGTTGGGATGAAGTTGCGAGGGAGCTAGGTGTAGGTGGTTCAAAAGGCATATTTGAAAGTCGGTGAAGGGTAGCCTTACGCCGAGTAGGGTGATAACATCTCGGTAAAGGAAAAAGAAATGAGGCTCGTGAGGCTCGCTTTTTTGTGGCCGAGCCGTGTCAACTGATTCATCATCCATGGGAAGTCTTACTGTGTATCCTTCTCCATCCTTTATGCCGATTAAGGTGAATTCGTCTGCGGTCATGGTATTTTTAATCCGGGTTACACAGGCGTTAACGACTTTCTTTGGGGAGTTTGGAGCTCGGACAAAGCCGGAAGAGCTGCACTCATCCGCCGTGGATGGGACAGAAGTGCGTGATGATGATTCCATCTATACCTAAAATGCAGAAAAAGGGTAAAATCATAAGATGATATATACCTGTAGTAGCATTTATTTCTCGTGGTGAAGTGTTAGGTATTGGCCTAAGTATACTCAGATCTCTCGAAACTGTGTTGGTAGGGAGAAGGATGTTATGTCGGCAGGAACCTAGTGCCAAATCGGCCTCCCTATCCCGGCCAAGTCTAGCAAGATTGATACTCTTATAACAACACTGGTCGCAGGGGGTTGGCCTCTGGGCTTTGTGATAAGAAGAGCCATGGAACTGGGCTGACGGCGTCAAGATAGGTTGATTATCTTGACGGCCAAAACAACTTCTAGGTTGTGTTTCAGAATTCTCAGTTTCGGTTGACCAAAACCGATACTTGTGTAGATCAGAAAAATGCCTAGAAACCCCCCTGCCGTGCATATCTAAAGGCGCATGGATGTCTTGATTGGTTGGAGGGGAAAATTTTCGTTTAAAGGAGTGGGGTATGGTGCGAGCCATTTCCTAAACTCAGAAAACCCAGAAAGTAGAAAACCTACTAGGAAACTCAATAAAATAGCGCCAAAGATTTTAAAAATCCTCAAAGAGCGGACACAAAGAGTGTGACGAATGTAAAAATTGGAGAAGATATGAAATCTAAAAGAGCCGTTGTAATACCTGCTGAAGGATTTGAGTAAGGGTTGAGCAAATGCTGGCAAAAGCATACTGTCGTTGAGGCTATCGTTGAGAAAGCAGAATAGCATTCAGAATGCAAAGTGTTCAAATGTAGAAGAATGAGGAAATATATAGGTTTTTGAATTCAAAAGAATTTGAAAAGGTTTTTGAATTTGAAACGACAAGGGCAGTTATGTCCACGTACGCTGAAAATTAGGGTTGACACCCTAAAAAGCGTAATGATGTTTTTTCTGAAATGACGCAAGCATTAAATGCGCGCAGATTCCAAGCGCCAATAGCGTGGCACCCACGTCAGAAAGGGCAGTTACACGCTACGATGCGCCGATATAAAAAGGAGTGATGCGACTTTTCACATGCATATAAGGTACATATTATTTGCTTAGGGATTCCTTGTGATAATTTTAGCCGAGTTATTACAAGGGAATTTAGTTCAAAAGAAGTTCAGTTCAAATGCTCATGACGGTCACAGCCGTGTTAACACGACTTTATTAGCTCGGTATGGCTAACCGCGGTCATAACCGGGTTAAGATGACGCAAGTAATGCCGACCTTTTGATTAAGATAAACTTGGCATATGGGGCCAAGGGTGGATTGAATGATGAACCTAGATTGAACATTTAGTCAACCTCGGTTATTAAAGAAACTTCAATGTCGGTGTTTGAATGCATTCAAGCTATTTCAAGACATGTGCGAGAAACAGAAATAAGCTTTGTATTGATACTTGATGAGGTTACACAGTTCTTTTACAAAGGAATAAACTGATCTGCTCATTTACAAAGACGATTAAAAGATCAAAATGCAAAAGATTAGGCTAAATTCGTAAATTCACTTTATGAATTTCCTAATTGCAACAGATGATGGTCAACCAGATCCTTCCTACGACGGTTGGGATAGCCGAAGCTGGAGATTGAACAGCTATCCAAAGATCATCATAGTGGTGGAGATCTTTGTTGGATATGCTGGAGACCCTATAAAAGTTGAGCCAAGTCAATGAAGATTGGCAAACATATCCAGGGCCTCCTGTCGCTGATGGAGATGCTTAGATGCGAACCTGATTCCTATCCCAGGGTCCCATACGAAGTTGAGCCAGATAGGTGAAGACTGACAACTATATCTGGGACCCCAAAGGTCCAACAAGCGACGTAGATGAAGACTGGAAACTATATTTGAAGGTTAAAGCTGCAAGATAGCAGCCGATAGGGCCATTTTTTCTTCTGAAATCGTACTTTTACTCCCCACACTGCAGAAAGGTTGAAAGCTTCACAAGGGATGATGGAGTTTGAAACTCTCACCAGTGAACTCATCATTCTTTTGGGATATTTTCCTAGGAATAGAGTAAGGAGGCAAACCAGGTGTGTGATTGGGTGAGTGGCGCAGGAAGAATTTATAGGCCAGGCGGACTCCAGGCGTCATGCGGCAATAAATGCTAGTTATGTGGAAACGGAAGGGTCACGCGGCAGTAAAGGCTATTTTTATGCAAATGGCAATTTCCTTTCCAATAAAAATAATAATGACTGTGGTTAAAGGGCGTGAGCATTAAATGCGCGCGAAGACCAAGGGCGGCTAAAAGTGGCCAATAAATGCGAAGATATGATCGTATAATATCAGATAAGTAAAGCGAACAGTCATCAAATTAAAGTATGCCACGTGTCTCCATCTCACCAAATATTGGGGGCAACATGCGTATAGAGAGTTTGAAACAATAAACTCGGTATAATTCGGATGAGACAATCTCGGGTGCTATGAAGACACCGGGATAGTTGTGTAAACCCGGTTAGCTGAGGATAGGAAAATGACAAGCTGATTAAACATGCTATGCCGAAATAAATAAAGCCTTGCTTGCTGTGGAGATAACCGGATATCTATTCCAAAATGAACCCGGTGCGTGCCTGATAAAGCGACAAGTCGGGAACCAGTTCCTGAAGCTTAATCAATCTCGGTATAAACAAAGTAGGAAGAGCCCGGGATGGCGAGCAAGTAATCTCGGCAGCTCAGAAACCTGAACTTCCGAGCTTGGGGGCAACTATTATGGACTCAAATAATGGGCCTGACAGATATAAGGCCCAATAAGAGTGCCTCAGGCGGGAATCTCCCTTTAAGCAGGTACATTGTTAATTATCTCTTGAGCATGCCTATAATCCAGGAACCGTACAGGTAGTGGAGCAGGCACTCACAGGACGTGGGAGGCGCATAACGATGGTGGATAGGATTCAAGGCAAGGAGAACGAAACCCTAGGTAATCTCTATAAATATGAGGTTTCCCATCAAGTGTGTTCTCTCTACATTTACTATTCCATTCTTTATCATTCAGTCTCACTGTGCACACACACCACCCCTCTAGTGAAATTTAAATACCCCCAACAAAGAAAAATTGTTCCTTCCAAGATTTGTCGTCTATCCAGAATCACAGTCTTCTTCCTCCACAAAGATAACAAGCACAAGTGATAATTAGGGGTGGAAAAAGAAAGAAGAGTTCAAACAAATTAAGCTAATGTAGGATAAAGTGTTCATTATTGCTGAGAGTATCATGGGCTCTGATTTTGGGAAGAACCGAATCATTTGGTTTGGCGGCAGTTAGAACCACTTCCAGCAAGTGGTGGCTAATTTGCAGACCTCTTCGAGTGTCGTCGATCTCGTTTTCAATGTTTGTGAGAAGTCTATTTTGCAGGGCAAAGCAAAGAAAAGTTCTGAACTAGCAAGGGAGGCATGCAGGTTAAAAAATTTGTTGAGTGTCTAAAAAGAGTTAATTTTTTTTCAAAATATAAATTATATTTAAATAATTTGGATTTGATTAAGAAAGACAGATTAATTAGTTAATTTTAATAAATATGACATGCTTTTTAAGAAATATTTATTTGTAAAGTTAGATTATATATCAATATTAAAAGTTAGATAAATTAATTTGGGGAAATTGATAAATGTAGGAGATTGATAAAATTGATTGAAATCTTCAAGAGGGTTGAGTCTAATAAAAGGGGTTAATTCTTCACAACGTGATAAATCAACATTCGAATTCCTATTATTAGAGATGTTCACATTTAATATCCAACGATAGTCATATAGGAATTGGAATAACATTTCTGTATTTACTGCAGAAAAACAAATTTGCAGCAAGCCAAAAATTACACCGTTTCTTCTTCACAACAAGCCATGCATTGCTTTTGAGATATACACCCAAATAATAGTTTGGTTTTGATCAGCTTGGTTTATCACTCTTCTCTAGTTAATCTTAGCGACAAAGGGTGTTGGGTAGTATGATGATCAAGCATATCACCCATCTTCTTCAAATTTGTCAACTTTTGCCCAACCGTTGATTCAGTGTTAACAAAACCACACCCAATGATGTATTCAGCCCCCATATGCAGATTTTGTAGAATCTACAGATGCTACCCCCTCGAATCACTTTAATGTTCACTCTCGCTCTTACGGGTTTGAGTTTTTGTTTTTGCTGTGCGGTTTAGGGTTTAGGTAGTAGGTGCTCGGTTTGCTGTGAAGAAGATAAGAGGAGGGGGAAAAACGAAGCAAAAACGGTGTAGTGTTTGGCTTGTTGCAGAATTGTTTTTCTACAGTAAATGAATGAATGTTATTCCCTACCGAAATAGTAAATGAATAATGTTATTCCCTACCGGAATACCTTTAATATAGGGAAAATTACGCGCAGGACCCAAGGAACAAAAAAAATTACAAAAAAGTCCCTTAAAATCACCAAAATACATAGAAGTCCCAAGGGACTTTTTTGATATTATATGTATGAAGATAAAATCCAGGTTTTTAAATGCTGTTGTAAATATATTCATTTATTGTTGTGAATATGACTTTTTATGTTGTAAATGGCTAGATTTTAAATTTTGTTGTAAATACAGCACTTCCTGATGTAAATATAGCACTTTTCTGTTGTAAATGACATCTCTACGTTCAAAATCCAGGTGTTTAGATGTTATTGTAAATATAGACATTTTTCCTATTGTAAATATGACGTTTTCTGTTGTAAATTTCAAGATTTTAAATTTTGTTGTAAATACAGCACTTCCTATTGTAAATCTAGTCTTTTTCTGTCGTAAATGATCTCTCTACATTCAAAATCCAGGTGTTAACTGTTGTTGTAAATATGGCCAATTTCCTGTTGTAAATATGGTTTTTTCTGTTGTAAATGGTCAGGTGTTTAAATGTTGTTGTAAATATAGGCATTTCCTGTTGTAAATATGACATTTCTTGTTGTTAATACAAATAATATCAAAAAAGTCCCTTAGGACTTCTGTGTAATTTTGTGATTTCAAGGGACTTTTTTGTAATTGTTTTTGTTCTTTGGGACCTGTGCGTAATTTTCCCTTTAATATATGAAGGATACATGTGTCTATATATATATATATAGTGGATTGATAAAATCTTTAAGACCAAAATTAAACACGCTCATATATTTAGGGCCCGATATTCAATTTACTTATTTTTGACCCTAATAAAAACATCTAGTTTCGTTTAATGGCTGTCTATTTTCAATGGAAAATGGAGAGTCCAACGATTATTTGTCAATAATATTTTTATAAAAATGACTGCATTCAGTGATTTGAAACATTTTCATTATGAGTGAAATCATAAATTTATCGTATTTTTAAGCAAAGTTAGTGACTCAACTTTCTTTAAAAAAAACAAAAAAATTGATGAGGTAGTTAGAGTTGACTTATAATAAAGACCAAGATAAGTAAATAAGAAAATACAACAACGTTTACCATCCATAAGTCTATATATCCTGATTTATTGGTTAGACATTTTATAATATACTACATAGAACTTAAATATTTAATTTATAATTATAAAATTTTGAAATAAGTTACTGTTGTTAATATTTAAAATTTATATTATTATTTAATAAAATTTATAACAAGTCATTCTATTCATAATTCATAAATTATAAATAGGGTTAAAGTACAGATTTGCCAACGAACTATTACCCGAGGAGCATCTAGCACAAAAAACAAATAAAGGTACCATAATTACCAATCAACAATTAAAAAGTGAAAAAAAAAACAGAATTAGATGCAGATTGGCCAACGAACTATTACCCGAGGAGCATCTGGCACAAAAAACAATTGAGGGTACCATAATTACCAATCAACAATTAAAAAGTGAAGGAAAAAACACAATTAGGTGCAGATTGGCCAACAAACTATTGCCCTATGTCACAATGTCAGCGATGTCGGCGTCTCTAAAGCTTCCATTGTTGTTAGGTGTTTCACTCACCCTCTTGAACTCATCAAGGCCCATATGCATCTTCCGGGCGAGAATCATTCACCAAAACCAAATCCAGTAGTCCACATCTTTTGAAATCACTCACCGAAACCAAATCCAGCAGTCCACAGCTTTCGAAATCACTCACCGAAACCAAATCCAGCAGTCCACAACTTTCGACCGGCACGCGTCTTGCACTCTGGTTCGATCCCTCCAATGTCATAAGTAGTAGTCGCCACTACCATAGCGCCTTCTCGCATGGGTCCCATCTCTGTTGATGTTTTCCTTATCCAACAAGAATGCTTAACCACTCTTTTCTCTAGCGTCTCCGCCACCGTCCTACGCTAGTGCCTCATATTTTAACGTAATTGTGATAGTTTTTTGTTTTTTTTAATAGTTATTTGGTACTTTTTTCACTTTTTAATTGTTGATTTGTAATTATGGTATCCTCACGGGTGGAAAAAAGGCTTTTAAGACCGGACAAAAGAGGTATCGTAGGACCGGACCCGCGTCAGGTCTTGTTCCAGGCGGTATTAAAAGTCTCCCTATTAAGACCGGACATGAAACCGGTCTTAAAGAGTTTCTTTTAGACCAGACATTTTAAACCTTCAGTCTTAAAAATCGTACTAAATAGATTTGAAATATGTTTTGTTCGGTCCTAAAACTCAACCTTTAAGACCAGACAAAAACTCGACCGCTCTTAAAAGATCCGAATATTAAGATCGGACAAATATCAATCAAGTACAAAAAATAGCGGATTCTAAGACCAGACGACTAATTACCCAGTCTTAAAAGACTGACTTTCAAGACCGGATGATTATACATCCGATCTTAAAAATTGAACTTTTAGACCGAACTTATAAAAAGACCGGTCCTAAAACTCAACCTTTTAGATCGGCTTAATACCTTTAAGACCGGTCATAGAAATACATCTGGTCTTAACTGTTGAACAATTAAGACCGGCTTATTTATTTGCGGTCTAAATTTTCCCGAATTTTTTCCCTGTTCTGTTCTTCCTGATCATATATATATACACAAATCCACCACCCAAAACAACACATAAAAGTCGATACTTTAAGCTACAAGCTATGAACAATTATGAATAAATTGAATTCGGAAAAAGAATACAAATATTTTCCACCATGAGTTATGTGGCCTCTTAAGACTACAACAGCTAAAGGAATTTAAACAATAAGCTAAGATAACTTACAATCACAATGAGTTACAAATAAAGCACGTAAATCAACATACATGTCCAATATATTATTCACCATGGCTTCATCTGATTCCCACCCAACAACGTAACATCCTCTTTTATAAATATGCCCCTTTGAATCGGATCCTGCCACAAAAACGAAACAAGAAGGAATATAATATAGTTAAAACCTTAAAGTTTTCAAAGAATTCTGCATAGAATATTACCTTATGAATTGACTCTTTTATAAAGTGATATCCTCCCATATCCCTTCTTGATGATCATTTCTTATGCCGGGTTCATTATCCGCTTCATCTTCTTCGTTCATGTCCGGTAGACCCCTTGAAAATGGAGTACTCTCAAGAAGACCATAATTTGAATGTCTTTCCTCATCAATATCAATGACCCTCTTTCCTTGGAGAGCTACAGACCACATTTTATTTTCTTGATCGGTGATATAGAACACTTGTTTCGCATGGTCTGCCATAATAAAAGGTTCATCTCCAAAATTCTACTATTGACATCGACTAAAGTAAATCCTAGCCGATCGATCTGAACACCATTATTGACATTAACCCACTTGCATTTGAAGATGAGAAATATAATTTTGACATAGTCCACCTCCCAAATCTCTTTAATAACCTCATAATATGGCATGATTGTCAATTTAGGCCTCTTGTCTTTCAAACTGGAGAAGTGCATAGATTCAGCCTCTAACATAACACCACTGTTCTGGACTGTGCTCCTATCATCTCAGGACTTCGTGTAAAATATATAACCATTGATCACATACGAATTCCAACTTATGACATCAACCTCAGGACCACGTGCTAACCATTTCATTGTATCACCCTTCAGCATGCTGACGTTTTGGAAGCTCGATATGTCTTACTTTGGCCAAATAATTTTGACAGAATTCCATGGCCTCTTCAGAAACATCTTTCTGAACAATTGATGCTTCTGGCCGGTACGCGTTCTTCATGTAATACCTTAAACATCTCACGTATGATAAGTATCATAATTTAGTAATTAATACCTATTGAAAATAGGTGAATATGTGGTCTCAAATTTTATAGTGTATTTTATGTTATTTTCTAGGGTAATTTCTCTTGAAAATAGAAGGAATAAAGTGTCAAAAATCCTTAAATACATTTATGGGTCATAAAATACCCTGAGAATATTATAATATATCTTAAGAGGAAATTAAATATTTATTAAAAATAGGAAAGTATGTTGTCTCTAATTTAGGTAATTTATGGGATTATTTTCCTTGGAAAATAATGAGGCAAAATTTAATATTATTTTGGGGACCATAAGTTGCCCCGTGATTTTTAAAATAATACATGGTGCATAAATTACCAATGTTAGTGCAATAGTTGTGAGGAAATGATTAATCCTAATTAAGAAAATTATCAACAATTAGTAAGTGATTAAATAAATAATTAATGGCTAATTATTTAAGCATGAATCAAGGGAATATTCAAAGTTAATTATGAACAACCCCTAATTAAAGATTTATGGCCAAGATTAGCATAAATATAAATGATGGTTAATTAGAAATGATTAAGAGAAATGGATGAGATTAAATGTATGAAATCCCTAAAGCCTAAAAGATTACTAATCATAGGATTAGGGCTCTAATGAAACTTGTTAATTAAGCTTGGACAAGTCAAATATGAATCAAGGGTTTGGATTGAAGTTAACAAAGTTAATCCTAAGGCCATGAATTAACCATGAAGTTTAATCCATGTGAATACTAATTGACCAATGGGATAATTACCTTAATTAACTATAAGATATATTGAAAGCATATTGGAAATTAAATAAATAAAAAGATGATAAAGGGGAGGGGGAGCCGAAATTTTGAAGAAAAAGAAGGAAAAAGATGTGTGTAGTATGAAAGCAATGCAAGTGGATGGTAAAATAATGATAAAGAAGAAGATATTTTGTCAAAAGCAAATAGGATAAATGATAACCGATAGAAATTAAATCCTATCTTGAAATCCTTGAACTAGGTTTCTAACATCAAGACATATTAGGAACAAGTGAATTTTTGTCCCGAAGTTGGTATTACCCGAAGTCATTTCCGTAACCGACGACGTTTATCTTAAAATGACTATCAAGCTAGGAAATACCCTTATTGAGACCATAATCTTTGTTAATCCAAATATTTCTCAAGTGATATCATAGACCTCCAAAGTTATGCCAAGAAGTATTTGAGATTATTTAAGATTACGCGATTAGAACACCGATCAGGGGAATTTATCGGTAGAATCCATAAAGCATACTAAGTGACATCACATTGGATGACATCATTTTATTGAAAAAGGGGGAGGGGAGGTCGGCACAAGGGAATGGATGGAGGGGATTCAAGCTCACAAAAAACCCTAGATCCTATGGTGTATATTGAAGGAGAAGTTTGGAAAAAATTGCATAGTTGGCCACAACTTTCTCCTATAAATAGGCCCTTCATTCCTCTTCATTCCTCACCAAGTCACAAGATTAATTTCGAAGTAGAGAGAGGTTAGAGAGAAGGAGGAGCTCTGAGGAAGAAATAGCAAAGTTCTGGGTAATTTCTTCGGTCCCTAGTTTTAAGTTCTAGTATTTCATTCGGTAGTTTTAGTATAGATGTTAGTTTGATCTTTAATCTTCCAAGTATAATTTTGATATCATGTTTTAGGGTTAAATATGATATTTATTTTGAAAATATGTTGGAGATAGAGATATGGCAAAAATTCTGGAAGATTAGAATCAAAGTAGCGAAGCTTTGGAAAAATTTAGTCAATTAGTAAAGTCAGAGGCAAAATGGTCATTTATGACTAAAATGTCTGTTATGATGTTGATCATTAATAAATACGCTATTATCCTTTTAGGATATATGTAATCACGTCCCGATCAATAGACGTACCATATTTCGTCAATGAAGGTACGTTCGTGTACTAGTAACACTAACTCTGATGGTTATTGTATGCATATTTGTGTTACGTGTATCGTATGATTTTTGAATGCGTCTGTGTGTTAGAAGATAACTGTGCATCCGCTGCGTGCGATATATTTGCTACGCTGTGTGCGATAGATCTGCTACGCTGTGTGTGATAGATCCGTTACGCTGTGTGCGATACATGTGTTGTGTGTTCATATTCTGTTGATGTTGTGATTATCTGTAATCCACATACTATGTATATAAACATGAGATTAACCGTTACCTGAGGTCTGGTGCATTGGACCTCAGCTCTTAACATAGCGTCAGGGTCAGGACAACAGAGGGCGGAAGAGGAAGGCAAGCAGCACGCTTAAGAGACCCGGCTGGAATTTCCTTTTGTCTATGTATTTACCTTTGAAAACACTCGGATGAATGTACCGTTATTATATTACACTATGGTTGATATTTTGAATATATATTAGTTACTCTCTTGCTCTGATGCTCTACTATGATGTTTTAATGAAAGAAAAAAGATTATTCGGCTTTTAAAAATGGGATGTTACACATCACATACCCTTTTAGGAATTTCATAGATCTTTCAATAGGGTACATCCACCGTAAATGGATAGGGCCACACAACTTTATCTCCCTCACTAGATGAACAATTAGATGAACCATGATGTCAAAAAATGTAGGAACAAAAAGCTTCTAAAGTTGGCACAAGATAAGATATCCTTCATTCTCCAATTCATCCAACTTTTCAATCTCAAAAAATTTACTACAAACCGCATTGAAGAATAAACAAAGTCTAGTCAAAACGACCCGAAGATCATATTCGGCGATGCCTCGAATAGCTACTGCGAGTAGCTGTTGCATCAAGACATGACAATCATGAGACTTTTGGCCTACTAATTTCAAGTCCTTCATCGAGACAAGCCTCTTAAAATTTGAAGATGACACTGATATTTTTAACCTTTTCATACACTTGCTCCTCAGTCAATGCCATCGGAGCTTCTTCATACTCTTGGCCACCAAAAAAGGCCTTCTTTAATCGACGATATGGGTGGCCCCGTCTAAGAAATCTCCTATGTCCAAGATACACCGTCTTTCTTCCATGTTGAAGTTGATGGTAGCGTGTGCCTTCTTCACAAACCGGACATGCTTTATGGCCTTTTTACACTATACCCTGAAAAGTTCCCATATGCTGGGAAATCGTTTATAGTACAAAATATCATGGCTCTCATTTTAAAGACCTCCTTCTTGAAAGAGTCAAAAACATCAACACCTTCTTCCCACAACTCCTTCAAGTCTTCGATCAAGGACTCAAGGTAAACATTTATGTCATTTCCGAGTTGTTTTGGTCCTGAAATCAACATAGACAGCATGATGTACTTTCGTTTCATGCATAACATAGGAGATAAGTTGTAAATAATCAGGAGTACAGGCCATGAACTATGTATGCTGCTAAGGCTTCCATAGGGATTCATGCCATCCGTGCTAAGGGCAAGCCTGAGGTTCCTAGGTTCTTCGCCGAAGTTCGGAAATAATTGATCGATTTTCTTCCATTTAGAAGAATCGGCCGGATGTCGAAGCTGTCCATCCGAAATCCTCTCATCTGCATGCCACCTCATATTTTTTGCATCATTTTCATTCGCAAACAACCGCTTGAACCTTGGTATGATTGGAAGATACCACAACACTTTTGCAGGCCCCTTATTTGACTTGTACCGTGGGGTTTCACATATCGGACAACTCTGCTTCTCTTCAAACTCTTTTCTATATAGTACGTAATCATTCGGGCATGCATGGATCTTTTTGTACTCCATCCCCAGTGGACAAAGTATTTTCTTAGCATCATAGTAGCGATGTGGCAACACGTTATCATCCGGAAGCATGTCCTTAAAAGCCTCAAGCAATTCTGAAAAACTCTTGTCGCTCCATCCATGACGTGCCTTCAAGCTTACCAATTTCAATACAACGTTCAACAATTGATATTTTTTACACCCAGTGTATAGCGGTGTCTCTGCATCACTGCACATATTACCATATGCATGTGATCGCTCAAAAGCCTCTTCTCCTACATCACGGATAATGTCCTCTATGTGATCATCCATATCCGTGTCATTATCATCAAAGGCCACTTCCCCATGTTGAGACCCACTTGGCTCTTTTTCACCATGCCATATCCATACTGTATAGGTCTTACAAAATCCGTGACAAATTAAATGTGTGTGTATAACTTCAGGACTTAGTCGACTCTCATTCAAACATTCTACACAAGGGCAATAAAACTTCCCCCTATCATCATGGACATTTTGTTTAGCAAATTCTATAAATTCCCTCACCCTATTCTGATATTCAACACTCGTTCGTAAATCTTTTATCCAACTGTGATCCATAGTAGAATTCCTATATATAAACGTAAATCATTAATCATACATAATCTGAAAAAATTGAAACTTGCATATAAAATAAGCCAAATCCAAATGTATATGCTCAAATAATCACTTTTACGGAGGAACCTGCCCATTAAATGCATAAGAAAGAATCACTTTTGGTCATAAATGCATCACAGTGAATCCAAGAACCAAAATAAATGCATGACGAGGAAATTAAATGCATGGGACGGATGAAGGTCTTGTGGACTCACCTGTAGCATATAACCAAAATAAATCCAAGAATCAAATGCGTTTGTTGAGTCTTACTTCTCCGGCCACGAACGTTGATGTTTCAGACAGCAAGAGTAACCTAAAAACACTTGTTGGTCAGTTGGGTAGGTCTAAAGTGAAAATATAATCTTCAAAAAACAATATTCATTAACAACAGAGAATGCCCACAAGAACAGTTCATTGATTTCGTTAAACCCATGAAAAACCCAGAACGATAAGCTGGAAAATAATAAAGTTATATAACCGAAACATCTCTTACAGCTTGGTCTATAGACGTTTAGCTAAGGAACCAGAGAGTGATTGTCAAGAGAGGTACACGAAGCAGTGACGAAGCAACACACAAACACTGGAGTCGGAACCTGAGTAATTACTTTCGGCGCGATAGAGGTATTCAGATAGGCAAATTTAATTTTTCGCACGACATCGACACCTTATTTAACTCTTTGGATTTTATTTATACCGGTTAATTATTAAATGTCCGGTCCTAAAGATATAACTAACTTTTTAAGACCAGAGTTCTAAGAGTATCCGGTCCTAAAGTTTTATTAGTCATTTAAGTTTAAGACCGGAGTTTTATAAAACATCAGGTCCAAAAATTCAAATACTTTTTAGACCCGTTACTTATAAAATGTCTGGTCTTAACGGCCTTGGTGAATGAATAAAATAAAGGAAATTTTTTTTTGGACAAAAAATAAAGAAAATTATCATCCACAAGATACAGCAAAAAAAAAAAATTACAAAAGCTTATGTTCTTAATGTGGTCTTCCATTACTGGAGAATGCACGTACAGAAGAAAAAAAACAAAAGAAAAAAAAGCTGAAAATTATCATCCACAAGAATCTGACTGAACATGCTTGGCAATATCGGCGTGAAGAGCATTAATTTCCCGCCGGATATCAGCAAGTTCCTGTCTTAGTTGCTCCAGCCTCAATATTAATGCATCATTAGAGGAAAGCGGAGAGGGGTCAGAGGTAGGCGCGTTGGGGCCAACAGGTTGGAGTGGGGGAGCACGAACCTTTTCATCATCAGAAATAACAATGGGTCCAACGAACCGAGACCCTTCGGCCACAATAGGACGCACTCTTGCTGGAGGAGGTGCACCGTATAACGATCTAACGATGTCACGAGCTTGAGGTGTAAGAGTACCCCTACGAGCAGTTCTCTTGTATCTACCCATGGTTTCAGACTTTGAGCAGTTGGGGTAGAGAGCTAGGTAGTGAGGAGTTACGAGGTAGTGAGCATTTAATTAGGACAAAGAGGTCGTGTGAGGAGTTAATAAGGACAGAGAGCAGGAGAGATACACATCTGGTGATGTCAATTGGTACAAATGAATTTAGTGTTTCTACTTTAAGAGCGTATTTGTATAAATATCCGGTCCTAAAAGTCATTTATTTTTTTCAAATCAATTCAATTACTTTTAAGACTGACCTTTTATATTGTATCTGGTCCTAAAAGTCATTTTTTTTTCAAAAATTCAATTACTTTTAAGACCGACATTTTATATTGTATCCAGTCCTAAAAGTCATTTATTTTTTTCAAATCAATTAAATTACTTTTAAGATCGACATTTTATCTTGTATCCGGTCTTAATACTCAATTTTTTTTCAATTCAATTACTTTTAAGACTGAGCTTTTATCTTTTATCCGGTCCTAAAACTCATTTCTTTTTCAATTCAATTTTTTCATTCAAGTAAGAATTTTTGGTTAAAAAATATTACTTTTAAGAACGGATCTTTTACAGTATCCGGTATTAAAAGTTCATTCTTTTCAAAATACTCAGATAGCAGAGTCTATCCTTACCCTATGTTGAAATGAATGATTCAGAGAGTCTCTTCGGCTTCCACACAAACTTCCCAACTAGGCGTCTCCTCGTATTCTGAGGAACTATACGTCTCCTCGTTAATGTTTTCGGCGTTTCACATTGTTTAGGATGAGTTCTCTATTTAAACCCGTTGTTACATTACTTTCTTCACATTCATCTCCATCTCCTCCTACAACCTCCACCGTAATGGCTCCTCCACCACCACGAGGTCCTCCTTCTCGGCGAAATCCTCAGCCACCTCCGTACCCTCCTCTGTTGCCTCACAACCCATCATTCTACCAGATGATGGAGCACATGATAGCCCGTGTCGATCATATAGACTGACGCTTGGGCCAACTGTTTCAGGTCTATCACGCCGTCAACAACAAGCTGAACCCGGTACTCGACGCCTATGACGTTGAATACCATACCTCTGATGACGACGTGTCCGACCTTTCCCTCCCCTCCGACAACGATGGGGATGATTAGATATTTTTATGTTTTTTTTGTAGCAGAAAAAAATATATAATAAAATAAAATTTTTAGTTCCCAATCGCCTTGTACTTGTTTTTATCTTTATGTTCTTTTTTTCCCGACAAAAACGAAACAAACAAAACATTGTCCTCTTCGTGGTGATCAACATTAAAAATTTGCAGAATACAGTTAACAGTTAGGACCATACAAAAAAAACATTGTTTACCTTATTCGAATAAAAACAAACAGAGTGACGATTCTTCTCAAGGTTGGACTATCGTTGTCGTCGATTTGACCTCCCCTAGTTTGAACATTTTAAGTGTCCTTTTCATTATCTTCTTTCTTTTTCCGACAAAAAGAAAAAGGACAAAGAAAAGGGACACCGATGATGATCTTCAAAACCAGGAGAGGTAAAAACGAGGACAACGAAGCACAAAGCTTGAGAAGAACGCCAGAAACTCGGTTGTCTTGAACCCTAAAGATTTGTCTAAAAACCGAGTCACCAATTCTATTAAAATTAAAGACAAATTAATTTAAAAATAAACGAAAATTTGAATTTAGGAGCGGACAATTAACAAATACACGGTCCTAAAAATCTCATCAAACTTTTAAAATAAACGAAGACTTTTAAGACCTGACTCCTAATAAATATACGGTCCTAAAAGTCTAGCCATATTCTTTGGAATTATACGAAGACTTTTAGGACCGGATATTTAATAAATATAAGGTCCTAAAATTCTAGCCGTATTTTTTAGAGACTTTTAGGACCGGATATTTAACATATAAACGGTCCTAAAAGTCTAGCAATATTTTTTAGAATAGACGAAGACTTTTAGGACCGGGTATTTAACATATATACGGTCTTAAAAGTCTAGCCATATTTTTTAGAATAGACGAAGACTTTTAGGATCGGATATTTAACAAATATACGGTCTTAAAAGCCTAGCCATATTTTTTAGAATAGACGAAGACCTTTAGGACCGAACTTTTAACAAATATACGGTCCTAAAAGTCGCGAATACTTTTCAGAGTCTCTTATGGCTCATTTTCAACATCCGTCTGTACCTCAAATTTCAAGCACTAAATAGCTTTATCCACCATCCCATTCATTCAGAAACCCAAAATGGACAACACAAATTGTTCAAAAAAATAAACAAATTTATTATTGAATTATTGCGTTATATTTACAAATGAATGACTTAGTCGAAAAAATAAACAAATGTACAGAAGGCTATTGTTGCTACAACATATATTAATTACAAATGAATTAATTTAGGACATTAATTATTGTCCTGACTCTTTTAACTGATTATACAGATATTCACAAAACACATCGCGTATGTGCTCCACTTCATCATCAGAAAATGGCTTAGCACAGGCAAACCTCTGTAACATCAAAGACAGAAACAGAATTAACTTACGTGCATATTTCATATGTAACATTAAGCCGATGATCGAATTCAGCCATAACATTTACCTTTGCACCGAATTTAGTCCTTCCGTCCGTCACAATATCATATATGTGTCTCATGACGTACGGGCCACATAAGTTTGATTGTTTTGGTTGCCGACGGGTCTAAAAATAACAATAAATATATAAGAGCATATATAGCTTACTGACCAAGCTTACAAGGCAGTTATGCCAGTGTCCAAATATGTACTAACCTTTGGACAAAACCATTTAGGATCTTGTAGCTCAAACCCATGCCTTTTTTTTACCTGAACTTGGAAGGTCCTCATGCCACTATCATCAAAATCACAAATTTATCAATAATGTTCCACTAAAAATTCATAGCAGAGATTTCAGACAAGACAATCAAAATGACATGCTTACTCGTTGATGGTCTGCTTCAACGTAGGCCCTGGTACGCCGTGAATGGAGCATAAGAAGATAACTGTATGCAGATCCATCAACATGACGACCAACTGCCAGTGGCGGCTGAAAATTCACAAAGAAGAAAGTACTCGGTGATATATATATGTAGCGAATTAAGTGAATTGCAGACAAGAATTGTGATATGTACCCTTGGAAGTATGGAAACAAGTACACCTTTTTTCTCGCTTCACACAACCTCTTTGATATGTACAGCTGTCTCAATTCCAAAGGTGTTGAACTTGCATAGACTAGGCACAAGAATACAAAATTATCGATTCTGCCCTCTTGAACCAGTTTATCATGCATGCACCTACAAGAATGACATCGATCAGGGAATTAGTATATATGTATGTGTGGCTAAGAGATGCATTTAAATTATGTAATCAAGGAAGAAGATAATTACCTTATAAACATTTGAACAATTGCACTACTAACCTCCTGTCCAGGAAGCAGCATGGACTTTACATCGACATTATCAATGTAAACCGGTTCAGGATAGGGAGGTCTACTACTTCATTGACAGTCCATGATTTATCTTTAAAATATCCATTGGCTACCATATCGGATATTTTTTTTCCTTGGCCGTCAAGTGAGCAGTAGGGGATGGAAGTTGAGGAGGGGATTGAGCTTGATAAGGGGATGGAGCTTGAGAAGGGGATTCCACTTGAGGAGGGGGTGGAGCTTGAGGAGGGGGTGGAGCTTGAGGAGGGGATGGAAGTTGAGGAGGGGGTGGAGCTTGATGAGGAGTAGAGACATCTACAATCTTCACTGGCCAAGAGATGAAGGTTCCCTTGACATCACTCACAAGCTTCAGCTCTTCAGTTGGGAGAAGGACAAGTGCATCGATGATCACCTCTTCAACTGACACTCTGACTTCATCATCAGCCATTTGTTGGTGGTGTACAGTTGATCCCAAGTTGTGGACAGTCCCTTTAGAAACTAATTGTCTATGACTATCACGATCCTCCTCATACATGTGACAAGGTTGCTCTGACTGTCCAACAATGCAGCTCCCTCTAGTGCTCTGCTGCATATGTACAGCTGAAGGTGTCAAGGGAACACTGGTCTCTGGCTGAGAGCTTAAGAGATACTTCATTTTCTGATCCATCTCCTCCTTCATCTTGCTCATATTAGCTTGAAACATTGCTCTCAATGTAGCTTCTCTGGTCGCAAGCGTCTGATCCATCTCCTCCCAGGTAACCATACTTTGTCTGTGGCGTTTGGATTGACCAAAGTATTGCTTTAGGCCTACCCGTCCTCCAATCCCCCTTACACGCCCCGAGTGATCTGGTTTTCCGGTCGCAGTGGTCAGAACATCATTCCTCCCGTCTGACGCAAAAGATCCCTCTGCTTCTTTCTTTTTAAGATCTTCCCGTAAGATACAGATAACGAGAAGCTTAGTAATGAAATATGTTTAGTAAGTAAAACATAACAATATCGATACTTACAATTCGTTCAGCAACTACACAAGTTTATTCACTCGTGTAGGCGCCGCTTGGCTTTTGCCGAATATACAACCACAACTCCTCGCGACGTATTGGAGATGGCTAGTCAACTACCGCAGAAGGATTGGATTCAACTTCATCTTCCAATCTCTTCCGCTTGGCTGCCATCAAATCTTTTTCGGCCTTTTCATATCCGTCGCAAGAAGCCCCGTGTGGGCAATCATTCTTTCTCCCGATCTCCTGTGCTTTTTCCCTTCTTTTCTTTGAATTAGGATTGAAAACAACTATCAATTATGAATTCCAGCCATGTCACTAACAGAATTTAGAGAACTTCTGCTTGATATGAACGTCAAACATTAGTTAAATTCACTTCATCAAGTTTCAACATTTTATTTAAGGAAGATGTAGCATTGTAGAAAAAATTGGGAGAAACAAAGGAAAGGGAGTTGCATATTGCTGCCAACTCGATCAGTTAATTCATTCATTCATCATAACTGGTTCCTACACATATTAGAATAACTAACTAACTACTTGCACCGAAACCATTACACAGTTAACATACTAACTAACTAACAGCAACGTCTAACCATTACACAGTTTACATAACAGACTTGCATGGAACTAGGATATGCTCCTCTGATGCAGGACAAATGCAGGAAATGTATACTTCTATTCACACAACAAACCATTTAACTAACAGAATTAGATGAACACAATAACATTCACATATCCGTACAGGTTAATAAGCAAACAAAAGGGCAAACAAAACTAAATATAAACTCACTAGAGCTTCAGGAGTGGTCCACAGCTGAACAAATTGTTGCCAAGTTTGTTCATCAATAAATTTGTACTTGTCCAAGGGTTTATCGTCAGGAAGAACCTCGGCAAAAATATACGTGTTAGCTAGAAAGGTCTTAAACTTCCTCCACCGATGAGCACAATAAGACAATGTTGCGTCTTTCAACTTCTCAGAGTCAGGACGGTGTATGTGTGCGGATAGTGTCACAAATAGGATCCTTTCTTGTGCTTTGGTCCACATTTTTCCACTCAATGCCAAGATGCTAACCTTCTGCGAACTAGACAACCGACAAAACTAGCATATGTGCTTTTATTAGGACCGACAGGTTGCAAATTTTCATCAAACTGAATCTCGAGCTTCGTCCCAGAATTCCGACTAAGGGATACATCCATCATTCGTGTTTCGCTTCTACCACAGCGTGCACGGCGCTGAGGAGGCTCATTGTGAGATGAAGATGGTTCGTTCTGACCCACATTAGTCACACCAGTACCTGGCGTTCCAAGAACACGACTGGAATCGTTTTCACCGTCCATTTTCAAGATAGTAAGAGAGGAATGTCTGAGCAAATGAGGGAGTAACAGAGGCTAATGGTACGTGGGCGAGGAAGAGAGGTAATGCAACATGAAGGGTTTTGCAACGTGAACAGGGGTTCTTCAGTGAGAGTGACAAAAGCTTTTGCGCGAAGAAATATATTTGGCGCCTCATTTTTAAGACCGGACAAATTAGTATACACGGTCTTAAAAGTTAACCTTTAAGACCAGTCTTTCTATAACTCCGGTCTTAACATTAATTAATTTTTTATTTAAACTTTAGTACCGGCAACGATTTTATGTTGAGTCTTAAAAGTTAGACTTTTAAGACCGGTCTTTCTGTAACTTCAGTCTTAAAAATAATTAATTTTTTATTTAAACTTTAGTACCGGCCGTAATTTAAGTTCGACTTTTAAGACCGGATATTATATACGTTAGGTCTTAAAAATTTAATACCTTTATATTTAAATTTTTCCGTATTATTTTGGAGTGTATAAAATATAAGATTGGCTGTATGAGATTTCTCCATAAAGAATTTATATTTCAATTTTTTTAATAACATTTTTAAGACCGGTTGTTTTTTTAACAGGTCTGGATAAGACCTATGAAAAAACGATTCGGTATAAGAAGTTCTTTATATTTACAAAACTGCCACCGGTCATATCTTTAAGACTGGGCCATCGATAGTCCGGTCTAAATGAGGCGGTCTTAAAAGCCTTTTTCGTATAAGAAGTTCTTTATATTTACAAAACTGCTGTCATAACTTTAAGACCGGTGCGTCGATGATCCGGTCCAAATGAGGCGGTCTTGAAAGCCTTTTTCGTATAAGAAGTTCTTTATATTTACAAAACTGCTACCAGTCATACCTTTAAGACCGGTGCGTCGATGATCCGGTCCAAATGAGGCGGTCTTAAACCCCTTTTTGCACTAGTGCCTCAATTATTTTTTGTGTCAGATGCTCCTCGGGTAATAACTTGTTGGTAAATCTACACTTTAACCCCAGTATGACTCATTTGTAAAATGTTAGGCAACGTATAAATATGATATCTAGCTAGGGCGTTTACGAGACAGGACTGGGAAAGTCTCATCATTTGTCATCCCAGTGAGTTGGGATATGATTGGATTTTTCATCCCGTGTCCTATCTTGTCCCAAGGGCTGGATATGACCAGGATGTCTCATCCAATTTTTCTTAAAAAAAATTAAAGCCGTTGAAAAACAAAAAGAAGAGGAACACAACATAGATAAGAAAACAAAAGAGTGGAGTATATAACAAAAATAAACTTGTGTGGGGATTGAGATCGACTACTAGGAAATACAAGAAGATGGAGTGAGAAAAAAGGATCACCTTGAATATATTTTGATTATTTCAAGGGACCTACTTGTGATTTTTCCCCCCTCTTCCTTGGGACTTATATATAATTCTCCAAATTTAATATGCAAATGTAAAAATCAGCAATGTGTTAAATATATTGAAATAAATTACAAAGTTCATAATTATGAATTTATGAATTTGATAGTGAATCTTCTAAATTATAACTCAATTTTTCTTTTTTAAAAAAAGATTGATCTTTACAATTTAGATAAAACCTTGTTGCTTGACAATCTTCTTTTAAGAATAAATTTATTTTCTATTTAATATTTGTAAGGAATTATGTAATACCCTGAAAATCTCACTTATGATAAGTATCATATTAAGTAAATAATACCTATTGGAAATAGGTGAATATGTGATATCAAATTTGTAGGGGAAAAATCTCTTGAAAATTAGAGTGCCAAAATGACGAAAATGCCCCTGTGAGCCTAAAATGACTTAGGAAAATTATGATAAATCCTAAAGGTCAGTAAAATAATTATTAAAATTTAGAGAGTATATTGTCTCTAATTTTGGTAATTTATTAAATTATAAACTTGGAAAAATTAAAGAAGGATATTCAAAAAGTATTGAAAAGACCAAAATGCCCCCGTAAGTTCTAAAATAATGCAACAGTCATGAAATGCTAATGTTAATGCAAAAGCTTGAAGATAAAGAGTTATCTTAATTAAGAAAATTATCCACAATTGATAAGAAATCAATTAAGTAATTATTGACTAATTACTTAAGCATAAACAAAGGAAATTCAAAGATAATTATGTAAAGCCCTATAATTAGTGAATTATGGCTAAAAATTGGCATAAATATATTTGCTAATTAATTGGAAATTTTTGAGAAAAATAAATGAGATTAAGTATTTTTGAGCTTAAAAACAAGTTTGAACCAATAGGAAAAAGTTATGAAAAATTAGGTAAAAATAATTATTAAATTATATAATAATTAATTAAAAATAAATAAATAAATAAATAAATAAATATATATATATATATATATATATATATATATATATATATATATATAATAATTATGTGAGGGCCGACATCTTTAATGCAAAAATAGAAAAAATAAAAATGAAATAAGGAAGAGTGTTAGAAATAAACTCTAATTAAATAATAATTAAAGTAAAAAGGTAAAAAATAAATAAACACCGATAGGAATTGGATCCTATCTAGAGAACCAGGAACAGGATTTCTATAATCATTAAAGAATATGAAAGAGTGGATTTTTATCTTGAAATAGACTGTTCCAGAGGTTAGTTCCGTGATCGGTAGAGCATTTTGATAATAAAACGAAATAGGGTAATCTGTGAAAAAGGAAGATAGTCACAGATTTAGAATTTGAAGAAAATAAATCATAACTCAACATCTGGGAATGAGTTGAGAATTTCCTGGACATATTTGGAATCAGTGGATTTTTGTCCAGAGGTTGACGATTTCGGAAGTTGATTCCGTAACCGGCACATTTTTCGAGAATCTTCGGCTGAGCACGAAATACCCTGAATGAAATAAAAAATTAAGTTAACCTAGATACTTTTGAATAGAAAGAGAAGGTCTTTAAAGTTGTGATTCCAGATTTCTAAGATTTTCCAAGATTACGCGATTCGGACACCGATCGGAGATTCTACCGGCAAAAGCTTCTGGAAGCAGGACACATGGCACCTTCTGATTGGCCAATGGATGCCACCAAAGAGAGGGGAAGGTCAGCATGCAAGGTGAAGGAGGGAGATCTTGCCACTTCAAAACCCTAGATCCGACGGTTGAGATTAAAGGAGGAAAAGTGTGAATTTGCCCCTGTAAAAAGTCTATAAATAGCCAAGCTTCCTCTTGAAATTTCACACCAAAAACCACTCTTAGAAATCCTAGAGAGAAGTTAGAGAGAGGAGCTCTGGAGGAGGAAGGAGTCCGGGGATTGCGGCGAAGCTCTGAGTAAGTTCTTCGGTACTTAGTCTTAAGCTTTCGCAGTTCTTTCGGTAGTTAGAGTAGAAATGCTAGATTAGTCTTTAATCTTCCTAGTATGATTGGATATTATATGAGAGGGGTATTTTAGTCATTATTTTGAAAATCATGGTGGGTTCGAAGTTCTGGCAAAATTTTGGAAGATTAGAGTCAAAATAATGAAGTGCTGGCGAAATTTCGCCGATTAGGTGAATAGGGGCAAAATGGTAATTTTTACCTAAAATTCCTGTTATAATGTTTATCACTAAACAAATGTGATATATTCCCTATAGGATATCTGTGTACAAGTCATCGCATTTGTCCGTGCGACATTTTAATGTCAACCCGCTGTTTCCGTCAAAAGTACGATTTTTCGTAAAACGTGCCAATTCCGCCAAAATTGCCGACGTTCGTCAACAAAGGTACGTTCGCGTACTGTAACACTAGCTCTGATGATTATTGAATGCATATATGTGATGATAATTTGTATGAATAGTTTGGTGCCGAAGGCAAGGCTAGTCTATGTGGGAGTGCCAATTAGTCGCTGTAAAGTCGGTGAGGCCCCCATGATAGACACTTACCTGGCCATTCTATTCGGTGCTATATGCACCATGTCTATGGAATCGTACATAGATGCACCGTGTCTATGGAATCGTACATAGATGCATTGTGTCTATGGAATCGTACATAGATGCACTGTGTCTAAGGAACCATACTTAGATGCACTGTGATTAAGGAATCGTACTTAGATCACTATTACAGTTTTTACGGGTTATAGTCATAGTAATGCCGTATTGTTTTCCTAGCGCTGAGGACACGACCGTACATCGTGGCACGGGTGAATGGTGCAGACGGACTTAACGTTACATGTTATTGTAGTTGTTATTAAATGATCATACGACGTACCAGCTTGATCAATGCTGTAATATTAGGAATAACTGTTGTTCATATATTGTTCATAAGCATGAGGTTAACCGTTAACTGGGGTCCGGTTGCATTGGACCTCAACTCTTACCATAGCCACAGGATCCAAGGGATTCAGGATCGAGGACAAGGGCGAGGAGCTAGCATGAAGACCAGACGGAGACGCTTTAGTTTTGTTGTATTTACATTAGATGTAAATACTCGGATGAATGTACGGCCTTATGAATAACCAGATACATTGTTATCAATGTTATTCAGTTACTCTTTATTATGAAAAAAATTCCGTCGCTCAAAACTCTGATCAAAACGCTACAAAAACAATTGTGAAAACCGGGGTGTTACAAAGCGTGTGTGTGTGTGTGTATATATATTATTTACTCGTAGCACCCTAAAGTATTTTTCTAATAATATTTATATCCTCCTAAACTAATTTGTTGTTTGTTCAATATACCCTAAAGTATTTCTCTAATAGCATTTAGTATTCTAAGATATTTTTTTGTAATTTTTGTACATCTACTAGGCTAAAATATTTTTTTCAATAGCACCTAGTAACCGAAGTTCATGGTGCTTATTATTGTCGAGAAAAATACTTAAAACAACATATTGCACAAAAATTATTTTAGAATACTGAGTATTTCTGAAAAATATTTTAAGGTGTTTGATGTAATTTAACCCAATAACATATATGTGATTTGATTCATTTTAATTTTATTTAGATCTATGTGCCAAATTTAATGTAAAGTGTGAGAGTAGTCATTAGCTATCAATACCATTTCTACTACAAGTTAACAAATTATGAGTATATGATCCGATGTATATAATTGAGGATACTATAATAACTCAACAAAAACGAAAAAGTCCACATCGTATTTATATATTAATTTTTTCTCAAAAAACTTTTGCATTTTGAAATACGATTTTTTATTTTTATTTTTATTTATTTTATTTTTTTGCGCAGTCAGATTATGCGACGATGAAAATTTTAAATGGAATTCAGGCTACCCTTCTCCTCTAGTTTGAATGAAAATAGCCGTTGAAAAGATCATTTAAAATTTGAAATTTTAGGTCTTTCACAAATTGTGCCGTTGGGAGTAGGAAATCTGTTTATATTATCAGCTGCACTTACTATAATCTCTTCTTCTTTGTTTTCCTCCCAGATCTTCGCCCACTCTCAACGGTCTCTGCAAAATTATCCCTACCTTCTTCTCTGTTTCTCCATTTTCCTCTGCAGCAGCAACTACTACTACAACATCTGAGTGAAACTCTTTCCTTTCGATCTTCTTGTTTCCTTCAATCCTCTGATAAAATCCGAACGGGGGAATAAAACCCATGTTTGGTTTGTTTACACCAAACTTCTCACAACGTAGAGGGGCTCCTCCTCAGATATGGATAGGTAGGTGCTTGTGAATGTTTGATGAAAATCTAATAGGGAGCGAAAGACACATTCTTGTTCTAGTTCATCACAAAGCTTGATCTGTTCATTTGATTCAAAAGTTGCTATCTTTCTTTTTTACTTTGTTGGTTTGTTTGTTTTTTTTTTTTTTTTTGGCAGTCAGTACTTGTCGGAATTGTTAACATAAACACAGCATCAGGATCTGTTAAATCAAAGGTACACTACTTTTGTTTTCTCAGTTCCTCTGCTTAAGATAGCGTATCGATGGCTTTTTCCCCCTTTTAATCGGTGTTTAGCTTACTTCCATGTTTTTCTTACCTTCAGACCTCTCAATGTACATTGATTGCTTTGCTTGCGGTGCTTCAATTCTCTTATCATTATTCATACCGTAAGTCTCGAATCATTACATTTTGTTCTAGATTGCTGTTTCATGCTTACTGTTTTTTAGAGTATTCTAATATGGGCTTTTAGATCTCTTCATTATTCATTGTGTTTATCTTGCTTTGCCTTGAATCTCAGATAAAATTGATCTTATGGTAAATCATTTTCTACGTGGACATATTTTGAATCAATATAGAATGTTTTCTTTAGTATAAACAAGAGAAAATAGCCGTTCGTCCACAGGTTGAATATCGTTACTGTTGGATGAAATATAGTTAAACACCTAAATTAGATGTAAATACGTAATATACTCCCCTTGTTTTTTTAAGATACCAGAACTTGAATTGTTTTAATACTTTTTATGATAGGTCATCAAGAATTATTTGAACATTTAATAAGTTCTTTCTATTTGTACCCCTCATTAAATGTAACAATTGGTGATACTTATATATTTATACTCTATTTTTCCCTCTTACATTAATAATGACATACTTGAGAAATAAAGTTTAGAATTAGACATACTTATTATTTTAAACTAATTGTAATTACGTTCTTAAACCATATAAGTTTAGTTATCGGGCTCTTATGAAAATGATCAAAACGAGTATGTCTTAACTTCTCAAAAAAAAGTTAGAACCACTCTGATTATTATTCATCAATCATCGTCATTGCAAATAACTAAATCCCAATATTATAAAGATTTAAGTCCTAACTTCCTAGAAAGTATAATACAGAGCAACTATTCAAATCATAGGACTATTCATTCAATACTAGACAAACAATTCATCAATTCAAAATATTTTATTATTTTTCCAAGAAAATGCTTAAACTTGTGAAATGTCATACACTTCACCCCTTTTCAATCAAATTGGACAATTTATTTCAAAATTTTGTATAATCACTAAACACTAGCTTCATCAAAATTTCATCCACTCCCCCAAACTTGAAACTAGGCCAAATGGCTCTTGAGGCGCCTTGGGAGTGCTTCAAGCGCGCTACCAAGGGGGTCAACTGCTAGTTCCAATGGCCAGTATAGGGATCATTTGTACTTTGAGTGCTTTAAGCGTTTACACAAGCGCTCTGTAAGCACTTCAAGCACTCGAAACTTAAAAAAATAAATAAATAAATAAAAATTATTTTCCCTTCTTTCCCTCTTATCCCCTACCCTAATTTCTTTTCCCCTCCTCACCCACGCCGTCATCCCTATCTCCCCTTCAAGAATCAATATTGCAACAATGATGTTGACCTGCATATAATATTTCCTTAACAAGAAAATGTATGTTGCTATCAAATGCTTCCCACTTTTCCATGCAATTGGTGATACCCTGTTTGGATTGAAGAAAATCGGGAGAGGGAAAAGGAAAATTCAAATTTTCCAGTGGCAGCGGCCGTTTGGATCAAATTTTCCCTAGAAGTTTTTTTCTCGCCGCGCTCCATTCTCCCACGTTTGAATGAAAATGGGTTCCCACAAGAAATGTTGGGAAGTCATTTTCCAGCACCTTTGAAATGGACTGAAGTCCATTTTGCCCCCCGATCACACAACTAGCTTTATAAAAAGGGCCACCCTGTGAGCCTGGAAAACAGAGACATATGGAGAACGGAGAGGGCGAGTGGAATTTCAACAATGATGACTGTGCATCCTGCACAACAGGTTCGTTGGTTCTTCTCCGTCTTCATTCTCTTCGTTTACTTTCAGCCTCCTTGGTTTGGTCTAAATATAGAGCAATCGGCGACTACTGTAAATCACCAAAAGGCATGGTAGAAGAAATTCATGAAGAACAAGAAGTGATTCTTGAGTCCCCAATACATCTGGATAACGTTGCCACCCCAAAGTTCCACATCCCACCTATTGGCAATTATGCCCATGGAGCGGGCGGTGAGTGTTCTGGTAGCGCAAGGAAGCGGATAAAGAAAGTTTTCAACAATTTAGGAGCATGTTTATCTCGAGATGTGCATCCCTCAAGGAAGCTGACCTGTTTCAACATTTGTTGGAAGTTCCTGGTCTTATTGTCGACGAGCGACCACCGCCCATATTAAGATTGTCTCTTTGCAATAGATGCTCAATTCGTTTGAGAAGATTCCCACTGCATTCAAGGCCGCTGGATTCAGGCATTGTTAGGGACATGGATTTCCATGGGTTATCTTGAATCTTTTTGACATGGATTTCCATGGGTTATCTTGAATCTTTTTGAGAAAGTCTGTCAAATCTTATGTTGAATTTTTGGGAAGTTCCATGGCTGGGTTATTTTTTGTGCCCACTTATATTTATAATTTTGTAAGAGTGCAATTGACAACAAACAATAGACAAAGTTCTAAAGTTATATACCTAATTTTTTTGTTTCCTCCCTCATATCCCTTGTTCAATGATCTTGAAACAGAGATAAACAGAGAGTATGCATAATATCTTTTAATTTACACTTGAGTGAAATGATGCATAGTTGAGTGCCATAGCGAAAATATGTGAAAAAAAGCTGACTAAAACGATTGCATGTCGTGGGAACTCAAGTGTGGACACTTTCACGAATTAGGACACTTTCTGTCTGGGATTCCATGGACATGCATAATATCTTTTAATTTACACTTGAGTGAAATGATGCATAGTTGAGTGCCATAGTGAAAATATGTGAAAAAAAACTGGCTAAAACGTTTGCATGTCGTGGGAACTCAAGTGTGGACACTTTAAACAATTTGGACACTTTCTGTCTGGGATTCCATGGACACACTGGAGTGTGAAAACGTCACATTCGAGTGTCCACTTGAGTAGGTTTCCACACTCAAGTGTCCTAGTCATTTTTGGAGGATTTGCATTGTGATTCCGTGAACACTTGAGTATGAAAATCTCACGCTCGAGTGTGAGGTTTCACACTTAAGTGTGCACAATTGTGTGTTCGGTATCATTTAAATTCCATGTATAAATGTTTTGCATTTATAATTTAATTTCGTTTTTTAGTGTACAATTTTTTATGAGTTTTGAATATTTTTTATTTTATTATTAATTTCAATAATAATAAGAGGTTAAATTCAGTTAATAATCATAATATTGCAATGTTAAATCTTGAAATATAAAAGTAAATGACACTTTTTTTAATACTTTGTTAGAATATTAAAGTAATTTGAGAAATAAAATAAAATAATGGGATAAATAGAAAAGAAAATGACAACTATTTTTTTTTAATTCATACTGGAGTTCACTCTAGTGCCATCATTTTATCTACCCCCAAATATAAAAAATGTAGACACAAGGATGCACAGTTTATCTCTATTTTCTCCATCAAAACCCCAAACTCCACTCCATCCCAATAAACACCAACTCGGGCCTATGTTCTCAAAATCGGTCGATCTCCGCTCTCCTAAATATCTGTCTTATAGATATTCTGATAGGGCGTTAGACATCTGTGTTCTACACCAGAACATTTACTGTTACGGATTTGCATAAGGCCCATATTCAGTGTATGGCCCAACAAGGGATATGTTGCGTATCAGGATCTGCCTACAATATAGGAGGATCCTATCTCGGCGACAATCCATGTATCTATTTATATCGGTATCTGGTAGTTAGGTTATTCAGGGTCTCGACACACGGGATTCGACCTGAGGTAAACTCTATAAATACAGAGGTCAAGCCTTAAGGTACACACGTTCTAAACTTAGACCTATTTACCTTCAGTATCACTGTGCACTATCCCACTAAACATTATCCCCACCCCCTTGGCGAAGAGCCTTCATATTCGTGTACAGTGTGATCCTCCGCTCTCCTGAATATATGTCTCATAGATATTCCGGCATGGCCATTCGGTCCAAGATCAAAGCACCAGCCTACTGGGCTGGACATCTGTGTTCTACACCAGAACATTGGCGCCGACCGTGGGGACGTTAAATTTCGATCCCCGTGACCACCGATGGCTAACACTAGAAGCAGCAGTCGGAACCCTCAGCCTGAAAATCCACAACAGGCTGGGGAAAGTCATCGCCATCAGGCTCAAGAGCAACCGCATCTCGAGGATATCCCGGAGGAGAACTTTTCTGACACAGCGTCCTCCCCTCCCATTGTCCCTAAAACCCATGACGTCGCGGCAACGGAGACCTCGGATCCAAATCCAGATTTTATCCTCCTGCAGAAAACACAGGAGTCAATGCTGAAGAGGATGGAGAATAATGAAAAGAGTAATAACAGTGAATAAGAGGGTCAGAAAGATACTAAGGGCAACATCCACCACAACCATAGATATGATCAGACTTAAGCATCAAATCAGGCATAAAAAATTCAATAAAAACACAATTAAACTGCATAAGAAATCTGGAAATCTGGAAATTAAATGGGAAAGAAGATTTCATCCTAGTGGAGGGAAGCCATAGATCACCTAGTTAAAATTAAGCTAGAGCCCATCAAAACGGGAGAACAAAATCTGGTCTACGATTTGATCTGGACAAGTTAAACACAATAAAAGGAGAAAACAAAAGGGGACATACCTTTGATCTACAATTTTCCGTGTTATCATAGAGATTGGAGACTTGTTTTTTTTTTAATTCCTTTCCTTGGGTCATGTTAATGTATAGACGGTTTAATTAAAAAAAAGCATATTTACAATTTTACCCCTCTTCAAGTAAACTTCCATGTGAATTCACTATCTGAAGGGTGAAATATCACCTAGAGGGGGGGTGAATAGGTGGTTACAAAATTCTTTCTCTGATTGCTTAGTCACCCACACAACAGATATAAATCAAGGCAAGGTAGAGATAGAGAAGAGGAGATTGACACAGAGAATTTATATCTTACCCATAAACACTCGGGATTTCACTCACCCGAAACACTCAGTGACTTTACACTTGCCCGAAACACTCAGGGACTTACAATCACAATTACACACTCTGCAAGATGATCCTTCACTCGGACTCACTCCCCTTACAAGTTTTAATTGTACTCCACTTACTTAAGGTTCCACAACCTTAAGATTCTGAGATGTTTAGATAATCAAATAGTGTTTAAACTCCTCATTGAGTAGATAAATGATAAACACGAAGCTCTAAGTATCAAAGATACGTACGAGAAAGAAAACTGAAAGAATGAATAAACAGCTCAAGTGCTTCTCGTTTCTGCTTCTTCCATCTGTGTATTAGTTGGTCAAGTCTTCATGTATTTATATTGTTTGGTATGAGATGACCGTTGAGGAAGCATTAGAATTTGAATTCAAACGATGCCCATTCCTTATTTGTTCATTGCTGTATAATTGCTATTGATTGGAAATCCTCCCGTTGGAACGTTGGAGCATTGGAGATGTCCTTAGTGCCCATGATGCGGTTTTTCCGAATATAGCTCTAACAAGTTGTGACTCATGCTTACTGACCGTTGGAAGATCATTTTCCACTTTTCAGCGAGTTACCCGATTTGCTTCGTTTTCAAATGGAGATTAGAATCTTGAGTGACCCATGATGATCCTGTATTATAACTTGAATATTTTGAAAAACTATGAGTAAAACGGTTAGAAAAAGATCATTAAAGATCATCATTAATAATATTAAATGCCAGAATCAAAATCTGAGATTTAGATAATATCAGTTTCCAGCGATCTTGCATATCTTGAACTGACATCCAATTTTCGAGGGCCATATCTCCCTGGTCTGAACTCCTTTTTGTCTGGTTCAAGTCTTGATGGAAATCGCTTTGAGTCTATTTTCATATGCCACTGATTTCAGCTCAATTGGATTTGTAGTTTGTGAGA
Source organism: Acacia pycnantha (assembly GCA_025563575.1). Lineage (NCBI taxonomy): Eukaryota > Viridiplantae > Streptophyta > Magnoliopsida > Fabales > Fabaceae > Acacia > Acacia pycnantha. The sequence goes on along the minus strand of JAMWYP010000337.1, from coordinate 302,773 downwards.
TACACTCAAAACATTGAAGCTTGGTCTGTAAGGTGGCGGAAATCATACTGTCAACTTCAATAATTCATATCTCCTTCATCTGAACTCCTTTGGACTTGAGTATTGTGCGAATAGGACAGTTTGGAAGTCTAGTTTAAAAAAAAATTGATTTCATCTCAATCGAACTTCTGGTTTGGGAGATATTGTCGAATTACCAGAGGTCGCCAGCTGAATCTGTGGCCAGGCTCGGCGAGTTCTTTGTACACACCTTGACTCGAGTTATGTGTGTATGACTCGAGTCAAACCTATCCGAGAGCGAAAAGAACATTTCTTGACTCGAGTTAATGATGCTTGACTCGAGTCAAATCATCCCGGACCACCAAAAACAACTTGTAGCGAAGGGATAACTCGAGTTCTGATTCATGACTCGAGTTATGTCGACCTGAAGCTGAACTTTTGCTGATTTTAACTCTTAATTGATCCATTCCAACTTCCATATGATCTTAAACATTTCTAGCATCAATCTAGGAACTTGAATAAATATATTTTGATTCCATTCAGCAACTTCTTCCATCTTCCAACTTCCATCTTGATCATTCTTTATCATTTGAACTTCACATCTTCTTTGATTCAATTTCTTTCTTTCTTCTTCCTCTAATTTGATACTTCTTTGATGATCTTCTACTAAAATAAACTTCACATCTACATCAAATATAAGAGTTAATCAAAGTAGAAGATAAATATATCATTCAATCTTTTTGCTCTTAATAATGGCATCTATATAAGACATCATCAAAACTAATCAAAACCAACATTCTCCCCCTTTTTGATGATGGCAAATACTTTAAGAAAAATATGTATGAATATGAAAAACTAATAAACCCAGCATATTTTTCTTGCCATTCTCTCCCTTATTTGTCATTAGCAAAAGTTGTGATTTGCTCTCCCAGCTTTGAAATTGTTTTTAAAAAAATGATGTAATTTGGAATGTTTTTATGAAAACAAATTTGAGAAAATTTGGAGAGGTTTTCAAGAAATCTTTCACAATTAAAGCATATAAACACAAAACATGTGCAAAGTTTACTGAATATAAAAGATAGAGATTAGAAATGCTCATGTTAATTTTGCAAATTGATGATTCACCGATGAGGTCCATTTGCTTGCTTTCTTGTTGCATGACATCATTTCCATCCTTCTCCTTTCCTTCATATAACTATTCTTCTTCTTTGTAGAGCATATCACAACTTCTGTGTGATTGAGCATCAAGACATCTTTCCTCAATATAATAGTTTCTCCTTGTAGTATGTTGAGGAATGTCCTAGCACATGACAAAATCTCCTGCTACAAATTGAATACTTTTCTTTGCCAAAGAGATTTGTTAGTGCAACCTGATATCAAAATATCCCTTGATATTTTCAAATTAAGATAACTAATTCATCATCAAAACTAATATAGCATAGTAAAAGTAGATGAGAATGCTTAAAAGGGTTTTCTTCAAATAAAGGAGATGAGCTTTTAAGATATAAAGCTCATGTGATTGTGAAGCTCCCCCTTAATGAATGCATAACTTGAAAATATGAAGCTCCCTTTAAAGATACCAAATAATATTATGACACCAAATGTTATGAGGTTTGAAGCTATCCCTACTCCAAAGAACACAACAAGATATATCAGAATTAAGAACTTTCAAGTTCACTTGGATGGATTTGAAATTGGTATGAAAAAATTACTTATGCCTTTCATGATGACAAAAATGTTTAAAGCATAGGGAGCATTTTCAAAATGAGTTTGCTTGGGCTAAACTTCTTGAAATAAAATGGAATGAATGAAAACAAGTTAGCCAAGCATGATTATGATATATTATTTCAAAATACAATACCTCACTCAAGTAATATCGTAATCACTTGAGTTACAATCCTTTGTACATTGATATGATCAATATTGAGGATCTCTAGATGTGAATGAGCTTTAGGAGAATGAGTCTCGTAACCATATGCTCTTAATGCATCTTAGAAGCGAAATGAGCTTTGAATAGGATCCCAAAATTGGTTCTTGCTCATAGCTTCTCATCAATCTGGTATGCTCCTTATCATCTTGGTCTAAACCTCTTGGTAGTGATGGGATGCCACATAATTTGTAGACATAGGTCTTGATATGCTTTATTTTGTTTGCCTATGTTCTTTGTCTGACAATACAACATATTGGTCAACTCCTGCAAATATATGTTCTTTGGTACCCAATGATTCTTAGGTCCACATAAGATTAGACACAATTCTATAGATATATTTGAGTTAAGCTTAGGAATTGTAATCAAAATCAGAATTGGAATAAGAAAGGAAATAAGAAATAGAATATGAAATTAGGAGCAGAATCAGAATTTGAATCATAATCGAGTCGTGACGAGAATGCAATAAATTTCAGAGTTAATATGTGAACCAACAGTATAACTGAAGCATTGACTACACGGCCAAACTGCATGACTTAACTATGGAGTATAAACCATACTATCATAATGCATAACTTAGAGTATTACAAAATATGACATAATTGCAGTAGAGTTTCAAACGCAAATATGAACAATGATCAAATATTTCATACACGAATTGCTCCTTTTCACATAAGTTTACCCAATCAAGTAAGTTCAATCCAATGAATCAAAAGGGTAATAATTAAATCATGCCAAGAATATTATTTCTCAATGATAATTTGGAAGTACACTTTAAGTAGGAAGGATGTCATTGATAATAATGCATTTTGAAAAATAACATTCAAAAGATACACTCAAGTTAAGCTATATATGTATTTGAATCGATAAAAATTTTATGTGAAAACTTAAGCTGAGTCATATCTCTATGGTTGGAGTTATCGATGCAATTTTTGAAAAAAAAATCATTTATAAATATTTTGACTGGAGTCATCATCATTTGACTGGAGTCATATTCTTAAATTCAACTATGATGACTGGAGTCATATTAGGATGACTGGAGTCATATTTAAGATTTTTTGGAACAGAGACAAATTTAGAAAATGATGACTGGAGTCATCTCTACTTGACTGGAGTCATAAATGCGATTTTCGCAAACAGAGAAAGAAATTCAAAAATGTTGACTGGAGTCATATCTTCTTGCTGGAGTCAAAAATGTGAATTTTTCAAACAGAGAAGAAGTTCGCAAGCTTTGACTCGAGTCATGTTACTTGACTGGAGTCATGTTCTTAAATTCAACTGAGACGACTCGAGTCATTTTGGATGACTGGAGTCATAATTGTGGTTTTTGCAAACAGAGACGAACTTCTGAAAACATGACTCGAGTCATGCATCCTTGACTGGAGTCATGGCACTAGTGCAAAAAAGGCTTTTAAGACCGGACGAAACAGGTACATTAGGACCGGACCCACGACCAGTCTTGTTCCATGCGGTATTAAAAGTCGACCTTTAAGACCGGACTTTTACACGGTCTTAAAGAGTTTCTTTAAGACCGGACATTTTAAACATCCGGTCTTAAAAGTGTTTCAAAATAATAATAAAAAAAACAAAAAACTCAAATGAAACAATCGGTCCCAAATCACCAGATCTGGCAACATTTTGAATGTCCCTCCGTCATCAACGACGGAGAACCAAGAGAAGATTGGAAGCAACAACAACAAGAAGAAAAACAAAAAGATGATTACAAAGTCCGAAATAAACAAAAATAACAAGAAACAGAAATCATTCACCATGAAAATCGAATTTGAAGTCCGGATCTACAAAAAAATCACAAGCTTAAAGCAACCAAATCTGAGGGATCCTCTTGTCGGGCTAGCAAAGCTTCAAGCAACCAAAATCGAAATCCGAGATCTCAGCAGGAGCGGTCAATGTAGGAAATAAACAAACTTAAGCAAGAAGATATCGAGTTTGATTTCAAACCGGATCTATACGAAGGCGGCGTGGAAGGACCCATAGATCGAAGAGGAAGGAGCCGCCGTCGTCCAGAATCCTCAAAGTAGTACGCTTTCGTTGTTGCTGAGGATTGGAGTCGACGCCATCGCAAAACCCTCGAAGCATCTCACTGCCAACGTTGCCAATGATTTGATTGTGCGACTCTTATGATGACTTACGAAGATTGCGAGTAGGTTAGAGGAAGAGGATGACATTCTTGCTGAGGATTTGCCTGTGAGGCTCTTGGGACACTCGTTGAATCTATAACTAAGAAAATGTTATATCACCAAGAAGACAAAGCAAACTCACGGACTTAACAAAGTTTAGCGAATGTAGCTTTTTTAACACTTTTAAGACCGATTTTTGGAACAACCGGTCTTAAAAGTATATTTTTAGGACCTCGTTGTTTTAAACAACAGGTCTTAAAAGTGTAAAAAAAAAAAAAAAAAAATTGACCGTGGCAATTTCGTAAATATGTAGAACACTTTTAAGACCGTCTGTTTGAAACAACCGGTCTTAAAAGTGTTCTATATAATTTTTTTACACTTTTAAGACCGTCTGCTTGAAACAGTGGTCTTAAAAGTGTTCTATATATATTTTTTTTACACTTTTAAGACCGTCTGTTTCAAATGACGGTCTTAAAAAAAATACTTTTTAAGACCGTCTATTTGAAACAAATAGTCTTAAAAGTGTTCTATATAATTTTTTTATTTTTTACACTTTTAAGACCGTCGGTTTCAAACAGACGGTCTTAAAAGTACTTTTAAGACCGTCGGTTTCAAACAAACGGTCTTAAAAGTGTTCTATATAATTTTTTTTTACACTTTTAAGACCGTCTGTTTCAAAGCAGACGGTCTTAAAAGTATTTAAGACCGTCTGCTTGAAACAGTAGGTCTTAAAAGTGTTCTATATAATTATTTTTTTTTACACTTTTAAGACCGTCTGTTTCAAACAGACGGTCTTAAAAGTACTTTTAAGACCGTCTATTTGAAACAACCAGGTCTTAAAAGTGTTCTATTTATTTAATTAGTTAGCGTATACGATTATATTGTGCAATTATCTTAATTAAGTTGTTAGAGATTTTAGGAATTAAGTTAGCGAGATCAAGGTTTTTGAATTTCGTAATTAAATTCCGATTGTAATCATCTTAATTAAGTTGTTAGAGAGATTTTAGGAATAAAGTTAGCAGATCATGATTTTTTGAATTTCGTAATTAAATTCTTGATTGTAATCATCTTAATTAAGATGTTAGAGAAATTTTAGGAATTAAGTTAGCAGATCATGGTTTTATGAATTTCATAATATATTCCTGATTGTAATCCCTAAATTATAGGAACTGCCTAGGTTTATTTACTTATTAGCATCTGTATATAATTTCAATTAAGCGAATGAATAAATCACCGCATTCTCGGACTTGATCAGCGTCTTCTCACAATATTTACGAAATTGCCACCGGTCATACTTTTAAGACCGGATATTTTTTAGCTTAGGTCTTAAAAGTGTTCTATATATTTACAAAATTGCCATCGGTCATACTTTTAAGACCGGATCTTTTATAGTCCGGTCTTAAAAGTGTTCTATATATTTACGAAAGTGCCACCTGGTCATATTTTTAAGACCGGATCTTTTATAATCCGGTCCAAAAAGTTCTTTATATTTACGAAACTGCCACCGGTCATACTTTTAGGACCTGATTCTCTATAATCCGGTCTAAATGAGACGGTCTTAAAGCCCTTTTTTGCACTAGTGTGGTCAAATAAAATCAGACAGAGACGAAAAGCTGATAAGATGACTGGAGTCATATCAGTAAAATTGAAACCAGAAGCTTCTGTCGACACACATGACTCAAGTTACACTATCCATGACTTGATAGCAACTTTGAAAACACTTTCTGATTCAACTTTACTCAAGATAACAATATTTTTAGTTGAATCATTAACTACATTTTTGAAAATATATTTAAGATCAATGCTCACTCTAAACAAGGTGGAAGTCAATATGTATCAAAATGTATCCGAATGCTTCAATTTTGAAGAACATGTTAAACATTGAGATTAACAAGTAGAAGAATTTTCTCAGAAGCAAAAGTCATAAAGGAGAGCATTAAAGAAACATGCTTAGTACAACAAAACATTTATAAGCACAATGACTTTGCTATTGACCAATAAATAATCTTGCCTCTTTGAATAGAGTCTTGAAATATATCAAGGCAAGAACTTGACTATAGTTACTCAAAAATGGATAACAAACAAAGTTGATGAGTTTGAGTAACAATATGACTACTAGGAATCATGAAAGGTGAAACACATACTCATTAGTCCAAATGACTAGAGTTCCATAACATCATCCTAGTGAGTTATTCCATTAATGGTTAATGCATTATCTTTCAATGCACTAATGAACATTTATAAAACTTGGAATAACTTGGCCAATGAGAATTTATGCAGTAAGCATAACAGTACACACTCACTCAAGCAACACATTGAATATCAAAGATCAATATGTGACTCATGGGGAAAATTCTACAAAACAGATTTGAAGCATATCCAATATTCAGTATACAACATTAACTTCCCATTTTGAAAACATCATTTGAAAGTAATCAAGGTATTTTTCAAATCTATCGTTTGCATGTATCTTTATAAAACAAGGTTAATTGAAATTCAAACAGAATTTAGAATTGTGCATTACAAAGACATAAACTCAAAAAGTTATGCACAAATTCACTTATAGTCCATTTAGCAATCTAGAAACATTTTCAAGGTCATAAATGATTGATTGCTAATGGAATGCAATGATGGACAAGTATTCATTACCCAAATATGAATTTCATATAATCACAATATGGGGTAAGGATTAGATATCACCGTATTTTCTCTTGTCCTTGTGGAAGATTGCTTGGTTGAGATGGATTGATGTGGATAACTCCTTTTCCAATGTTCACCATCAACATCCACTGAATATGATCAATTCAACATAATTGAGCATAATGAACTAAACATGATTTTATGCATAAAAGAGATACTTTCTTTTCAAATCATCATGTATGCATAAAAAAAATTAAGTTATTTAACACTGCAATCCCTTTGAAAGATAAATCAGGATGTGAGGGCTCAATTTTAAAATTAGTTTGCAATGTTCATTCCTAAGGTTACAGAATATAAAACCTCAATGAATATTTCAAATCATAACATAGGAGGTTTTACCATTGTATACCTTTACCTTAGGTACTTGGAGTATTGCCTTTGCTTACCTATTGGTTCTTCATATGTCTTTCCATGGGTTTCTGCAAAGCTCTCTCAAGGGGTATAGACTTCAAGAGTCTTTTGCTTGGCACATGAGAGATTTTCCTCTTTTGTTCTCCTCAAGATATTTGAATGGTACTCTATGGTAGTTTGTTCTTGAGGTGGAAGATACCCTTATTGCTTGTATCCATTGCTTCTTATAATTTAACTTTGTAGTTATAGCAATGGCTTCTCCATGAGTTCTCCTTTTAGGTTCATGAGAAACTCTTGGACTTTTCTTCCTCTTCTCTGTACCTTGATGTCCATTGATATTCAAATCATCCCGCATACATGGAGTACTAGATGGATATTTTGGTACCCACTTATACTTGGGTCCTTGACTGTTAGTAGTGGACTTTACTTGTCCTTTAGGAACCCAAACAAATTTATTTCTCACATTATAATTTCTCCTAATATAGCATGTATGAGAAATATGTCCGATTCACCACAATAATTGCAAACAATAGAATGATGCTTATTATAAACAGTTTTGCAAGAATTGTATTGGTCAAGTGGATGCAATGTCAAATGATCCATATTTGTATATTTTTTCTTCCCACATGATTTTCCAAAGCATGATTTTCGAAAACAAGTTTGTTTTTCAAAATAGAATCAAGAAATGGTTGAAGAACAATTTTATGCAAATGTTCGAATCATTTTTCTTAACTACACAAGAAGAAATGGAATTGTTTACCACATGTACATCTTGAGCTCCGGATAATGATTGAACACAATCTTGCATAAACTCTTCCTGGGAATCATCTCTCTCTTGTTCTTCTGTATTGACTAGATCGAGGAAGAGATCTAAGATTTCTCTTTCTCCATTCTCCACTTCCAGTTGTTCATCAATTGTGGATACGCAGCTTATAGTTTCAGATGAACTGTCAATATTTTCAACTTCAACATATTTGTTAGAAGAATATATAGAATCAAGAGTATCCCAAATATCTTTAGCATTAGAGCAACATTTGATTTTTATAAAATCATTTTCGGTTAAGGCACTATACAAAATTTTCATTGCTCTAATGTTCAATGAAAACATTTTCTTTTCTTTTTCTGTCCAATCCTTTCTCGGTTTAAAATCATAGACATTTATAAAAACATTCCACATATCAAAATCAGTTGCTTTGATAAAACTAGTCATTCTAGCTTTCCAAAACCAAAAAATCAGTATCTTTGAAAAATGGTGGAACAGTATAATCAAAACCTTCAAAAAACGAATGACTCCCAAAAATAGCCATTGATAACTCTTGAGACTGTTAAGTCCATTAAACAAGAGCCTAGCTCTGATACCAAATGAAATTCCGTAGCGGTACCTCATTGTGGCATTTCATGGTATCTCGACCGCTAATTTACGCACCTCCTCATGGCCAATGCAACCACGATCACCACCATCAGCCATCGGGTAAGAGCCAATGCTTCGCCACAGATCACACTGTGAGAACCCCCGATCATGGTTACCGTTAACTAGCTCTGATACCAAATGAAGGGTGAAATATCACCTAGAGGGGGGGTGAATAGGTGATTACAAAATTCTTTCTCAAATTGCTTAGTCACCCACACAACAGATATAAATCAAGGCAAGGTAGAGATAGAGAAGAGGAGATTGACACGAGAGAATTTATCTTGGTTCGGTCCAAATCTTGACCTACGTCCGGTCCCGAAACACTCCGGGATTTCACTATCTTACCCGAAACACTCGGGATTTCACTCACCTTAAACACTCCGTGACTTTACACTTGCCCGAAACACTCAGGACTTACAATCACAATTACACACTCTGCAAGATGATCCTTCACTCGGACTCACTCCCCCTTACAAGTTGTAATTGTACTCCCTTACTTAAGGTTCCACAACCTTAAGATTTACAGATGTTTAGATAATCAAATAGTGTTTAAACTCCTCACTGAGTAGATAAATGATAAACACTGAAGCTCTAAGTATCAAAGATAATGTACAGAAAGAAAAGCGAAAGAATGAATAAACGACTCAAGTGCTTCTCGTTTCGCTTCTTCCATCGTGTATTAGTTGGTCAAGTCTTCATGTATTTATATTGTTTGGTATGAGATGACCGTTGAGGAAGCATTAGAATTTGAATTCAAACGATGCCCATTCCTTATTTGTTCATTGCTGTATAATTGCTATTGATTGGAAATCCTCCCGTTGGAACGTTGGAACGTTGGAGCATTGGAGATGTCCTTAGTCCTTGCCCATGATGCGGTTTTGCCGGATATAGCTCTAACAAGTTGTGACTCATGCTTACTGACCGTTGGAAGATCATTTTCCACTTTTCAGCGAGTTACCCGATTTGCTTCGTTTTCAAATGGAGATTAGAATCTTGAGTGACCCATGATGATCCTGTTTTATAACTTGAATATTTTGAAAAACTATGAGTAAAACGGTTAGAAAAAGATCATTAAAGATCATCATTAATAATATTAAATGCCAGAATCAAAATCTGAGATTTAGATAATATCAGTTTCCAGCGATCTTGCATATCTTGAACTGACATCCAATTTTCGAGGGTCATATCTCCCTGGTCTGAACTCCTTTTTGTCTGGTTCAACTCTTGATGAAAATCCCTTTGAGTCTATTTTCATATGCCACTGATTTCAGCTCAATTGGATTTGTAGTTTGTGAGATACACTCAAAACATTGAAGCTTGGTCTGTGGAGTGGCGGAAATCATACTGTCAACTTCAATAATTCATATCTCCTTCATCTGAACTCCTTTGGACTTGAGTATTGTGCGAATAGGACCGTTTGGAAGTCTAGTTTTAAAAAAATTGATTTCATCTCAATCGAACTTCTGGTTTGGGAGATATTGTTGAATTACCAGAGGTCGGCAGCTGAATACGCGAAACTGAGCTCGTGAGTTGCTTTGGTACACACCTTGACTCGAGTTATGTGTGTATGACTCGAGTCAAACCTATCCAGAGACGAAAAGAACATTTCTTGACTCGAGTTAATGATGCTTGACTCGAGTATTCCATTCAGCAAGTTCTTCCATCTTCCAACTTCCATCTTGATCATTCTTTATCATTTGAACTTCACATCTTCTTTGATTCAATTTCTTTCTTTCTTCTTCCTCTAATTTGATACTTCTTTGATGATCTTCTACTAAAATAAACTTCACATCTACATCAAATATAAGAGTTAATCAAAGTAGAAGATAAATATATCATTCAATCTTTTTGCTCTTAATAATGGCATCTATATAAGACATCATCAAAACTAATCAAAACCAACACTATCAACTTGATTTTGCCTGCTTTCTTGGATCTTGTTTTTAGTCTATATATACTAATATGATGAGCATTTGTTCATGTCTTAGTGGTATATTCCTTGCTAATACTCAAGTATTATCCTGAAACACTTAAGCACATATTTTAGACCAACATATTTTAAGCACATACTTGATCTGTTTAAGTGTTTAAGCACATAGGTTTGTCTAAAATATGTGCTTAAGTGTTTCAGGATACAATACTTGAGTATTTTGTTCCCTGCTACGTACTTTGTTTTCCATCCATTATTTTTTGGGAGGAATTCTCTAAAAAAGCCTCAAGAGCAATTGTTGTAATTATCCTATTTAATATTCACAGCAGACCAGTCAAAATCAACATCTTAATTAGAGATATAAGACTATTTGAATTATATTAATCCTGTCACAATGTGAGAACATTGAGATCAAGTACAAATCAACTCAACACAAGGAACTATATAAATAAACATACAAGTCTACAACAACATTGAGATATAAATAAACATACAAGTATACAACAACATTGAGATCAAGTACAAATCAACCCAACACAAGGAACAATATAACTAAACATACAACAACAAAGAACTGGCTTTATTTTGATTTTTGAATGAAACAACCAGCCATATTGATGTTGAAAAATCCTCCAACAACTATAACCTCGAACAATGGCACTCAGTTTGTCGATAGTGGGTTCCAGGATAAGATATAGGACCTTGATGTTAAACAACACTTTGCCTCGGTCGAGCATCCACAATCAAACGGCTAGGCCGAAGCAGCTAGCAAGGTCGTCCTCAACGGCTTAAAGAAGCGGATGCAAGATGCAAAATCCAGTTGGGTCGAACAACTCTACAATATACTATGGGGTCATCGAACCAGCGTGCAGACCTCCACCCAGGAAACCCCTTTCCAGCTGACTTACAGATGTGAGGCGATGATTTCGGTTGCGCTCTTCTTTGATCAATTAAGAAAGGAAATATCATATTAAATTTGGGCATTTGCGGTCCAAAAGATGCTCTATTTATCGCTTATTCTTTCACAAGTGTTGCTAGAGAAACACAAAATGAAAGAAAGATTGGAACTTATATATGGTTATAGTAGTCTTTTTATCTAGTATTTGCTTAGTGTTATTATGGAATTTATTAAGGCATAGCTTTCAACACATTTTCGGACCAAGAATCACCTTCTAAGAGATGGAGGTGGTCGCGAAATGTTATCAGTACCTCTCTCTCATCCAAACTAAACATTAAAATATTAACATTTAATAATAAAATAACCAACAATTAAACTATAATTATAATAAATACAACCAAAGGTTAATATAAAAACAACACTTTAACCAAGATTCATATATGTGAAACATGAAATATTTGGGGGGGATATTGAGGTGAGTGAGTGGTTTACAAAATCTGGCAGCTTTTCTGGAAGCCAAAATTCATGAACCCATTAAATCAAAACTTGCGAATCTAAGACCCATTTACGTTTTAAAAACCAAAAATCACAATTAACTTTTACCAAGGAGGCGGAGGATCCCTCGGTCTTCTGCCGCTATATTGTCTGCTCTCCATCTTTCTCTTTCTCTTCTGCTTGAGAAATGTCCGGCGTTCACGTTTAGGAGCACGAGTCTTGATTCTCATTTATGTTGATTCAGCATATCTTTGTCTTAATCAGGCGAATCTCTTCATCTTGATGACTTTTTGGAAGGCATTATGAGGGGTTTTGTCAGAAGATTGAGGAAGTGGAGAGGATTAAGAGAAATTAAGAGAACTATCGACGAAATAGAGAAAAGGGAAGCTGAAAAGAAAAAAGGAATAGGAAAAGTTACCAAAGCGGGCTCCTTCAAATGAGTAAATGGGTAGAGCAACAAATTGAAAGAACCAATAGACAAAGCAGGAGATCTGGAGATAGATGAAAGAAGAGAAGAAATAGAAACTTGAAAGAGAAGAATGGACTTACTAAAGCTAAAGATCTACCGCTAATTCCCCACCGGCCACCGAGGAAGAGAGAGTTCAACAGCACTCCAGGCCTTAGTTACATATACATATAACAGATTAACATAGGAACAAAAATAGACTTTCAGATCTCAGCCACCTGTTAAATATTTGTGGTTTTGATAGTCTTTAAGAATTTTGGGATCTAAGGTTTTGTGGTCACTAAATAATACATTTCATCACTAGCATGAAGACACGAGGGATTTCTACTTCTCCACATACATCCGTGCAACCATATATACATAAAGTAGGACACAATTCATACTATTGCGCTACTTTATCTGATTAAGAACATTGCAATATTGATTATCATAGTTCCAACCAGCAAGAAAGATTGTAAATAGGAAAGCCAAACAAACCTCCAAATTAAGGAATATCTTTTTGTTGAACAGCATCTCTATGCTTTGAAATACAGAAAATTTTCAATATATCAGGACTTTAAACAAATGTGTACAAATTAACAAATGTGTAAATTCAAAACAGATCAATAATGTAATAATCACACCCTAGAAAATATCAAACACAAATGAATATAGCCAAACAAATGTTAATCACAAGGAAACCCAAAATAGGCCTAAACCTTCAAACAGAAAGTGAGCAAGAAAAAAAAAATCAGGTCAAGAGAAAGAAAAAACTCAATTAGACCCTCTTCTTAAATAAACTTAACGCCCCATTAACAAAGATTTTGATATGATCAACTCTCCATATTGTTATTCTCAAACTCATAAATTAATATCTGTGATGGGCAAGTGAGGAACCCATGGAGAGAAGACACACAAAAGACCTTGCAAGCACCGAGAGTTAATCGCGATTAAAATTTTTTAAACCCACGACTCTTAGAAAACCAAGAGTCGTGGGAGTAGTTTTGCTTCAGACTTCAGAGTTTAGAAAAGAACAAAAAGAAAAAGAAAGACCTGCAGAGAGAGACCTGAAATCGGGACAGATTTCGGAGAAGAAGACAGAGACTTGCAGAGATTCGCCTTGAAGTGGTAGGAGTCGCCTTGAAGTTGCAGAGCCTGAAATCGGCAAGGAGGACGGAGAAGAAGTGAGACTTGCAGAGCTTGAAGTCGGCAGATGAAATCGTGGGAGACTGAGAATCACGGTGAGAACAGATAAAAAAAAATCTTCGGATTAGAGCTTTTACCTTTATTATCATTTTTCCTTAAAACGATAAGAGAAAAGAAAATAAAAGACCGAAAAATATTACCCAAAACTATTAGGTGAATTAATTAATTAATTCCATTGATGATTAATATTTTTTGGTCATTTATTTTCTTTTCTCTTATCATTTTAAGCAAAATGATCATAAAGGTAGAAGCTTTAATCTGAAGATTTTGTTTTTTTATCTGTTCTCACCGCGATTCTCAGTCTCCCACGATTTTGTCTGCCGACTTCAAGCTCTGCAAGTCTCACTTCTTCTCCGTCATCCTTGCCGATTTCAGGCTCTACAACTTCAAGGCGACTCCCACCATTTCAAGGCGAATCTCTGCAAGTCTCTGTCTTCTTCTCCGAAATCGTCCCATTTCGTGTCTCTCTCGCAGTCTTTCTTTTCTTTGTTCTTTTCTAAACTCGAAGTCTCAAGAAACTACTCCCACGACTCTTGGTTTTCTAAGAGTCGTGGGTTTAAAAAATTTTAATCGCGATTAACCCTCGGTGCTTGCAAGGTCTTTTGTGTGTCTTCTCTCCATGGGTTCCTCACTTGCCCATCACATATATGAATTTCTGAGTTTGAGAATAACAATATGGAGAGTTGATCATATCAAAATCTTTGTTAATGGGGCGTTAAGGTTTATTTAAGAAGAGGGTCTAATTGAGTTTTTTCTTTCTCTTGACCTGATTTTTTTTTTCTTGCTTACTTTGTGTTTGAAGGTTTAGGCCTATTTTGGGTCCAAGTTGAATGATGGAAGATGAGATATTGAAGAAGGTAGAACTTCAAGAAGAACATGAGTCCAAGTTGAATGATGGAAAATGGTCAACTAGAAGATCAATAAAGAAGTATTGGATTAGAGAAAGAAATTGAATCAAAGAAGATGTGAAGTCAAATGATAAAGAATGATCAAGAGAAGAGAAGAAATAAATAATTGAATTATGGAGAATGATCATGAGAAGAAGAAAGGAAGGAAGAACTTGCATAATGTAGTGGAATATCATTATTCAAGTTCATATATTGATGCTAGAAGTCTCCAAGATCATATGGAAGTTGGAATGGGTCAATTCAGAGTTAAAACTAGTAAAAAATCAGTTCCAGGATTAGAAAACTCGAGTGTAACATCCCATTTTCAAAAGCAGTATATATTTTTTTCATCAAACATCATTTCAAAATCATCAGAGTAGAGCAACGGAGCAATTAGAGCGATAGAGCAATTGAGTAACTGATATGTATATATAAAGTGCCGTAAGTCTGGCTGGCTATTTACAACAGCGGTACAGTAACCGAGTGTTTCAAAAGTGAAGTACAACAACAAAAGGCTTCCGCCAGAACAACAAAAGAAGTCTTCAGCCGAACTTCTACGCGGGCCGCTTGTCTCTCTCCTCGGTCCCTCGGTCCTCCGGAACTCCGACGCTATGTTAAGAGTGAGATCCAGCGCGCCGGATCTCAGGTAACGGTTAACCTCATGTTTATGTATACACATACAAACAACAGACATCCACAATATCATCGGCACATAGAATCACTCTATCACAACCCATGCATGTGTATTGCCCCCAAAGATGCGAGACATATTGCCCTCAAATACGGCATGCATTGCCCCAAGATACGACATATTGCCCCCAGCATACAGACATATCCTCTAACGACTATATACATTCAAACAGTATAACATCTGTACAACACACATACCACATATATGCATACCATAAACATCAGAGTTAGTGTTACAGTACGCGAACGTACCTTCGTTGACGGATTACGGTATTTCTGTCGGAATACGGCACGATAGTAGGTAAAAACGGAATCAGGGATATCCTATCAAGATAACAACTGACATTACGACGGACATTTTAGTCATAAATGACCATTTTACCCCTGACCCCCTAATCGGCGGAATTTCGCCAGCACTTCGTTACTTTGACCCTAATCTTCCAAAATTTCAACATAACTCCTACTCCAACATAATTTTCGAAATATATATCATATTCAACCCTAAAACATGATATCTAAACTAATTTGGAAGATTAAAGATCAAAACAACATTTCTACTATAACTACCGAATCAAAAACTAGAACTTAAGACTCGGTACTGAAAAACTTACCCAGAGCTTCGCTATAAATTTCCTCGGACTCCCCCTCCTCTCCAAGCTCTCTCAAATTTTGAAATTGGCTAAGCAATTTGGTGTGAGAATTATGCTTGGAGGTGGCCTCTCTTTATAGGCAAAGTTGTGAGGGCATTTCAGTCTTTTTCCAACTTTCTACTTCAATTCTGGACCACAAGTTCTATCTTTCTCTTCAAGATTCATCCTCCTCCAACCACCTATGTGCTGACCTTCCCCCTCCCCAATAGTCAACCAAACAACCAATCATGTGGTGCCACCTTGCACTTTCTAAATACTCTTCAATACTCTCTAGTTTTAAATACTTTCGGAATACTTTCCATATACTCTTCACATACTCTCAAATTTTCAATACTTTCTGAATACTTTTCCTAATACTCTTCATACTCTCTAAAATTAATACTTTCAAAATACTTTTCCTAATACTTTATAATTTTAAATATTTATTTAATTGCCCCTTGCAATAATTTGAAACCCCATATTCACCTATTTCCAATAGGTATATTTTACTAATTTATGACATTTATCATAAGTTAGATTTTAGGGTGTTATATTTGGAAAGATTTTTGCCGTGTCTTTCAAAATAAACCAAGTTCAAAATGATTTGTAGTGATAGGAACCTGGGTCGTTTCCCCAACGAATTTGCAGCAAGTTCGATTAACAACAATAATAGCCAAACAGAACAGTAACAATGGGGGTTTTGGTTAATGATTAAAACGAAAACTAATAGAAATAGAAACAGAATGAAATGAAGATTAAACAGATAAACGAAAGATTAACCCAGGATTTCGAATTCCACCAACTTCCTTCCTGGACGAAAAACGAAATTGAACAAACTCGTGATTGATTCTGGACGAACAGAAATCTCTGCGTTCATCCAGAAATTCCCTCAACTAAATGATCGTTTAGCGTTTATCCGAACAGCGGCGTGTCACTGTACGATCGCACAGGAAACACTCAAACCCAGTTCGAATTAAGTCCTTGGGATTTCTCAATCTGGGCATTAAATCTAACACCCAATCCGAATGCAAATCGAATCCGAAATTACAAAACGAACCGAATTTGTTACCGTTAAGAGCGAGTCCTCGGATAGTGGAATCCTTAATCGTGGGCTAATCACCGAAGCTTAGCCCAGCATGGCTATGCAGAACGAAAATGGAGCAGAAATGAAGAAGTTCATGACAAACACAAAGAACTCGAAGAACGGATGAAGAACAATTGAGAGAATTTGAAACTTGTGTTTTTGATCCACTAATAGGGTAAAAACGTGAATGAATCTGTTTGTGGCAGCTGCCTTACTTAAAAATAACCTAAAACGAAATGGGCTCTCACAGTTTTAGCCCAAAACATAAATAAAATAAAACTGGACTTAAATTACAAAATTCGGGTCCAAAATAAATCCAGAATTGTACATCCAACTTGGGCTCCAAAATCGACCGCCCTCTTGACCGAATTTGCTCTTTATGTATTCATAACAATTGTAGCTCTCTGAATCATCTGAAATATGAGATAAAAATGAGGCAAATCCGATGTCTGGTTCAAGAGTTATGGTAAAAATAGTGAAGCAATACAAAACTGGAATTTCATTATTAAGAATGGCTAAAATGTAATTTAAGGCCCAAGGCCCAAATGAACATAAAAACCATTATTTATTAACTAAAGAGTCCTAAATTATTAATCAAGAGGTAAAAAGAAGTGTATAAAATATTCAATTATCAATATCGAGTCCAGATGAGAAAACTCGAGTTTGGAAGTCAAAACTCGAGTTTGGAACTCAAAACTCGAGTTAATCACTAACTGACTCAATTTTGCAATGTCTTCAGCATCTCTGGCGTCTCTGGACAAGGAAAACTCGAGCTAACAAGTCAAAAGTTGAGTTTACAACGGTGATCAGCAACTCTGTTCTACTCTGTTTCACGTTCAGCTTGGCGATATCTGGTAATTCAATGATATATCCCAAACCAGACATTGGATTCAGGTGAAATAAGTGGCATATGAAACTAGACTCCCAATACGTCATTTTGATATATAATTCAAGCCAAAAGGAGTTCAAATGAAGGAGCTATGAATTATGGAAGTTTACTATGAAATCAATGTCACTCAGCAGACCAACCTTCAATGTTTTGAGTATATCTCACAAAGTACAAATCCGATTGAGCTGAAATCAGTGGCATATGAAAGTATACTCAAAGGGATTTCCATCAAGATTTGACACAGACCAAAATGAAGTTCAGAACAGTGAGATATGGCCCTTGAAATTTGATTGTTTATTTCAAGATGTTGCACAGTTTGCTATCAAAAGAAGCAAACTCGAGTTTAGAATCAAAACTCGAGTTTCCATCAGACAGAGAGCAATCTTGAGTAAAGCAACAACCTCTAGACTCGATTTTACAAATACAAACTCGAGTTTGCACCTCTGCTTCAGAAAATCACCGTTTCGAAAATCCCGTTTTTCATCAAGAACATCGAGATGAATACCCAAATGATTTTTAATACTTCTTAACATCATTTATATCATTTGTGTACATGTTTCAGATGATCAAAGGCTGTTGTTAATCTGAAGATCAAGGGTAAAGTAAATGCTGATGTCATAGTTGGTTTAGAAAACGAACTTCTAACGGCTAGTTTCATCTGAGTCCAACGGCTATATTTCTTTATCCAACAGTCATTGAATCTTCTCAATAGCTATATTCCCAACAGCTATATCTCTTCAACTGTCATCAAGCTTCAATCAGTATAAATACCCAGAGGTTTGAAGTTTCCATTAGACAAGAAAAAAAACAGAGAGAAGAAAAACGCAGAGATACAATCTCACATCTTCAACATGCTAATACTCTGATCTTCATATCATTTACTCTCTGTTTTCAATGTTTACTTAGCTTATCATAGAGAGTGAAATGAGTTGTATTGTACTTCAGTGTTTATCCATTCACTTCTGAGAGAGAGAAGATTTATTTGTAACCATTCTATCTTTCTATCCGAGTTACTCAAGATTGGGTGATCTTGAGTGGGAAACCCAGTGTATTGGTTACAGCTTGTAAGGGGAGTGAATCATAGTGAGAGGGTTACTTCGAGTACAGAGTGTGTAATCAAACGGGTGTATTGATTACAGTTTGTAAGGGGGAGTGAATCCTAGTGAGAGGATTACTTCAAGTACATAATGTGTAATCAAGTTGAAAGAAGATATTGGATTGAAAATCTCAAGCGGAGCTTGGGGACTGGACGTAGGTCAAGGATTGGGCCGAACCAGTATAAATCACAGTTTGCATATTCTCTTCCCTTAACTCTTACATTCCCGCATACATGTTTGAATGATTGTTTATCACTTTATAAATTATTATTGTCATTCAAACTACTTTCAGTAAGTTGCAAAAAGCTTTTTAAAGTTCTAAGTTTTTAAATTAGACACCCAATTCACCCCCTCTTGGTTGATAGCCAAGTCTTTCATTTGATATCAGAGCTAGGCTCTTGTTTAAAGGACTTAACAGTCTCAAGAGTTAACAATGGCTGATTTTGGGTGTTGCCTGTTTTCATAAGGTTTTGATTATACGATTCCACCGTTTTTCAAAGATATTGATTTTTGGTTTTAGAAAGCTAGAATGACTAGTTTTATTAAAGCAACTGATTTTGATTTGTGGAGTGTTTTTATAAATGTCTTTGATTTCAAACCAAGAAAGGATTGGATAGAAAAATAAAAGAAAATGCTTTCATTGAACATTAGAGCAATGAAAATCCTTTACTGTGCTTTAACCGAAAATGATTTTCAGAAAATCAAATTTTGCTCTAGTGCTAAAGAAATATGGGATACTGTTGGTTCTATTTATACTTCTAACAATTGTGTTGAAGAGTACATATGAAAATATCAGCTGCGTATCCCCATTTGATGAACAATTGGAAGTGGAAAATGAAGAAGGAGAAATCTTAGAACACTTCCATGATCTAGTCAATACAGAAGAACAAGAGAGTGAGGATTCCCAAGAAGAGCTCATTGTGCACGACTATGATCAATCTTTATCTGAAGCTCAAGATGCATATATGGTAAACAATTCTAATTCTTCTTGTGTAGTTAAGAAAAATAATTTTGAACAATTGCATAAAATTATTTTTCAACCAATTATTGATTCTAATTTGAAACGCAAAAATGTTTTCGAAAATAATGCTGGAAAAATTTATTGGGAGGAAAGAATGTTCAAATGAAGCTTATTTGAATTTTTACTCTCATGACTAACACAATGCTTGCATAAAATCTCATGGTGTATATCATTCTATTATTTGAAATTATTATGAAAAGTCTTGTCATATTTCTCATACATGCTATATTAGGAGAAATTCTAATGTGAGAAATAAATTTGTTTGGGTTCCTAAAGGACAAGCAAGGTCCAATACTAACCGACAAGGACCCAAGTATAAGTGGGTACCAAAATGTCCATCTAGTACTCCATGTATGCAGGATGATTTGAATATCAATGGACATCAAGTTACAAAGAAGAGGAAGAAAAGTCCAAGAGTTTCTCATGAATCTAAAAGGAGATTCACATCTATTAGGAGAACTCAAGGAGAAGCCATTGCTAGAACTACAAGGTCTAACCATCAAGAGAAGCAATGGATACAAGCAAGAAGAGTATCATTCAACTATCTTGAGGAGAACAAGAAGAGGAGAATCTCTCAAGTATTAAACAGAAGACTCT
The DNA here is from genome assembly GCA_025563575.1 of Acacia pycnantha. Lineage (NCBI taxonomy): Eukaryota > Viridiplantae > Streptophyta > Magnoliopsida > Fabales > Fabaceae > Acacia > Acacia pycnantha. The sequence goes on along the minus strand of JAMWYP010000337.1, from coordinate 282,381 downwards.
TGAAGTCTACATCCTCTGAGAGAGCTTTGGATATATCCATGGGAAAACATATGAAGAACCAATGGGTAAGCAAAGGCAATACTCCAAGCACCTAAGGTAAAGGTATACAATGGTAAAACCTCATTTCCTATCATCTGAAATATTTATTGAGGTTTTACATTTTGTATCCTTAGGAATGAGCATTGCAAACTATTTTGAAATTGATTTTCCACATTCCTTAAAAATTCACTTAATAAGTTTATAAAGGGATTGCAATGTTCAATAGTTTATCATTTATGCATACATGATGATTTGAAAAGAAAGTATCTCTTTTATGCATAAAGTCATGATTACTTCATTATGCTCAATTTCTTGTTCGTAGTTATATTCATAAGAGCATGTGAATTTTGGTTCCTACAAGCTAACGATGATTGGATCCAAGTAAGGTTGGATACCAAGAAAGAAAAATATTTATACGGTTTTGTAGGATCAAATAAAGCTTCTCAAGAATGCAACATAGAGAAACGATCCAAGTCTTGAGAAAGCTGAACAAGCTATGCTTGATGTTGATGGTGAACATTGGAAAATGAGTCATCTACATTAAATCCATCTTAATCAAGCAAGCTTCTACAAGGACAAGAGGAATTACGGTGATATCTAATTCTTTCCCCATACAATAATTATATGAAATTCATTTTTAGTTTGTCTTTGTTAAGTTGAAAAACTTACTGTCAAAGGCAAACTCGAGTTTTGGTTTGGAAACTCGAGTTTGGATTTGATAGAGAATAGCTCAAGTTTTTGCAAAGTTAAGCAAACTCGAGTTATGATATGGAAACTCGAGTTTTGACCATATAGAGAGCTTCTGAGTTTTGACCATATGGTCAAAACTCGAGTTTTGGTTTGGAAACTCGAGTTTGGATTTGATAGAGAATAGCTCAAGTTTTTGCAAAGTTAAGCAAACTCGAGTTATGATATGGAAACTCGAGTTTTGACCATATAGAGAGCTTCTGATTTTTTCACAAACAAAGCAAACTCGAGTTTAATTTAACAAACTCGAGTTTTGACAAGACAAAGAGCTATCAAGTTTTTCGAAGTTAGCAAAACTCCAGTTTATTTTGGAAACTCGAGTTTTGGCTACACAGAGAGTTCTCTAAGTTTCCACACTTTGTTGGAAACTCAAGTTTTTATCTTACAGAGTACATTGCTCGATTTTGATCTTGTGTAAACCTTATTCCTCAATTTAACAAAGTCTTTCAAAGTTTTCTCATAAATGAGGAAACTCGAGTTTACTTTTGGAAACTCGACTTTCAGCCTTACAGAGAAGTTTCCATAGTTTTCAAAGAATGAGAAAACTTGAGTTAAGATTTTGAAAACTCGAGTTTTAGTCAGGTAGAGAGCCCTGCTAATTTTGAACATTTGAAAACTCCAGTTTTGAAATGAAAACTTCAGTTTTGAGTTTTTGGACTAAAACATGATTTTCATCAAAAGTCCAAAACTCGAGTTAGTCACTTATTGACTCGAGTTTTGCACTGTTCACTAAACTTGTCCAAATGCCAAATCGCGATATTCTTCTCTGTAATGAGAAAACTCGAATTAACTTTTGGAAACTCGAGTTTAGGCTCTTAATTGAAAATGAAAAATCGAGTCTTAAAGAACAAACTCGAGTTTGCATCGCTGAATTTGAATTTCAAGTTGAACAAATTTGCAAAACCTTTGTGTTTGATTCTAATACTCCATATCATCAATCACTAATATTTCTAACTATGTTTAATCAATTTGTTAGTGAGTTTTTGATGATCAAACAAGTGAATTTGTGTATATTTTTTATGAGTTTATGTTTTTGAAATGCACAAGTCTAAAATTTGTTTGGATTTCAATTCACTCTGTTTTATAAAGATGCATACAAATGTTTTGAAAAGTATCCATACTTTAATTGCATTCAAATGATGTTTCAAATTGGAAGTTAATGTTGTATAATGAATGTTGGATATGCTTCAAATCTGTTTGGTAGAATTTTCCCTATCAGTCACATATTGATCTTTGATATTCAATGTCTTGCTTGAACCTCTCATTCTTTATTCTCTAACTAGTTGGACCTCATGTCTAACAAGTTGATCATATATGAGTTTCAAGCTTATCTCCAGAAAAGAATTCAATTTGTGAAAATCTTATGCCTATTGCATAAATCCTTGTTGGTCAAGATATTCCAAGCTTTATGAATGTTCATTAATGCATTGAATCTTAATGCATTAACCATTAGTGGAATAACTTACTATGATAATATTCTGGAACTCTAGTCATTTGGACTAATGAGTTTGTGCTTCATCATTCATGAATCCTAGTAGTCATGTTGTTACTCAAATACATAAAGTTTGTCTTCATCCATCCTTGAGTAACTATTTTCTTGCTTTGAATGTTCACATACTTTCAAGATTCTTTTCTAAGAATCAAGATTATCTCTTGGTCATAGCAAAGTCATTATGCATATATATCTTTGTTGTGCTAAGCATGTTTCGTTAATGCTTTACCTTCATGACTTTTGCTTTTGAGGAAATTCTTCAACATGTTAACTGCAATATTCAACATGTTCTCTAAAACTGAAGCATACTGATTTATTCTTTAACATATTGACTTTCACCATGTTTAGAGTAAGCATTGATCTTAAACATGTTTCAAAAATGAACCTTTCATAGAATTTCTTAATACTTCATCAATGTTTGAAAGAAAATTTGAGATTTGAAACTATTTGCATATTTCATTATCCTTCTTGGAAAATCTGATCTCATTCATAAACTATTAGTTGATAAATGCTTATCTTTAAGGATAAAATTTTCTATGCCCTTTGATCAAACTTACATGCATTTTGTCAATGACATCTTTTCTACATAAAGTGTATTTACAAATTGTTATTGAGAAATAACTGTCTTGGTATCATATAGTTGTTACCCCTTATGTCTCATTGGATTGAATTTATTCAATTGGGTAAAACTATAGTTTGGTCTTTGATTGTTATACTTTTTGTTCAAAAATCTCATGGTTAAATTGTATAAAAGCATAAGAATTGTTATGCATAACCTTGTATGGACCCAAGAAAAAGTTGGGTACCAAAGACCGTATACTTTCGCTTTACAGATCCCCTGTACTCGTGCCGACAAACAAAGATAAATAGAGAAGGGATACTTGTAAAGTGACTCGAGTGACTATGAAAGTGATAAGTAAATACTCGAGTAAACGGAGTAGCTCTCAAAAGAAACTCATTCCTATGCATCAAATCTGGGACTTCCTCACTATTGATCACATCTTCAGATAATGACTAGCCAGTGATGCATATATAGATTACAAATGATTATGACTTGAGTAATTACGATATTACTTGAGTGAGGTATTGTATTTTGAAATAATATGCACATATCATAATCATGCTTGGCTAACTTGATCTCATTCATTCAATTTGATTTCATGAAGTTTTCATTTTTAAAATGATCCTTATGTTTTAAACACTTTTATCATCTTAAAAAGCATAATTGATTTCTTCATATCAATTTTAAGTCCATCCAAGTGAACTTGAAAGTTTTCAATTCTGAGATACCTTGTTGTGTTCTTTGGAGTGGGGATAACTCCAACCTTCATTACATTTGGTGTCACATTATTATTTGGTATCTTTAAAGGGAGCTTTATATTTTTAAGTCATGTATTCATTAAGGGGGAGCTTCACATTCTCATGTGTTTTATATCTTAAAAGCTCAACTCCTTTATTTGAAGAAAACCCTTTTAAGCATTCTCGTATGCATTCACTATGTTGTATTAGTTTTGATGATGCTTTAATATCATATTTTCCTTACATTATCCTTATTTGAAAAATATCATATAGAAAGGAATACTTTGTATATGGTTGCACTAACAAATCTCTTTGGCAAATAAAGTGTTCAATTTGTAGCAGGAGATTCTGTTATGTGATAGGACATTCCTCAACATACTACAAGGAGAAATTATTACATTGAGGAAAGATGTCTCAATCACACTGAAGCTGTGATATGCTCTACAAAGTATAAGAAAACTTCTTGAAGCCAGCTGAGACATGATCTGCAGAAGAGCTATATGAAGGAAAGGAGAAGGATGGAAATGATCTCATCCAAGAAGAAAACAGGCAAATGGACTTCATTGATCATTCATCAATTTGCAGAATCTACATGAGATTTCTAAACTTTAACTTTTTATATTCAGTAAATTTTGCACATGTTTGGTATCTGTATGCTTTAATTGTGAAAGATGTTTTGAAAACCTCTCCAAATTCTCTCAAATTTGTTTTCATAAAAACATTCCAAATTACATCATATTAAGAAAGAAAACAATTTCAAATCAGGGAGAGAAAATCAGATTCTTTGATTCTGTCTAATTTGGTTTCATATTTGCCTCTACAAGCATATCTTCTTTACTTCAACTTTTTGCTAATGACAAATAAGGGGGAGAGGAATGACAAGAAAAATATGCTGGGTTTATTAGTTTTTCATATTCATACATATTTTTCTTAAAGTATTTGCCATCATCAAAAAGGGGGAGAATGTTGGGTTTGATTAGTTTTAGTGATGTCTTATATATATGTCATTCTTAAGAGCAGAAAGGTTGCATACTATATTTATCTCCTACATTGACTAACTACTATATTTAATGTAGATTAGTCTAAGTTGAATAATATCTCAAGAAAGAGATAAGAGATTTTAGAAACAAGAAATTGAAGAGAATGTCAAGTTCAAGAAGAAGATGAGATATTGAAGAAGGTAGAACTTCAAGAAGAACATGAGTCCAAGTTGAATGATGGAAAATGATCAACTAGAATATCAATAAAGAAGTATTGGATTAGATAAAGAAATTGAATCAAAGAAGATGTGAAGTCAAATGATAAAGAATGATCAAGAGAAGAGAAGAAAGAAAGAATTGAATTATGGAGAATGATCATGAGAAGAAGAAAGGAAGGAAGAACTTGCATAATGTAGTGGAATATCATTATTCAAGTTCATATATTGATGCTAGAAGTCTCCAAGATCATATGGAAGTTGGAATGGGTCAATTCAGAGTTAAAACCAACAAAAAATCAGTTCCAGGATGAGAAAACTCGAGTCCAGATATTAAAACTCGAGTTTCCTAGTTTGCTACAACAATTTGCCTCTGTGGTATGAGAAAACTCAAGTTTGGAACTCAAAACTCGAGTTAATCACTGACTGACTCGAGTTTGCAATGTCTTCAGCATCTCTGGTGTCTCTGGACCAGGAAAACTCGAGTTAACAAGTCAAAACTTGAGTTTACAGCGATGATCAACAACTTTGTTCTACTCTGTTTCACGTTCAGCTTGGGCGATGTCTGGAAATTCAATGATATATCCCAAACCAGACATTGGATTGAGGTGAAATAAGTGGCATATGAAACTAGACTCCCAATGCATCATTTTGATATATAATAAAAGCCAAAAGGAGTTCAGATGAAGGCGCTATGAATTATGGAAGTTGACTGTGAAATCAACGTCACTCAGCAGACCAACCTTCAATGTTTTGAGTATATCTCACAAAGTACAAATCCGATTGAGCTGAAATCAGTGGCATATGAATGTATACTCAAAGGGATTTCCATAAAGATATGACACAGACCAAAATGAAGTTCAGAACAGTGAGATTTGGCCCTCGAAAGTTGATTGTTTATTTCAAGATGTTGCACAGTTTGCTATCAAATGAAGCAAACTCGAGTTTAGAATCAAAACTCGAGTTTCCATCAGACAGAGAGCAATTTGAGTAAAGCAACAACCTCTAAACTCGATTTTACAAATACAAACTCGAGTTTGCAACTCTGCTTCAGAAAATCACCGTTTCGAAAATCTCGATTTTCATCAAGAACATCCAGATGAATACCCAAATGATTTTTAATACTTCTTAACATCATTTATATCATTTGTGTACATGTTTCAGATGATCAAAGACTATTTATCTGAAGATCAAGAGTAAAGTAAATACTGATGTCATAGTTGGTTCAGAAAAACGAAGTTCTAACGGCTAGTTTCATTTGAGTCTAACGGCTATATTTCTTTATCCAACAGTCATTGAATCTTCTCAATAGCTATATTGCCAACAGCTATATCTCTTCAACTGTCATCAAGCTTCAATCAGTATAAATACCCAGAGGTTTGAAGTTTCCATTAGACAAGAAAAAAAAACAGAGAGAAGAAAAACGCAGAGATACAAGCTCACATCTTCAACATGCTAATACTCTGATCTTCATATCATTTACTCTCTGTTTTCAATGTTTACTTAGCTTATCATAGAGAGTGAAATGAGTTGTATTGTACTTAAGTGTTTATCCATTCACTTCTGAGAGAAGATTTATTTGTAACCATTCTATCTTTCTATCTGTGTTACTCAAGATTGGGTGATCTTGAGTGGGAAACCCAGTGTATTGATTACAACTTGTAAGGGGAGTGAATCCTAGTGAGAGGGTTACTTTGAGTACAGAGTGTGTAATCAAATAAATTATTATTGTCATTCAAACTACTTTCAGTAAGTTGGAAAAAGCTTTTTAAAGTTCTAAGTTTTTAAATTAGACACCCAATTCACCCCCCCTCTTGGGTGATAGCCAAGTCTTTCAATGATATCTTTCACTCTCTCTCTCTTTTTAGAATTAAATAACACTAAACTTTGGAGTAAATTCACTAAACTATAGAGTAAATAAATTTCAGTCTAGTAGATTTATTGAATGTTTAGTTTTTCCTTATTGTATTAAGGCATAAAGCGCATTTGTTTAACCACATGTTAACCTCTTTGAATAACTGATTATTATTTTTCTTTGGATTGAAGGATATTCAATGGGGCAATTTTTACCCTGATTCAAGTTATATATTAGAGAAAATCTCATATAAATACCATCTAAATTTGTAAAACCCCCAAATGTCTGTTGAATTTGTTAAAGGACTTAAAGGTACCAAGGGCCACTGGGTGCCAGCTAGGGGTGGAAACAGGCCAAGCCAAGCCAGACTTCACCCTTAACAGGCCAGGCTTGTTATGCAAGGAAGTGGCCTGAGCCTGGTCAGTGGCCTATTACAGGCTTATTTATTGGCTTGAGTCTAGACCGTATACAAGCCTAGCCTGTGGCCTGTTAAAGAGGCTTGTATTTTTTAAAAAATCTTGTACTTAGACAAGAGACAAAAATCAAGGGTTCCAAATTATGATAAATTAAAAAATACTAGAGTCAAAGCTTTCTGCGTTTGAAGAGTGCAACAATGACAGAAGATGAAAGCGTTCCTTGTCCAATCCCACCTTTCCAAAAGATGGTTTCTTTTGAGTGAAGAGTGACATACAGTAGTAATCAATATGAACATAATAGAAGTAAGTGAACCGATCAAGAATTCTATAATATATAAATTGAATATTGTTTATTCACTAGTGGAAAAAAGGCTTTTAAGACCGGACAAAAAAGGTACATTAGGACCGGACCCGCGAGCAGTCTTGTTCCAGGCGGTATTAAAAGTCGACCTTTAAGACCAGACTTTTACACGGTCTTAAAGATTTTCTTTAAGATAGGACATTTTAAACCTTCGGTCTTAAAAGTCGTACTAAATAAATATTGACCGCTCTTAAAAGATCCAAATATTAAGACCAGGACAAATATCAATCCGGTCCTAAAGATAGAGGACTCTAAGGCCGGAGGACTAATTACCGGTCTTAAAAGACTGACTTTCAAGACCGAATTTTTTCAATTGACCGGTCTTAAAAGACTAACTTTTAAGACCGGCTTAACACCTTTAAGAGCGGTGTTATATATACATCCGGTCTTAATATTTGAACATTTAAGATCGTATTTTTTATTTGCGGTCTAAATTTTCCCGTATTTTTTCCCTGTTCTGTTCTTCTGATCAATATATATACACAAATCCACCATCCAAAACAGCACATAAAAATCGATATACTTTAAGCTACAAGCTATGAACATGAATAAATTGAATTGGGAAAAAGAATACAAATATTATCCACTATGAGTTATGTGGCCTCTTAATTAAATCTAAAACAACTAAAGTAATTTATACAATAAGCTAACATATAACTAATTACAAAGGCAATGAGTTACAATACATGCAGCACGTAATTCAACATACAAATGTAGTCCAATATATTATTCACCATGCCTTCATTTGATTCCCACCCAACAACGTAACATGCATCCTCTTTTATAACATGCCCCTTTGAAACGGATCCTGCCACAAAAACAAAACAAGAACAAATTCATATTCAATGATGACATTGTTTAATTAAGAACATAGAAGGAATATAATAATAGTTAAAACCTTAAAGTTTTCTAAGAATTGTGCATATGAATATTAATTACCTTATGAATTGACACTTTTATAAAGTGATATCCTCCCATATCCCTTCTTGATGATCATTTCTTATGCCGGGTTCATTATCCGCTTCATCTTCTTCGTTCATGTCCGGTAGACCCCTTGTAAAAGGAGTACTCTCAGGAAGATCACCATAATTTGAATGACTTTCCTCATCAATATCAATGACCCTCTTTCCTTGGAGAGCTACAGACCACATCTTATTTTCTTGATCGGTGATATAGAACACTTGTTTTGCATGACCTGCCATAATAAAAGGTTCATCTCCAAAACTTCTACTATTGACATCGACTAAAGTGAATCCTAGTCGATCGATCTGAACACCATTATTGACATTAACCCACTTGCATTTGAAGATGGGAAATCTAACTTTGACATAGTCCACCTCCCAAATCTCTTCAATAACCCCATAATATGGCATGACTGCCAATTTAGGCCTCTTGTCCTTCGAACTGGAGAAGTGCATAGATTCAGCCTCTAACATAACACCACTATTCTGGACTGTGCTCCTACAAACCGCATTGAAGAAGAAACAAAGTCTAGTCAAAATGACCCGAATATCATATTCGGCAATCCCTCGAATAGCTACTGGGAGTAGCTGTTGCATCAAGACATGACAGTCATGAGACTTTTGGCCTACTAATTTCAAGTCCTTCATCGAGACAAGCCTCTTAAAATTTGAAGAATACCCCAGGGAACTTTTGTGCCATGTAAACACTCACAAAGGTTCGTTTCTCATCCTTAGACAAAGTATGAGAAGCCGGGGGGACAATAAGTTCTCTTCCCATATGGCCTTGGATGCAAGTCTTCGCGTATTCCCATTGCTTGCAAATCCAATCTTGCCTTCACACCATCCTTGGAACTACCTTGTATGTTGAGAAGCATGCCCACAATACTATCACATACGTTCTTCTCCACATGCATGACATCAATACAGTGTCTCACATCAAGATTGCGCCAATAGGGAAGATCAAAGAATACAGATCTCTTCTTCCATATATTTGTTTCTTTTATACTCTTTCCAGGCTTACCGAAGATGACACTGATATTTTTAACCTTTTCATACACTTGCTCCCCAGTCAATGCCACCGGAGCTTCTTCATACTCTTGGCCACCAAAAAAGGCCTTCTTTAATCGACGATATGGGTGGCCCCGTCTAAGAAATCTCCTATGTCCAAGATACACCGTCTTTCTTCCATGTTGAAGTTGATGGTAGCATGTGCCTTCTTCACAAACCGGACATGCTTTATGGCCTTTTACACTATACTACGACAAGTTCCCATATCTTTGGGAAGTCGTTTATAGTACAAAATATCATGGCTCTCATTCTAAAGACCTCCTTCTTGAAAGAGTCAAAAACATCGACACCTTCTTCCCACAACTCCTTCAAGTCTTCGATCAAGGGCTCTAGGTAAACATCTATGTCATTTCTGGGTTGTTTTGGTCTCGAAATCAACATAGACAGCATGATGTACTTTCGTTTCATGCATAACATAGGAGATAAGTTGTAAACAATCAGGACTACGGGCCATGAGCTATGTATGCTGCTAAGGCTTCCATAGGGATTCATTCCATCCGTGCTAAGGGCAAGCCTGAGGTTCCTAGGTTCTTCGCCGAAGTTCGGAAATAATTGATCGATCTTCTTCCATTGAGAAGAATCGGCCGGATGTCGAAGCCGTCCATCCGAAATCCTCTCATCTGCATGCCACCTCAGATTTTTGCATCATTTTCATTCGCAAACAACCGCTTGAACCTTGGTATGATTGGAAGATACCACAACACTTTTGCGAGGCCCCTTATCCGACTTGTACCGTGGGGTTTCACATATCGGACAACTCGCTTCTCTTCAAACTCTTTTCTATATAATACACAATCATTCGGGCATGCATGGATCTTTTTGTATTCCATCCCAGTGGACAAAGTATCTTCTTAGCATCATAGTAGCGATGCGGCAACACGTTATCATCCGGAAGCATGTCCTTCAAAGCCTCAAGCAATTCGAAAAACTCTTGTCGCTCCATCCATGACGTGCCTTCAAGCTTACCAATTTCAATACGGCGTTCAACAATTGGTATTTTTACACCACGGTATAGCGGTGTCTCGCATCACCGCACATATTACCATATGCATGTGATCGCTCAAAAGCCTCTTCTCCTACATCACGGATAATGTCCTCTATGCGATCATCCATATCCGTGTCATTATCATCAAAGGCCACTTCCCATGTTGTTTCCCACTTGATGGCACTTGTTCACCATGCCATACCCATACCGTATAAGTCTTACAAAATCCGTGACAAATTAAATGTGTGCGTATAACTTCCGGACATAGTCGACACTCATTCAAACATTTTACACAAGGGCAATAATACTTCCCCCCATCATCATGGGCATTTTGTTTAGCAAATTCTATAAATTCCCTAACCCCATTCTGATATTCAATACTCGTTCGTAAAGCATCTATCCAACTGTGATCCATAGTAGAATTCCTATATATTATTTAGACGAATTAAGAATTACTTTTGGTCATAAATGCATCACAGTGAATCCAAGAACCAAAATAAATGCAAGACGAGGAAATTAAATGCAGGGGATGAAGGTCTTGTGGACTAACATTGTAGCATATGCGTTTGTTTGAGTCGAAAAAACAATATTCGTTAACAACAGAGAATACCCATAACAACATTACACCGATTTCGTTAAACCCATGAAAAACCAAGAACGATAAGTTGGAAAGTAATAAAGTTTTAACCGAAACATCTCTTACAGCTTCGTCTATAGACGTTTAGCTAAGGAACCAGAGAGATTGTCGAGAAAGGTACGCGAAGCAACGACGAAGGCGAGAGGGAAATTTCGAGTCGGAACCCGAGTATTCACTTTCGGCGCGACAAGAGTTCGAGAGGGAAATTTAATTTTTCCGCGCGACAAAGATACCTTATTTAGCTTTTTGGATTTTATTAATACCGGTTATTAATTAAATGTCCGGTCCTAAAGATACAACTAACATTTTAAGACCGGAGTTTTAAAATTATCCGGTCCTAAAATTTTATTAGACTTTTAAGTTTTAAGACCGGAGGTTTATAAAACATCCGGTCCTAAAATTCAAATACTCTTTAGATCCGTTACTTATAAAATAAAATGTCTGGTCTTAATGGCCTTCGTGATTGCAATATTAAATCAATAAAATAAATGATATTTTTTGGACAAAAAATAAAGCAAAATTGGAGAATAAGTTTCTTTAATGAATTCTTGGAGAAGAGCCAAAAATTCATACAGTGTTCTTAATGTTTCTTACATTACTTCAGAATATATACACAACAACAAAAACACAAATGAAAAACAAGCTGAATATTATCATCCACAAGAATCGATTGAACAACCTCGGCGATTTCGGCGTGAAGAGCATTAATTTCCCACGAGATCGGCAAGTTGTTGTCTTATTCTCTCCACCCGCAATATGAATGGATCATTACAGAGAGCGGAGAGGGTCGAGGTAGGCGCGGCTGGGGCCAACAGGTTGGAGAGGGGATTACGAACATCCGCATGGCCGGCTTCAAGATGACGGTTGAACTCGGCAAGGAAAGGATCGGCGAAGGATCGAGGGGTGCGGCATGAGCAATCTCTTCATCATCCGAAGAAATAACAATGGGTCCAACGACCCGAGAGTCTTCGGAAACAATACGACGCACCGCCGCCGAGGAGCGCACCATATAATGATCTAACCATGGCACGAGCATGAGGCGTGTATGCACCCCTACGAGCGGTTGCTTGTATCTAACCATGGTTTGAGGATTTGAGAAGTTGGGGCAGAGAGCTAGGAAGTGAGGAGTTAACAAGGACAAAGAGGTAGTGTGTGGAGTATATAAAGACAGATAGCAGGAGAGATAAACATCGATGATGAATTCATCATTTTACTTTTATACAAACTTTTAAGACCGGACTTTTATCTTATATCCGGTCCTACTTTTAATTCAATTACTTTTAAGACCGTCCTTTTATCACATATCCGGTCCTAAAACTCATTTAAGACCGATATATTACTTTGTATCCGGTCCTAAAACTAATTTTTAATTCAATTACTTTTAAGACCGTCCTTTTATCAAATATCCGGTCCTAAAACTCATTTAAGACCGATATATTACTTTGTATCCGGTCCTAAAACTCATTTATTTTTATATTTCAATTTATTTTTTTCAAGTAAGAATCTTTGGTTAAAAAATATTACTTTTAAGAATGGATCTCACACAATATCCGGTATTAAAAGTTCATTCTTTTCAAGAGTCCCTTCCCCATTGTTGAAATGAATTCAGAGTCTCTTCGGCTTCCACATAAACTTCCCAACTAGGCGTCTCCTCGTATGCGAGCAAATATGCGTCTCCTCGTTAATGTTTAGGCATTTCACATTGTTCAGGATGGGCTCTCTATTTAAACCCGTTGTTACTTTACTTTCTTCACATTCATCTCCATCTCCTCCTACAACCTCCACCGTAATGGCTCCTCCACCACGACGAGGTCCTATTGCTGGGCGACAGGCACCTCCATATCCTCCTCTGTTGCCTCCGAACCCGAACCTCTGGCAGATGATGGAGCACCTGATAGCCCGCGTCGCTCATATAGACCGACGCTTGGGCCAACTTTTCAGGTCTATCACGCCGTCAACAGCAAGCTAGACGCGGTACTCGACGCCAATGACATTGAGTACCATATCTCTGATGACGACGTCTCCGACCCTTCCCTCCCCTCCGACGACGATGGGGAGGATTAGAAATTTTAAAGTTTATTTATTTATTTATTTTATTTTTTTGTACTGCTGCCTTACGAGGCAACAGAAAAAAAATTTATTAAATAAAATTTTTATTTCCCAATCGCCTTCCTTGTTTGTCTTTAACTTTATGTTATTTTTTCTCCGACAACAAGAACAAACAAAACATTGTCCTATTCATGGTGATCAATCTTAAAAATTTGCAGAATAAAGTTAACAGTTGCGACCATACAAAACAAAACAAAAACATTATTTACCTTTTTCGAATAAAAACAAACAGAGTGACGACTATTCTCAAGTTTGGACCATCGTTTTCTTCCCTCTACTTTTCCCGATGTGATGAAAATTTTCTGTGTCGTTTTCGTTATCTTCTTTCTTTTTCCGACAAAAAGAAAAGGGACACCGATGACGTTCTTCACATCCAGAAAAGTAGAAACGAGAACAACGAAGCACAAAACTTGAGAAGAACGCCAGAAACATGGTTGCCTTGAACCCTAACCATATGTCTGAATACCGAGACACCAACTCTATTTAAATGAAGAACATTAGGACCGGACGTATAATAAATCAACGGTCCTAAACAGTAAGCCTTATTTTAAAATTTAAAGTTAGGAGTGGACAACTAAGATATATACGGTCCTAAAGGTTTCGGCAAACTATTATAGAATATTAGGACCAGATATTTGACATATATACGATCCTAGAAGTCTTTACCCATATTTTTTAGTATTATACGGAGACTTCTAGGACCGGATATTTGTTAAATATACGGTCTTAAAATGGACGAAGACCTTTAGGACCGTACTTGTAAAAAATATCCGGTCCTAAAAGTCGCGAATACTTTTCAGAGACTCTTCTGGTTCATTTTCAACATCGGCCTGTACCTCAAATTTCAAGCACTAAATAGCTTTATCAACCATCCCATTCATTCAGAAACCAAAATGGACACACACAAATTGTTCGAAAAAATAAACAAATTTATTATTGAATTACATTGCTATATTTACAAATGAATGAATTAGCTAGTCGAAAAAATAAACAAATGTACAGAAGGCTATTGTTGCGACAGCATCATATATTATTTACAAATGAATTAATTAGGACATTAATTATTGTCCTGACTTAGATTTTCTAAGACCAGTTTATACAGATATTTACAAAACAATTCGCGTATGTGCTCCACTTCATCATCAAAAAATGGCGTTGGACGGAAAACCTCGTAACATCAAAGACAGAAACAAAATAACATATTATTACGTGCATATTTCATATGTAACATTAAGCCATCGGTGATCGAATTCACCATAACATTTTACCTTTACGGTGAATGTAGTCTTTCCTCCGTCACAATATCATATATGTGTTTCATGACGTACGGGCCACATAAGTTCGATCCTTCCGGTTGCAGACGGTCTAAAAATAACAATAAATATATATAAGAGCATATATATCTTACTGACCAACTTCAGAAGGCAATTATGCCATGTCCAATTATGTACTAACCTTAATTTTGTGCCATTTAGGATCTGTGAGCTGAGCACCACGCTTTTTTTTTACCTCAACACGGAAGGTCTTCATGGCACTATCATCAAAATCACAAATTTATCAGTAATGTTCACTGAAAATTCACAAAAGTGATCATCTGCTTCAACGTAGTCGATGGATCGCTGTGAGTGGAGCATAAGAAGATAACATAATGCAACTCCATGTTCATGACGACCAACTGCCAGTGGTTGCTGAAAATTCACAGCAGTAAAGTACTCAGTGATATATATATATGTAGCATAATTAAGTGAATTGCAGACAAGTATATATGTACCCGAGCCAGTGTGGAAACAAGTACACCTTTCTTTGCACTTTACACAACCTATTTGATATGTACTCCTGTCTCAATTCCAGAGGTAGTGTTGTACTTGCATACACTGGGCACAAGAATCCAAGATCCGAAATTCTGCCTCTGTTGAACCGGTTTCTCGTGCATGCACCTACAATAATGACATCGATGAGGAATTAGTATATATGTATATATGTGTGTCTAAACGGTGCATTTCAATTATGTAATCAAGGAAGAAGATACTTACTTCATAAATATTTGAACACATGAACTAGTAACCTGCTTTCCAGGAAGCAGCATGGACTCTACATCTTCATTATCAATGTAAACCGGTCCAGGATGAGGGAGGCCTATTACTTCATCGACAGGCCACGATTTATCTTTAAACCATTTTTGGGCTACCAAATCTTGTATTTTTTCCTTGGCCGTCAAGTTAGCAGTAGGGGATGGAACTTGAGGAGGGGGTGGAGCTTGAGGAGGGGGTGGAGCTTGAGGAGGGGGTGAAGCTTGATGAGGGGGTGGAGCTTGAGAAGGAGTAGAGACATCTACAAGCTTCACTGGCCAAGAGATGAAGGTTCCCTTGACATCACTCACAACCTTCACTCATCAATTGGGAGAGGGACAGTGCATCAAAGATCACCTCTTCAACCGACACTCGACTTCATCATCGACCATTTGTTCGTGGTGTACGGTTGATCCCAATTTGTAGACAGTCCCTTTAGCAACCAATTGTCTATGACCATCACGATCCTCCACATACTGATGACAAGGTTGCTCGACTCGATCGTCCAACAATGCAGCTCCTCTAGTGCTCTGCTGCTGCATAGGTTCACCAAGGTGTCAAGGGATCCACACTGGTCTCGGCCGAGAGCTCGGGAGGAACTTCATTTTCTCCATCTCCTCCTTCATCTTGCTCATCTCGCATTGAAACATCCTCAATGCAGATCTTTCGCCGCTGATTCCTCACTTAATTTGGCCGGCGTCGATCCATCTCCTCCGGGTAACCATACTTTGTCTGTGGCGTTTGGATTTACCAAAGTATTGCTTTAGGCCTACCCGTCCTCCAATCCCCCTTACACGCCCCGAGTGATCTGGTTTTCCGGTCGCAGCGGTCAGAACATCATTCCTCCCGTCCGACACAAAAGATCCCTCTGCCTCTTTCTTTTTAAGATCTTCCTGTAAGATACAGATAACGAGAAGCTTAGTGATGAAACATGTTTAGTAAGTAAAAAATAACAATATCGATACTTACAATTCGTTCAGTGGCTTTTGCCGAATATACAACCACAGCTCCTCGCGACGTATTGGAGATGGCGGCTGGTCAACTACCGTAGAAGGATTGGATTCAGCTTCATCTTCCAATCTCTTCCGTTTGGCTGCCATCAAATCTTTTCGGCCTTTTCATATCCGCCGCGAGAAGCCTGTGTGGGCAATCATTCTTTCTCCCAATCTCCCGATATTTTTCCCTTATTTTCTCGTGAATCGGGATTGAAAACAACTATATATCAATTATGAATTCCAGCCATGTCACTACAGAAATTAGAGAACTTCGCTTGATATGAACGTCAAACATTAGTCAAATTCACTTCATCAAGTTTCAACATTTTACTTAAGGAAGATGTAGCATTGTAGAAGAAATTGGGAAAACCAAAGGAAAGGGAGTTGCGAAATGCCGCCAACTCAGTCAATTCATTCATTCATCATAAATGGTTCCTACACATATTAGAATAACTAACTAACTACTTGCACCGAAACCATTACACAGTTAACATACTTACTAACTAACAGCAACGTCTAACCATGGCCATTACACAGTTTACATATCAAACTTGCATGGAACTAGGACATGCTCCTCTCATGCAGGACAAAGGCAGCAAATGTATACTTCTATTCACACACCAAACCATTTAACTAACAGGATTAGATGTACACAATAACATTCACATATCCTCACAGGTTAATAAGCAAACAAAAGTGCAAACAAAACTAAATATAACTCACCAGAGCTTCAAGGAGTGGTCCGCTTCGAACAAATTGTTGCCAAGTTTGTTCATCAATAAATTTGTACTTGTCCTGGGGTTTATGGTCGCTCAACCACGGCAAAAATATAAGTGTTAGCCGAAAGGTCTTAAACTTCCCGAACCGCTCAAAGACAATAAGACAATGTTGAGTCTTTCAACTTCTCGGACTCGGGGACGGTGAATGTAAGCCGGATAGTGTCCCACATAGGATCCTTTATTGTTTTTGGTCCACATTTTTCCACTCATCACCAAAATGCTAACCTTGCTGCGTACTAGAGCGCCGACAAAACTAGTATATGTGCTTTTATTAGGACCGAAAGGTTGCAAATTTTCATCAAAAAGAATCTCGAGCTTCGTCCCAGAATTCCGACTAAGGGATACTTTCATCATTCGTGTGCCGCTTCTACCACGGCGTGCACGGCGCTGAGGAGGCTCAATGTGAGATGAATAGGGTTCGTTTGTCCGACCCTCCCTACCAAACCAAGATCTCGGAGTTTCAAGAACACGAGTGGAATCGTTTTCACCGTTCATTTTCAAGACAGTAAGAGAGGAATGCCTGAGAAAATGAGGGAGTAACAGAGGCTAACGGTACGCGGGGCGAGGAAGAGAGGTAATGGAACAGGAAGGGTTTCGCAACGTGAACAGGGGTTCTTCAGTGAGAGTGACAAAAGCTTCCGCGCGAAGTTAACGTTTGGCGCTTCATTTTTAAGACCGGACAAATACACATATACGGTCTTAAAAGATAACCTTTAAGACCGATCTCTATATATGTCCGGTCTTAAAATTAATTAATTTTTTATTGAAACTTTAGTACCGGCCAAATTTTTTGGCCGGTCTTAAAAGTCTAACTTTTAAGACCGGTCATTCTGTAACTATGGTCTTAACATTTATTACTTTTTTATTTAAACTTTAGTACCGGACAAATTTTAAGTTCGGTCTTAAAAATAAAAGTTTTAAGACCGGCTTTTATATATGTTCGGTCTTAAAACTTTAATACCTTTATATTTATATTTTTCCGTATTATTTTCGAGTGTAGAAAATATAAGTCTGCCTTGATGAGATTTCTCCATAAAAGTAAATGCTATTTCAATTTTTTTATTAACATTTTTAAGACCGGTTGTTATTTTAACAGGTCTGGATATGATCTATGAAAAATGATCTGAATAAGAAGTTCTTTATATTTACAAATATGCCATCGGTTACAGATTTAGGACCGGTCGATACTTAGACGGTCTTATTGAGGCGTCTTTCATTGTATAAGAAGTTCTTTTTATTTACAAAACTGCCACCGTCACACCATTAAGACCGGTGCTTCGATTATCCGCTCTAAATGAGGCGGTCTTATAGCCCTTCATTGTATAAGAAGTTCTTTTTATTTACAAAACTGCCACCGGTCACACCTTTAAGACCGGTGCGTCAATGATCCGCTCCGAATGAGGCGGTCTTAAAGCCATTTTTTGCACTAGTGATTGTTCAATAATTTAATAAATAAAATATCAAACTTTGTGAAAATATGATTAAATAACTTGCAAATAAAAAAATAAGGAGCAGGTAGAAATATATGATTTACGTTGTCTACATAAAAAGATGGTAGATAAGAACACATTCCAACCAATCCCCAAAAAATATAACTTTGTGTAGTATTAAGAAAACTCAAATAATCACAGGATTGAAGTATTAAGAAAACTCAAATAAATAAATAAAAATCTCACGGCATATATTTAGTAACCAATCACAGGATTAAAGTATTAAGAAAACTCAAATAAGAAAAAAATCTCATGGCATATATTGAAATTTAATTACTGTAACTAACCAATTGAAATTTAATTACGACATATATTTGAACTAGTTACATGGCATATATTGAAAAATTAGTATATGTACCGCATGCGGTAGTTCATAATAAATTATGTTTTTTTACAAATGAACTAAATAAAAAAACAATTTTGGAGATTTTTGGAGAGAGAAACAAACCTTCACCGCATGCGGTAACTTAACTTTACCGCATGCGGTACAGTTCTCAAATTCCAAAATTTAATTTTTCTTTTATTTTAGTTCATTTTTTAAATTAACACGTGAAGGCAGAAGCAGAAAAAATAAAATTGATGATATACCAAAAACAAATTAGAATTGATAAAACACATTATAATAAATTAAAATATATTTATTCTAATAAATTTATTATAATAATTTATACTAATTTTATTTATATAATATAGATTAAAATAAATTTATTCTAATAAATTTATTATAATAATTTATACTAATTTCATTTATATAATATTTTAAATCTTTTTATTAAACATATATACATAAGAACCACAATTCCAACCGTAGTAATCAATATTAACATAATAGAAGTAAGTAAACCGATCAAGAAGTAATCAATATTAACATAACAGAAGTAAGTGAAATTATGAATAGAATATTGTTTATTGTTCAATAATTTAATAAATAAAATATCAAACTTTGTGAAAATATGATTAAATAACTTGCAAATAAAAAAAAAAAGGAGCAGGTAGAAATATATGATGTACGTTGTCCACATATAAAGCTGGTAGATAAGAACACATTCCAACCAATCCCCAAAAAATATAACTTTGTGTCAAATTAGAACTAGTAACCAATCACAGGATTGAAGTAGTAGATAAGAACACATTCCAACCAATCCCCAAAAAATATAACTTTGTGTCAAATAGGAGTTCATTAATGGTTCAATTACCTTCTCAATCAAATGAAGCTATAGACTTAATGATTCAAATACCTTTTGGATCAAATAAAGTTATAGACTCAATGATTCAAACAGCTCCCCAATCAAACGAAGCTATAGACTCAATGATCCAAATGCCTCTTGAATCAAATGAACCTATAGACTCAATGATTCAAATAGCTCCCCACTCAAACAAAGCTATAGACTCAATGATTCAAATGCGTTTTGGATCAAACGAAGCTATAGACTCAATGATTCAAAACGAAGCTGTAGACGACTCAATGATTCAAAAACCACATGAATCAAATTCTGCTGTAGCAGGTGATTCAATGATGCAACCAAATTCTATTGTTGAAACGTCATTTGACGCAGGTGAATTTGGCTTCATCTTATTCGACTCAGGTGAATTTGACTTGACCTCACTCTTGCAATCTCCAAGTATAGATGAACAAGGGCTATTCATCTTATTTGACTTAAGTGAATTTGACTTTACCTCACTCTTGCAATCAAGGAGAGATGAGCAAGGGCTATTCGAAATGATGGCAACATCTGATATGTGTTGTCTTGAAGCATAGAAAAGTTTCTATTTAAAGAAGTATGTATGTTTTTTCCCCCTCCTAAATTCTGATGTTCTAGTGATTTTGCAAATGAATTGCCGTGGATCTTTTCTTTCTAGGTGTTCTATCACGTAGTTATTTTGCTTGTAGCGGATGAGGGACTTGTTGCCTGTAACCTAATCCCTTTTACTTACATAATGCAATTTCGTGTGGCCAAAAGTGATTTCTGTTTTCTCCATGGTCAACTGATTCTTCCCTATTTGATCTCCGAGAAAAAAAAATTATGTTCTGTACAAAATATTAGGGACTTTTTTTTTTTCCATGAACCTTTTTGATTTAATGGCATTTCCTCACTTCGTAGGTTGTGTGTGTTCCCTCCTTTGTGGGTTCTTTAAAGTGATCAAAACAGGGTGGATATCTACCTTACGAGGGAGTGGGTTTTAAATTGTTAAAATAAAAAAAAGAAATTAAATAAAATATATACCTTTACTTTTAAATAAAAATTAAAAATTGACAATGTTAAATAGTAGTATTGACAAATCAACAACATAGTAATATAAATATTTTGTGCTTCACGTTGTGTAAATAGGCGAAAAATTACAAACAGGCTTCAATTAAAAGATTTAATGGCAATTAGTTTTTCAATTTTCAAAATCATCAAATAGTGAAGTCTTTAAGAGATATGGGTGTTATAAATTCCAAACAAGAAAGTATAATTTGACCTCATTGTTAGTAATGACAAGCAACTAATAATAAGTTGAAAGCAACCAATGATAAGCAAACAATATTACATCAAATAGAGTCAGGTACCCTTGAAGTGCTCTCTGTTTTATCAGCTTCCGGATTTCTCGCTTTCTCAATGATGTTTAACATACAACTCTTGAGCCTTTTAGCATCTTGTTGGAACTTAATAGTCCGACCGTCGAAAACAACTTGTTTTGTTTTCATCTCTTCCACCTCTTTTTCTAAATGAGCAATTCTTTGCTCATGATTATTGTAATACCCTAAAAATCCCACTTAAGATAAGTATCATAATTTGGGGAAAAATACCTATTGAAAATAGGTGAATATGTGGTTTCAAATAATAAGTCATAATTATCGTATTTTCTAAGGAAATTTCTAATGAAATTAGAGGAAATAAAGGGGTCAAAATCCCTAAGTGAGTTTGTGGGTCATACAATGCCCTAAAAATATTAAGATAAATTCTAAATATTAATAAAATATTTATTAAAAATTAGAGAGTATGTTGTCTCTAATTTAGGGAATTTTTGGGAATATTTTCCCTAGAAAATAATGAGGGAAAAATCAAAAAGTATTGTGAGGACCAAAACAAACCCATGATTTTTAATATTTTACATGGAGCATAAATTACCAATGTCAGTCCAATAGTTGTGAGATAATAATTAATCTCAATTAAGAAAATTGTCAACAATTAGTAAGTGATTAAATAAGTAATTAACTGCTAATTGTTTAAACATGGGAAAAGGGAATGTTTAAAGTTAATTAGGTGCAAACCCTAATTAAAGATTAGTGACCAATTAAGAGTCAAGTTTAGCAAAAAGGTGATTGCTAATTAATTAGACATTATTAAAAAATGTATATGATGAATTACACTTAATCCCTAAAAGCTTAATTAACCAACAAAGTAATAACCAATGAGAAGGCTTGGAACAAAGGGTGTTTTGTTAATTGAAGACCCAAGAAATGGCTAAAGGGAAGGGGATTTCGGTTTGCCCTTAGAAGAGAAAGTTTGTTATATTAATTATGATATTAGTGGATATTGGTTAAAAGCATTTTTGATTGAATAAAGAGTGATGTCGGCTAGGCATAAAGGTGTTTCCAATTCAATCAATTAATCAAAAGCAAGTGGAAAACTCAACAAAAGGGGAAAGCAACATTCCTTAGCCAAGAAGGAAGCTTTAGTTCGAAAAAATGAAGAGTAAAGAATAGAGAAAATATTGAATAAATTGGTATAGGTGTGAACACAAAATACAAGTGGGCAAGTGGATTAAAAGCAAGAGGATTTTTGTGAAAAAGCATGTAGGATAAATGGGAACCAATAGAAAATAAATCCTAACTCAAAATCCTTGGATTAGGTTGCTAACAACTGGACATATTATGATTCAGTGTAATTTGGTCCAGAAGTTGACATTACCCGAAGCGATTTCCGTAACCGAAGACGTTTATCCAAAAATGTTCGGCAGGCAACGGAATGTCCTGAATAGGATAAAAAATTTAATTAATTTAGATATTTCTAAAGAGGATGAATATACCTTTGAGGCTATGTTCTTGGATTTCTGGGATTTTCCAAGAATACGCGATTAGAACACTGAGATTCTCCACACCCCGCTTGTCTCTCCAATTCCTATCCCATCCCCTGCCTCCACTGTCAAGCTCTCATCTTCGATCTTAGCTCCATCCCTGTTTGTTGATGACAAAGGGGGAGAAGAACCAGAAAAAGAAACTCAACCAAAGGAGCAATCTTGAGTTGAAGGAAGGAGAGTTTTAGATTTTAGTTCAGTTTGTATTTGGAACTTGTTTTAAAGCTTCTGTAATCCTGCATTTCTGCTTGCTTTGTATGCACATTTAGTTCAATGAAATGCAATGGTTCAATTATGACTTGCTTCTGATATATCTCTGTGCTAAATTAAAATCAAATACAGAACTGATAACATATACTTCAAACCATCTTCTGAAAATTTTCCTCAAATCTCAAATCTTTTGGAAAATGAAAAATTTCTGGTTTACAAGTGTTGTCATCATCAAAAAGGGGGAGAATGTTAGTTCTCTATTGGTTTTGATGATAACGGACAATTGTAAACACAGAAGAAGTTTGTCTTTGTAAGTTGAAAAACTTATTGTCAAAGGCAAACTCGAGTTTCAGTTTGGAAACTCGAGTTTTGACTTGGCAGAGAAGTGCTCAGATTTTTACTAAGAAAGGCAAACTCGAGTTTGGATTTGGAAACTCGAGTTTTGGCCATACAGAGAGCCTTCAAGTTTTTCACAGACAAAGCAAACTCGAGTTTAGTTTTGAAAACTCGAGTTTTAACAAGACAGAGAGCTGTAACATCCCAACTTTTCGAAAGCAGTATAAATTTTTTTCATCAGAGTAGAGCACCGGAACAAGAGTGTAACTGATATATTGATATAAAATGCCCACTGGCTATTTACAGAAACGGTTCAACAACCGGGAGTTCTCAAAAAGTAAAGGACAACATCGGAAAGTCTTCAGCCGGAACCATGAATCTGCTGCTTCCTCTCTCTTCTCGGTCCTCGGTCCTTCGACTGACGCTATAGCTGAGATCCAATTTAACACATTGGATCTCAGGTAACGGTTAACCTCATATTCACATATACAATATATCATCCACAATCATTCATATTAACAAAGATAATGATGTGTCACACGGAGTGCATAAAGATGTATCACACGTAGTGCATGTAGTTGGGTCACACGTAGTGCATGTAGATGGGTCACACGTAGTGCATGTAGATGTGTCACACGTAGTGCATGTAGATGTGTCACACGTAGTGCATGTATTCAAAAGCTCATAACAATACTCACAACATATCATCAGACCCTCAACCACAATTACGCATATAGTAAACATCAGAGTTAGTGTTACAGTACGCGAACGTACGTATCCTAACACTACATAAACATACAGTAGACATAAAAGTCATCTTCTATCACATATCCTACACCTACCACATATACGCACACGATAAACATCAGCGTTAAGGTTACCAGTACGCGCACGTACCTTCGTTGACGGTATTCTGGCACGTTTTACGGAAAACGGTCGTTTTGACAGAAAAAATAAACGTCTGTCGGACAACAGAACGACGAAGAAATCGAGTTTTGACGTCCTATAAGAGTAATATCACTTTTATTAGTGATTTGGTACTATATCTGGCATTTTGGGTAAAATTTACCATTTTGCCCCATACCCCTAATTGGCGGAATTTCGCCAGCACTTCGTTACTCTTACAAATTTTCTTCCCGAAATTTCGCCAGAACTTCGACACAATTATGATTTTCGAAATTCTAGACTAAAATAGCCCTATCATATGATATCTAATCATACTTTGAAAAATAAAGGCTACTCTAGCATTACTACTCTGACTATTGAAAGAACTACGAAGACTAAAAGCTCGGTGCGGAAAACTTACCCAGAGCTTCATTTGCAGAATTTCCCGAGCTCCTCTCTCTTCTTTCTCTCTCTAAATCAGCTCTTGCTTCTCAAATGTGAGAAAACCAAAGGGGAGGGGTGGGTATTTATAGAAAAGGAGGTAGGGTTTCGTAGTCGGATCAACTTTGTGAAGCGATCTGGACCGTCCAAAGCAACTTTTCAAAAAACCCTTTTCCCTTCTTTGCATTCACACTTGAACGAAATTCAGGCCCAAAATAAAGGGTTTGGCCAATGGGAGGTGGCCACGTGTCACCTTCCAGAAGCTTTCAGACCGATTTCTCCGATCGGTACCCGATTCGCGTGATTTCGGAAAAATCTCAAAATTCTGGATTTACAACTTTGAAACCATTTCCTCACTTAGTAGAAATGTCCAAGTTAACCTAAATTTTGATCCCATATAGGGCTCCAACAGTCCAGTTGAAGTTTCCTCGAAAAACGTGTCCGATCGCGTCCGGTTTCAGAACGCATTTCTGAAAATACCAACTTCTTCAGAAAAATTCACTGATTCCAAATATGTCAAAATAAATTCAAACTCATGCCTAGATGTTGAGTTAGAATTTATTTTCCTTATATCCAAAAATATACCTATATGCATTTTTCCCTATTTTGTTTTATTAGGAAATGCACAAACGACTTCAATTTTCTCCCTAAGAGTATAACGGAAGACAAAATTCCACCGATCATTATTTTTCCCTGACTTTGGAAATCCCATTCCTAGATCTCTAGATAGGATCCGTTTCCTAATTATTAAATTACTATTCACCCTTTTTCACTTTAATTAATTATATTGTATAATATATGCAACTTGCAACAATAATATTCATTTCCTTTTTCATTTTTTTTTTTTATTTTCTGCCCATTTTTTCGTTTTTTTATATATTTATTTTTGATTTAATTATTTAATTATTTATTTAATTAATTAAATAATTATTTTTACATAATTTTTATAGAATTTTCCCATTGGTCCATTCTTGCATTTAGGCTTAAAAATACCTAAACTCAATTATTTTTCTCAAAATTTCCAATTAATTAGTAAATATACTTTTACTAATTTTCAACCATTCTCCACTAATTTTTGAGCTTTACATAATTATCTCTGAATTTTCCTTTGCTTACGCTTAAGTAATTAGCCCAATATTACTTAATTACTTTCTTATCAATAGTTGATAATTTTCTTAATTATAACACCTCATTACCTCATAACTTTTACACTCGACACATTTGTTTCGATGTGTTCTGTATTATCTTAGTATCTACGGGGGTATTTCGGTCATTTCCTTACTTTTTGAGTATTCTTCTACAATTTCTCCAAGTTTGTAATTTAATAAATTACCTAAATTAGGGACAATATCCTTCCCTATTTCAAATAGATTTTTACTTGCTTCTTTTATAGCTTTCACAGGGTATTTATAACCCATAATGTGTTTAGGGACCTATTTGCAAATCTTCGAACGTCTTAGGGACCTAATTGCAAATTATCCTTTTTCAAGGGAAATTACCCTAACAACATGGTAAACTCAATACAAGGTGTTTGAGACCTCATATTCACCTATTTTCAAGAGAAATTACCCTAAGTCAGATTTTAAGGTATTACATTTCTCCCCCCGTTAAACAAAATTTCGTCCTCGAAATTTGTACTCTACCATCTAAACTTTGTACTATCCAAACTTCGTCCTACTCGGACTTTGGACTCCACGCGTCGGATCCTTACTTTGTCTGCCAGCTGCTCCTCTTGATAATCGAGAATTCGCTTTGGTTTGACCATAAAGATCCTGTCATATCGTACCTTGATATATAGTGTCTCCCGTGGCTCATACACCGCGGTCAACACCACAAATACCAAAATGTCTCCTTGGACTACACCATGGCAACACAAGATACTTTAAATGTTTCCATGGTTCCCACACACCATGATAACACAAAATACCTCCTACTCAATGACACGATCACGGTCGAATTGAAGAAACATGGAACACGTCACATAGATCTACTCAAGTTTCGGGGGTAAAGCTATCTGAAAGTTCGAATGGTCTTACGTTATGAAGACTACGAGGTCTCCTTTGAAGTACTCCACTGACACCGGCCACCAAGGATATTCGTAAAAACATATGATTATCGTCTCCAAACCACGGAGCAGTTTCGATCCTTTCCTTCGTTAGATTCTCGTTGGTTCTTTCTACTCAAAACGGTGCGGAAACACGTATCGGAAGTTCCTATACATGAGTCAAATACTGCATGTACTTATCTTTATTGGTCTCGGAGTCTCATCCGGCGTGGCCTATCTTCGCATATAAGCTGGTGCTAGGAAAGAATCACCATCCAGCACGAACTGGTGATTATCAGAATGATCAGAGACTGATATCAGAGCTATCGGAGATTGATATCAGAGCTATCAGAGCTAACGGAGACTGATATCAGAGCTATCAGAGCTATCGGAACGATATCGAGCTATCGAGGCTATCGGAGGCGATATCGAGCTATCAGAGCTATCGGAGACTGATATCAGGGTTATCAGAAACTGATATCAGGATTATCATAATTGATGTACCGACAGAAAGTGGTACACCGGTTCAGAATGGTATACCGGTTCAAATTGGTACACCGAAATGAGGTGGTACACTGACCTTGGGCTATATCAGTACTCATTTTCAAAACATGCTCCAAATTTTGAAAAGGCTTAGAACCTAACTCTGTTAATCAAACAGAATGGCCAGGTAAGTGTCTACCATGGGGCCTCACCGACTTATACGGCGACTTATGGCACACCCACGTAGACTAGCCTTGCCTTCGGCACCAAACTGTCCGTAATAACATAGTTAAATTCATGCCAGGACTACTGCTCTGATACCAAAATGTAACATCCCAACTTTTCGAAAGCAGTATAAAATTTTTTCATCAGAGTAGAGCACCGGAACAAGAGTGTAACTGATATATTGATATAAAATGCCCACTGGCTATTTACAGAAACGGTTCAACAACCGGGAGTTCTCTATAGCTGAGATCCAATTTAACACATTGGATCTCAGGTAACGGTTAACCTCATATTCACATATACAGTATATCATCCACAATCATTCATATTAACAGTATAACAGATGTGTCACACGGAGTGCATAAAGATGTATCACACGTAGTGCATGTAGTTGGGTCACACGTAGTGCATGTAGATGGGTCACACGTAGTGCATGTAGATGTGTCACACGTGTTGGTTCTGATTAGTTTTGATGATGTTTTATATAGATGCCATTAAGAGCAAAAAGATTGTATATTATAATTATCTGCTACATTGACTAACTACAATATATTTGATGTAGATTAGTCCATGATTAATTATAGAGATTAATCAAGAAAGAAGAACTTGCTCCATGTGAAGAGATTAATGATGTGAAGTTTAATGATGGAGATTAATCAAAATGAGATTTGGAAGAATGAAGAACTTGCTGAATATAATGAGAATATCATTATTCATGTTCCTAGATTAATACTAGAAGGCTCCACGGTGATATGGAAGTTGGAACGACTCAATTCGGACTTAAAATGATTAAAAATGAGCTTCAGGATGAATTGCCTTGAACTTCCGTCAATACCCGAGTATCCAACATCCATTCTCAAGTATCATGCTTCAATTATTCAGTATGACACTTCAATACTCGAGTATGGTACTTGGCTACTCGAGTATGGTGCATAAACAACTGCTTCTGTGCTTAAATCCCGACAATACCCGAGTATGGATCAACAATACTCGAGTATGACTCTGATCAGCTCTGTTCAACGTTCAGTTTCGGGCGACCTCTGGTAATTTGACAATATCTCCCAAACCAGAGATTGAATTGAGGTGAAACCAATTTTGTTGGAAACTAGACTTCCAAGCGGTCCTATTCGCACAAGATTCAAGTCCAACGGATGTCAGATGAGAGAGCTATGAATTGTTTAAGATGACAGTGACATCACCGTCACACTCCTGACCAAGCTTCAATGTTTTGGGTATATCTCACAAAATACAAATCCAATGAAGCTGAAATCGGTTCCATTTGAAAGTAGACTCAAAGGGCTTTCCAACAAGACTTGAACCAACCAAAACGGAGTTGATACTGGAAAGTTATGATCTTCGAAAGTTGATACTCGAAATACTGCAGCTATACTCGAGTATGAGTATTCTATACTCGAGTATTGACGGAAAACAACAGCTCGCCTTGTCGAGACAATGATCATGATTTTGATATTCAATTCAATTTAATATACTCTTTATTGATTTGATTCTTAACCATTGACCATTTAGAATTGCAATTACTAATATTTAAGTGCAGGATAATGAGGTAACAGATTGGGAAATGAGATCGACGCGTTTCTTGCTTTTTATAGAATATATTTTCAGATTGAAGCGAGAAATGACAATGCGAGACGCGTAGAAGTAATTCACAATCAAAACGAAATCATTGCTGACATTATGACCACCAACAAACTTCCAAATTATTCAAAAGGTTGAAATCTGATTTGATTGCAAGAAAGGAATGATTTTTTCAAACAAGAGGAGACTCAAACGGACATCACAACCGGTATAACTAGAGAAGGGATCAGCAGCTGAACAACACCCAAGTACACAGCAAGAAAACGCTCAGAAAACAGAAATATACTTTCAAGAGATTAGTTCCGCTAAGCTCTTGCGAGACAATTTCTGAATCCTTCTCGAGTGTTACCGAGTGTGTAATCATTTGAATGTGAGTTAGTGAAATCCCGGAGTGTTTCTGGGGACTGGACATAGGTCAAGAGTTGGACCGAACCAAAGATAAATTCTCTGTGTCAATCTCCTTTTCCCTATCTCTACCTTGCTTTGATTTATATATGTTGTGTGGGTGATTGTGTTATTGAGCTATCAGCGAAAGAATTTTTGTAATCACCTATTCACCCCCCCTCTAGGTGATATTCCACCCTTCAACACGTAGTGCATGTAGATGTGTCACACGTAGTGCATGTATTCAAAAGCTCATAACAATACTCACAACATATCATCAGACCCTCAACCACAATTACGCATATAGTAAACATCAGAGTGAACGTACGTATCCTAACACTACATAAACATACAGTAGACATAAAGTCATCTTCTATCACATATCCTACACCTACCACATATACGCACACGATAAACATCAGCGTTAAGGTTACCAGTACGCGCACGTACCTTCGTTGACGGTATTCTGGCACGTTTTACGGAAAACGGTCGTTTTGACAGAAAACAATAAACGTCCCGTCGGACGTGCAGTAACGACGAAGAAATCGAGTTTTTGACGTCCTATAAGAGTAATATCACTTTTATTAGTGATTTGGTACTATATCGGCATTTTGGGTAAAAATTACCATTTTGCCCCTATACCCCTAATTGGCGGAATTTCGCCACTTCTGTTACTCTTACAAATTTTCTTCCCGAAATTTCGCCAGAACTTCGACACAATTATGATTTTCGAAATTCTAGACTAAAATAGCCCTATCATATGATATCTAATCATACTTTGAAAAATAAAGGCTACTCTAGCATTACTACTCTGACTATTGAAAGAACTACGAAGACTAAAAGCTCGGTAGGTATTTATAGAAAAGGAGGTAGGGTTTCGGCCGTCGGATCAACTTTGTGAGAAGCGATCTGGACCGTCCAAAGCAACTTTTCAAAAAAACCATTTTCCCTTCTTTGCATTCACACTTGAACGAAATTCAGGCCAAAAAATAAAGGGTTTGGCCAATGGGAGGTGGCCACGTGTCACCTTCCAGAAGCTTTCAGACCGATTTCTCCGATCGGTACCCGATTCGCGTGATTTCGGAAAAATCTCAAAATTCTGGATTTACAACTTTGAAACCATTTCCTCACTTAGTAGAAATTTCCAAGTTAACCTAAATTTTGATCCCATATAGGGCTCCAACGATCAGTTGAAGTTTCCTCGAAAACGTGTCCGATCGCGTCCTAGGTTTGAACGCATTTATGAAAATACCAACTTCTTCGAAAAATTCACGATTCCAAATATGTCAAAATAAATTCAAACTCATGCCTAGATGTTGAGTTAGAATTTATTTTCCTTATATCCAAAAATATACCTATATGCATTTTTCCCTATTTTGTTTTATTAGGAAATGCACAAACGACTTGTAATTTTCTCCGGAAGAGTATAACGGAAGACAAAATTCCACCGATCATTATTTTTCCCCGACTTTGGAAATCCCATTCCTAGATCTCTAGATAGGATCCGTTTCCTAATTATTAAATTACTATTCACCCTTTTTCACTTTAATTAATTATATTGTATAATATATGCAACTTGCAACAATAATTTTCATTTCC
Source organism: Acacia pycnantha (assembly GCA_025563575.1). Lineage (NCBI taxonomy): Eukaryota > Viridiplantae > Streptophyta > Magnoliopsida > Fabales > Fabaceae > Acacia > Acacia pycnantha. Next base: position 251,618 of record JAMWYP010000337.1, on the reverse strand, counting down.
TTTTTCATTTTTTTTTATTTTCTGCCCATTTTTTCGTTTTTTTTTATATATTTATTTTTGATTTAATTATTTAATTAATTATTTAATTAATTAAATAATTATTTTTACATAATTTTTATAGAATTTTCCCATTGGTCCATTCTTGCATTTAGGCTTAAAAATACCTAAACTCAATTATTTTTCTCAAAAATTTCCAATTAATTAGTAAATATACTTTTACTAATTTTCAACCATTCTCCACTAATTTTTGAGCTTTACATAATTATCTCGAATTTTCCTTTGCTTACGCTTAAGTAATTAGCCCAATATTACTTAATTACTTTCTTATCAATAGTTGATAATTTTCTTAATTATAACACCTCATTACCTCATAACTTTTACACTGACACATTTGTTTCGATGTGTTCTGTATTATCTTAATATCTACAGGGGTATTTCGGTCATTTCCTTACTTTTTGAGTATTCTTCTACAATTTCTCCAAGTTTGTAATTTAATAAATTACCTAAATTAGGGACAATATCCTTCCCTATTTCAAATAGATTTTTACTTGCTTCTTTTATAGCTTTCACGGGTATTTATAACCCATAATGTGTTTAGGGACCTATTTGCAAATCTTCAAACGTCTTAGGGACCTAATTGCAAATTATCCTTTTTCAAGGGAAATTACCCTAACAACATGGTAAACTCAATACAAGGTGTTTGAGACCTCATATTCACCTATTTTCAAGAGAAATTACCCTAAGTCAGATTTTAAGGTATTACAAGAGCAACCAAGATTTTCAAAGAAACCAAAACTCCAGTTTCCATTTGGAAACTCGAGTTTGGGTCATACAGAGAGTTCTTTGAGTTTCCAACGTTTTATGGAAACTCGAGTTTTAGTTTGAAAACTCGAGTTTGCATCACATAAGAACAATGCTCGACTCTGACCTTGTGAAAACTCCATTATGTCTTTTTAACAAAGTATTTCAAAGTTTTCTCATAAACGAGGAAACTCGAGTTTAGGTTTGGAAACTCGAGTTTCGAGCTTACAGAGAAGTTTCCATAGTTTTCAAAGAATATGAAAACTCGAGTTAAAATATGGAAACTCGAGTTTTAGTCAGGCAGAGAACTCTGTCTAATTTAAACGTTTTGAAAACTCCAGTTTTGTTTTGGAAACTCCAGTTTTGAGATTTTGGACTAAAACATGATTTCTCATTAAAAGTCCAAAACTCGAGTTTGTCATTTAATGACTCGAGTTTTGCACTATTCATTAAGCATGTCCAAAATGCTAAATCGCGATGTTTTTCTCTGTAAAGAGAAAACTCAAGTTTGGATTGAAAACTCGATTTTCGGTCTTTTGCTAAAAGATCACTGAAACATGAAAACTCGAGTTTCGAAGAACTGACTCGAGTTTCCATCGCAGAATTTGAATTTCGAACTGAATGAATTTGCGATATGTTTATGTTTGATCTCAACTATTCTTAACTATGTTTAATCAGTTTGTTAGTGAGTTTTAGATGATTTAGACAGGATTAAATGGAGACTTAGCATAAAGCAAAAAGCATGTCAGCACATTAAATGAAAAGTGCAGAAACCTTGCATGCTTTTGGACAAGCATTCTCCACACGTTTTGGAGAAGTTAATGCTTGCCTTCTACATCCATCAAACTGCTATTCCAACGGATCAATAGTCAGAGACTCAACTCTGAATTTCTGCAAAGCTGGATTAACCAAAGAGAAGAGAGAGAAGAAGACCAGAACTTCATCTAAACGTCTCCCAACTTCACCAACGGTTATAATTGGGATTACAACGGTCACTTAATGTTCTCTACCTATAAATAGAGATGCATTCAAGTCTTCTCAACAACTCAACAAGTGCAAGAACGAAAATCATTATAGTTGCATTTACTCTTTGAGTTCTTCTTGTAAAAGTGTCTGTTGACACATCCATACTTCAGTGTTTATCTTATCTACTCTAAAAGAGAGTTCATTGATTGTAAATCATTTATAGTGAGTTATCTCAAGTCAAGGGGACTTGGAGATTGGGTTATTGATTACAACTTGTAAGGGGGAGTAAGTTCTAGAGAGAGAATTACTCTTGAGTGCAGAGTGTGTAATCAATCTTGTTATTGAGAAATCCCGGAGAGTCTCACCCCCCTCTTGGTGATTCAAGCTCCACTTACATTTGGTATCAGAGCCTGGTCTTCTCATAAGAGCTTAACATCTCGAGAAGGATCACCATGAACGGAATTCTTCCGGATGGAGCTTCGATCAATAGACCTCCAGGCTTCAGTGGAGAACATTACTCCTTCTAGAAAGTCAAATTCAAAGTCTTCGTAATGGCCATCGAATATGGTCTTTGGAGAGTATTGGAAAGAGGTAACTATGAGCCATCCTTAGTCCAAGATGGCGTCCAGACTCCCAAGCTTTAAGAAGAGTACGATGAGAATGACCGACGAAATGTCACTCTCAATAGTAAAGCTGTTCTCATGCTGCAAAGTGCTCTTAGTCAGCAAGAGTATTTCCACATTTGTAATCTACCGTCTGCAAAGGCTATGTGGGATGCTCTGGAGATAGCCCATGAAGGAACAATCGGAGTCAGGGAGAATAGAGTCAACACTCTAATGACGGAGTATGATCTCCTTCGAATGAAGACCGGTGAATCCATCATCGATTTCCAGCTGAGATTCACTCACCTCATCAATCAGCTTGCTGCATTGGGAAAAACATATGAGCAGCCCATTCAAGTAAGGAAAATACTAAATATCCTCAGCAAGGAATGGGAAGCTAAAGTTACTGCCATTGAAGAAGCCCGTGGTGAATCAATGAGCTCAGTAGCAGCATTATTTGGTAGCCTGTCTGAATATGAAGGGAAGATCAAGTTCAAAAAGGGACTTGATGAGATAAATGTCAAAAATAAAGGCATTGCTCTCAAGGCAGACAAAGAAGCCAAAGAGTCCGATGATAGTGAGGAAGAAGAAGAAGAAGAGCTGGGCATGATGGTCCGGAGGTTCAGAAAGTTCTTTCGGAAGGACCATGGATATAAAAGATTCAATAAGGGTAGCACCAACACTGAAGCGAAGAAACCGATCATATGCTACGAATGTGATAAGCCCGGTCACATCAAGTCAGAATGCCCCGAGCTGAAGAACAAGGACAAAGGCAAGAAGATGTTCAACAATTTTAAAAGGAAAGCTATGTCTCAGCTATATGGGGGGATAGCTCATCCGATGAAGATGAAGCTGATGAAGAGTAAAAAGCAAATATCTCGCTTGCTGTCAAGAAGAAGAGCAACGTGAAAAGAATAATAAGGTATATGATTCACAACCTACTTATGATGAATTGTTTGCTGAATATAACCTTGTTCAAAATGAGTTTGAAAAACTTGCTGAGAAATATATTGATTTGAAAAAGAAAAATATTACTCTTGAACAACAAGTAGAAAATCTTTCTTCTCCTAAAAATCTCATTTGTGATGATTGCAATGAATTAGGGAAAAAGAACTCTCATCTTATGAAAACTCTTGAAAAATTTACAAAAGGCAGTGAAATGTTAAATGTGATTTTGAAAGCACAAAGATTTACAAATGATCGTTCTGGGATTGGATATAATCCCATCTTTAATAAAAAGAATGGAAAGAAGAAGAATGGTGGAAAATCATATTTAAACTACTTTCGAAAAACTGTTCATTATTCGAATCCATTTGCTCACTGCAACTATTGTAACCGAAAAGGTCACACAACCTCATCTTGTTTTCATAAGAAAGATAGAAGAGATAAACCAGTAGGCAATTATCAATGGGTGCCTAAAGGAACCTATGTTCCTCAGGCCCGAACTAACCTCAAAGGACCTAAGAAAAAATGGGTACCAAAAACTTGACCTATTCTGTTTTGTAGGTGTGTGTGTGTGAGCTTCTCAAGAGAGCAACTACTTAGAAAAACTAAATTCAACTCTTGAGGAAGCTGAAGAAGCAATGCTTGATGATGAATATCGTAAAAGGAGTACATCTACATCAATCAAGCAAGCTTTTGCAAGGACACAAGGAATTATGGTGATATCCAAACTTTACCCTATACTGTGCTTATATAAGTTTCATACTTGGGTATTGAATATTTGTCCAATATTACATTTCATTAGCAATCAATATTTTATATCTTTTCAAAATGATTTTCAGATTGCTAAATGAATCAAAAGTGAATCTGTGCATTAATTCCGAATTTTCTTATTTTGAAATGCACAATTCTAAAATTGTTTTGATTCACCATGTCTTGTGAAAAATGCATACAGACAGTTTGAAAAATATTATTGTTTTGATTGCATTCAAATAGTGTTTCAAAATTGGAAGTTAATATTTTGGATGACAGATGTGCTTCAAACCTGGTTAAGTTGAATGTTTTTCATTCCTCTCAGATTGATCTTTAGAATTCATTGTGTTTCTTGAACAGATTAGTTTCATTCGTGAACTAGTTGATTTTCATAGCTAATATCCATATATGAGTTTCAAGCCTATCTTCAAGAAAAGAATTCAATCTGTAAAATTGTTATGCCCACTGCATAACACTAGTGCAAAAAAGGGCTTTAAGACCGTCTCATTTAGACCGGATTATAGAGAATCAGGTCTTAAAAGTATGACCGGTGGCAGTTTCGTAAATATAAAGAACTTTTTGGACCGGATTATAAAAGATCCGGTCTTAAAAATATGACCGGTGGCATTTTCGTAAATATATAGAACACTTTTAAGACCGGACTATAAAAGATCCGGTCTTAAAAGTATGACCGGTGGCAATTTTGTAAATATATAGAACACTTTTAAGACCAAGGCTAAAAATATCCGGTCTTAAAAGTATGACCGGTGGCAATTTCGTAAATATTGTGAGAAGACGCTGATCAAGTCCGAGAATGCGATGATTTATTCCTTCGCTTAATTGAAATTATATACAGATGCTAATAAGTAAATAAACCTAGGCAGTTCCTATAATTTAGGGATTACAATCAGGAATATATTACGAAATTCATAAAACCATGATCTGCTAACTTAATTCCTAAAATCTCTCTAACATCTTAATTAAGATGATTACAATCAAGAATATAATTACGAAATTCAAAAAATCATGATCTGCTAACTTTATTCCTAAAATCTCTCTAACAACTTAATTAAAATGATTACAATCAGGAATTTAATTACGAAATTCAAAAACCTTGATCTGCTAACTTAATTCCTAAAATCTCTCTAACAACTTAATTAAGATAATTGCACAATATAATCGTATACGCTAACTAATTAAATAAATAGAACACTTTTAAGACCTAATTGCTTCAAATAGACGGTCTTAAAAATACTTTTAAGACCATCTGTTTGAAACAGACGGCCTTAAAAGTGTAAAAAAAAATTATATAGAACACTTTTAAGACCGGTACTTCAAATGACGGTTTTAAAATTTTTAAGACCGTCTGTTTGAAACAGATGGTCTTAAAAGTGTAAAAAAATTATATAGAACACTTTTAAGACCGGTTTGTTTCAAATAGACGGTCTTAAAAGTACTTTTAAGACCGTCTGCTTGAAACAAACGGTCTTAAAAGTGTAAAAAAATTATATAGAACACTTTTAAGACCATTGCTTCAACAGAGACGGTCTTAAAGTATACTTTTAAGACCGTCTGTTTGAAACAGACGGTCTTAAAAATGTAAAAAAAATTATATAGAACACTTTTAAGACCGGTTGTTTCAAATGGACGGTCTTAAAAGTGTTCTATATTTTACGAAATTGTCACCGGTCATTTTTTTTTACACTTTTAAGACTGGTTGTTTAAAAACGGTCCTAAAATATACTTTTAAGACCGGTTGTTTCAAAAACCGGTCTTAAAAGTGTTTAAAAAACTACATTCGCTAAACTTTGTTAAGTCCGTGAGTTTGCTTTGTCTTCTTGGTGATATAACATTTTCTTAGTTATAGATTCAACGAGTGTCCCAAGAGCCTCACGGGCAAATCCCCAGCAAGAATGTCATCCTCTTCCTCTAACCTACTCGCAATCTTCGTAAGTCATCATAAGAGTCGCACAATCAAATCATTGGCAACGTTGGCAGTGAGATGCTTCGAGGGTTTTGCGATAGCGTCGACTCCAATCCTCAGCAACAGCGAAAGCATACTACTTTGAGGATTCTGGACGACGGCGGCTCCTTCCTCTTCGATCTATGGGTCCTTCCACGCCGCCTTCGTATAGATCCGGTTTGAAATCAAACTCAGATATCTTCTTGCTTAAGTTTGTTTATTTCCTACATTGACCGCTCCTGCTCGTATCTGGATTTCGATTTTGGTTGCTTGAAGCTTTGCTAGCACCGACAAGAGGATCCTGCTCAGATTTGGTTGCTTTAAGCTTGTGATTTTTTTTGTAGATCTGGACTTCAAATTCGATTTTCATGGTGAATGATTTATGTTTCTTGTTATTTTTGTTTATTTCTGGACTTTGTAATCATCTTTTTTGTTTTTCTTCTTGTTGTTGTTGCTTCCAATCTTCTCTTGGTTCTCCGTCGTTGATGACGGAGGGACATTCAAAATGTTGCCAGATCTGGTGATTTGGGACCGATTGTTTCATTTGAGTTTTTTTTTTTTTATTATTATTTTGAAACACTTTTAAGACCGGATGTTTCAAATGTCCTGGTCTTAAAGAAACTCTTTAAGACCGTGTAAAAGTCCGGTCTTAAAGGTCGACTTTTAATACCGCCTGGAACAAGACTGGTCGCGGGTCCGGTCCTAATGTACCTGTTTCGTCCGGTCTTAAAAGCCTTTTTTGCACTAGTGTAAATTACGATTGACCAAATTATTCCAAGCTTTATAAATGTTCATTAGTGCATTGAATGATAATGCATTAACCATTAATGGAATAACTTACTAGGATGATATTTTGGAACTCTAATCATTTGGATTAATGAGTTTATGTTTCATCTTTCAAGAATCCTAATATTCTTTTAGTTGCTCAAATACCTCAGAACTTATCCTCCATCATATTTTGAGTAACTATATTCATAATCTTGCCTTAAGCATTCATGAACTCCGAACTCAAAAAATGCAAGATTATCTTTTGGTCAATAGCAAGGTCATTATGACTATTCACTTCTGTTGTGCTAAGAATATTTCCTCAGCACTCTATATTTATGACTCTTGCCATTGTGAAATTTCTTCAAAAGGGAATGTTTAACTTTTCTTTAATTTGGAGCATACTGATATATTCAGCCTATTGACTTCCATTATTTCTTGGTAGATGCACTGCTTTTAGAATATACTTCAAATGAATTTTTTGAAATCATTCATAAAAATTGCGATGCATTACCAATTTGAAAGAAAAATTTTTAAATGGGAATGGTGAATCCCAAAGATTTAAAAATAGCCTCCACAAAATGTTAGTTATAGTTTTGATGATTATCTGAAACTAACTTAAGCTTCGGAGTACATAGCAATGTTTTATGCAGGATACTTGAAATCCTGAAGTTTGCTGTCAAAAGACGCAAACTCGAGTTTTGCTTTCAAAACTCGAGTTTTGTTAGGGCCAAAAGAGAAATGAGATTCTCGAGCAAATTGGAAGCTCGAGTTGTTAAGTGGTAACTCAAGTTTCGGAGAGACAGAAAGCAAGCTCTGAGTTTTCGCGAATTGGAAACTCGAGTCATCAAATGGAAACTCGAGATTCGGGCAGACAGTGAGCAACACACCTATTGAGGCATCCACAAAACTCGATTCAGTAAGTGGAAACTCGAGTTTTGGTCGCGGAATTTCAAAGGTTCACCTTACACTTTTGAAGTCCAGGTCAGTATTTTCGCACCCTATTTAAACCTAACTGTTCATTGTTCTTCTAAACTTCCCTCAAAACTCAAGTTTGCCCTAGAGTTTTCTTTGTTCTCTTCATCTCCCTCATCTTCGAACCCTAATCTCTCACTCTCAATCGCTATGGCTCGCACAAAAACTGCCAAAGGGGACGCCGATCATGAGGCTTCTTCCTCTCCCACACCTCCTCCTTCCACTCGACCCCCACGAAGGAAGAGTTTTCCAAAACGATTCAAATATGGGGTTGACAAGCAAATCCCCAGAATTCCTTCTTATCAATCGTCTCCTTCGTCTCAAACCAAAGGAATTTCGATTCAAGAACCATCCGAAACTCAGTCAAAGCGAACTTCTGAACCTATACATGAAGACCCAAAGGGAAAACAACAAGAAGGAATACCTCCTCTGCCTCATAAGAAACTGAGAACTCACAGAGGAGAAGGATCATCCAAGGCAACATCAAACCCTCCTCAAGATCATCAAGCATCTCCGACAGTTCCGGATGCTCTATCAGAGATTTATCTCCATACCTCTGCAGCTCCAGGTTTTACCACAGAAAGTCATTTTCTTACTGGTGAAAAGGGCAGAAATTTTCAAAGATACCTATTCGGAAAAATCCTTCTGCCCCATTGTCTCTGTGAACCTAGACAAAATTAGGGAATCCTGCAATGTAGATCTTTCCCCTTGGCTGAAATCGTATGAATCTTTTCTGTCTATAACTGCCCAGTATAGTACCAATGTCACTAAGATGTTCTATTTCAATATGGAATGGGACAACTTAGAATATAGTGATCATAACTTGGTAGAAGAAATAGTTTCTACCTATGTTAAGGGAGTCAAAATCACTCTATCTGCAGCTATCATTAACTCCATTCTGAAAATCTCTAATCCTCCTCCTCCTCCTATAGTTAAATATTCAAACAGAGAGATTTTCGAAATCCTAAGGCCATATAAGCCTATTCCTGAAGATCAATTGGTCCATCTGTCCTTCCCTCCTGTACCTATGCCTCCTGTTCATCGTGTCCTATGGTATATCTACTCTAGGAACATGATTCAAAAAGGTGGGAACTTCACTCATTTTGCTTCTAAGGACTATTCCAATTTTGCTCTTCTAGTGAATAAGGTTCCTATCAATTTAGGCCACTGGCTCTTCCAGGAGATAGTTGATTTCAGATTTTCCTCTAGGAAGCCTTCATATATCCCCTTTCCATCTCTTGTATCTGTAATTCTCTTCTACCACAAAATCTGGTATGTGGGTGCACATGACTCCATGAAATCCCCCACAGTATTTGGGAAAGCTCAGATAAATTTGATGAGGCTCACTTTTGGAGCTGAAAGATCAGGCGAATCTCGGGTCCCTCCTCGATCCAGAACTCAAGAAGCCCAATCTGCTCCTCCTCAGTCCTCACTTCCCTCAGATTTTGATGCAAGAGTTAAAGCAATTATGGATAAAGCTTTTGAGGATATGTCCACTCGCATTCAAGAGGAAGTGAATCGGTTGTACTTTGAGATGATGAAGAGCAATACAGCAATGATTGCAACTCAGGATGATATAAAGGTTGATTTGTCAAATATGGCAAATCATTTGGTCGATCACGATGCTTCATTAGCCACCTTGCTAGTATCTCAAGAACGCATGGATGATTGCTTGAATGCCTTTATCAAGAAGTTCGACAAGGGTTCTACCTCTGGCTTTGGGACTTCTACTATGAAGGATGAGACATCTTCCCCACCTGGATCACCTTCTTTTGCCTTCACCACTCCTATAGCATCTCCCTCTGAACCTGTCCCTTCACCGACCACTGAGATTCTCCACACCCCGCTTGTCTCTCCAATTCCTATCCCATCCCCTGCCTCCACTGTCAAGCTCTCACTTTCGATCTCAGCTCCATCCCTGTTTGTTGATGACAAAGGGGGAGAAGAACCTAAAAAAGAAACTCAACCAAAGGAGCAATCTTGAGTTGAAGGAAGGAGAGTTTTAGATTTTAGTTCAGTTTGTATTTGGAACTTTGTTTTAAAGCTTCTGTAATCCTGCATTTCTGCTTGCTTTGTATGCACATTTAGTTCAATGAAATGCAATGGTTCAATTATGACTTGCTTCTGATATATCTCTGTGCTAAATTAAAATCAAATACAGAACTGATAACATATACTTCAAACCATCTTCTGAAAATTTTCCTCAAATCTCAAATCTTTTGGAAAATGAAAAATTTCTGGTTTACAAGTGTTGTCATCATCAAAAAGGGGGAGAATGTTAGTTCTCTATTGGTTTTGATGATAACGGACAATTGTAAACACAGAAGAAGTTTGTCTTTGTAAGTTGAAAAACTTACTGTCAAAGGCAAACTCGAGTTTCAGTTTGGAAACTCGAGTTTTGACTTGACAGAGAAGTGCTCAGATTTTTACTAAGAAAGGCAAACTCGAGTTTGGATTTGGAAACTCGAGTTTTGGCCATACAGAGAGCCTTCAAGTTTTTCACAGACAAAGCAAACTCGAGTTTAGTTTTGAAAACTCGAGTTTTAACAAGACAGAGAGCAACCAAGATTTTCAAAGAAACCAAAACTCCAGTTTCCATTTGGAAACTCGAGTTCGGGTCATACAGAGAGTTCTCTGAGTTTCCAACGTTTTATGGAAACTCGAGTTTTAGTTTGAAAACTCGAGTTTGCATCACATGAGAACAATGCTCGACTCTGACCTTGTGAAAACTCCATTCTGTCTTTTTAACAAAGTATTTCAAAGTTTTCTCATAAACGAGGAAACTCGAGTTTAGGTTTGGAAACTCGAGTTTCGAGCTTACAGAGAAGTTTCCATAGTTTTCAAAGAATATGAAAACTCGAGTTAAAATATGGAAACTCGAGTTTTAGTCAGGCAGAGAACTCTGTCTAATTTAAACGTTTTGAAAACTCCATTTTGTTTTGGAAACTCCAGTTTTGAGATTTTGGACAAAAACATGATTTCTCATTAAAAGTCCAAAACTCGAGTTTGTCATTTAATGACTCGAGTTTTGCACTATTCACTAAGCATGTCCAAAATGCTAAATCGCGATGTTTGTCTCTGTAAAGAGAAAACTCGAGTTTGGATTGAAAACTCGAGTTTCGGTCTTTTGCTAAAAGATCACTGAAACATGAAAACTCGAGTTTCGAAGAGCTGACTCGAGTTTCCATCGCAGAATTTGAATTTGGAACTGAATGAATTTGCGATATGTTTATGTTTGATCTCAATACTTTGTATCATCACTCATAACTATTCTTAACTATGTTTAATCAGTTTGTTAGTGAGTTTCAGATGATTTAGACAGGATTAAATGGAGACTTAGCATAAAGCATAAAGCATGTCAGCACATTAAATGAAAAGTGCAGAAACCTTGCATGCTTTTGGACAAGCATTCTCTACACATTTTGGAGAAGTTAATGCTTGCCTTCTACATCCAGCAAACTGCTCTTCCAACGGATCAATAGTCAGAGAGTCAACTCTGAATTTCTGCAAAGCTGGATTAACCAAAGAGAAGAGAGAGAAGAAGACTAGAACTTCCTCTAAACATCTCCCAACTTCACCAACGGTTATAATTGGGATTACAACGGTCAGTTAATGTTCTCTACCTATAAATAGAGATGCATTCAAGTCTTCTCAACAACTCAACAAGTGCAAGAACGAAAATCATTATAGTTGCATTTACTCTTTGAGTTCTTCTTGTAAAAGTGTCTGTTGACACATCCATACTTCAGTGTTTATCTTATCTACTCTAAAAGAGAGTTCATTGATTGTAAATCATTTATAGTGAGTTATCTCAAGTCAAGGGGACTTGGAGATTGGGTTATTGATTACAACTTGTAAGGGGGAGTAAGTTCTAGAGAGAGAATTACTCTTGAGTGCAGAGTGTGTAATCAATCTTGTTAGTGAGAAATCCCGGAGAGTCTGGGTACTGGACGTAGGTCAGGATTGGACCGAACCCGTAAAAATCTTTGTGTCTTGCTATTCTTCCCTTACTCTGGTTTACTTCTATTTCAGATCCGAAAAACAGAATATTCGAAAAGACTTTTTAAGAATCCCCAATTCACCCCCCTCTTGGTGATTCAAGCTCCACTTACAAAACTTACACATTTTTTCCCAGATTTTTTTTTTTTTATAAATTAAGATAGTTTCACACGTCATAAATTTGTAAAATATACACGCATGCTCGCACATATATATACATATATATATGTGCGAGCATGCATGTATGGAATAATCCTTCTTGGTCAAGTAAAACCAATAACCACAACAATATGAATCATTCAGTAAAGTAGGAATCATTAGGAACTATTGTTATCATTATTAAATAATGATTTTCATTATAAAAATATCACAAATGATGCAGTAATTAGGCTAAGGACTTAAGAAAATGATGTCAAGGGAATGCAGTACTTCCAACTCATTTACAAAATATTTCTTTCAATCAAAATATAAAGTAATTTTGTTCAAATCTCTTGTCTAACAATTTCCAAACACCCATGTATACAATTACTATGCTTTTCTAATTAAAAAAAGGAATTACTATCCTTTCCAAATTTAATTAATCACCAAGATTCAGTTCAAATCCAAGAAAACAGAACCTAAATCAATCTTCCTATTACAACAACCTAAACAATTTGAACAAAATTTCCTATCCAAAAAAGCTCCTAAAACTTCAACTTATAAAAATTTGACGGTGGAATATCACCTAGAGGGGGGTGAATAGGTGATCTTAACAAACTTTTCGCAAGATACACTTGAAAATAAATATCCAGAGTAAGGGAAGAGAAATGGACACGAAGTGATTTATACCGGTTCGATCTAATACTTTGACCTACGTCCAGTCCCCAAGAACACCTTGAGATTTTCACTAACTCTTCAAACGCAAGTACAATTACCCACTCTGTAACTTAGGATGATCCTTTCACACTTGGACTCACTCCCCCTTACAAGTTGTAATCGTACACCCTTACTTAAGGTTCCACAACCTTAAGTTTGAACAACTGAAATAATGAAGGTGTTTAACAGCTCCTCACGAGTGAATAAAATATGAACACTGAAGTACTATAGGTATCCGAAGATACTAAAGATAATTGAAGTAGTTGATCACAGTAATACAGAAATGTATATCTTGTATTCTTCTAGGTTATTGTTGAATTGAATCGGATGGGCTTTTATAAGGTCCCTTATGCCGTTGAGAGATTTCGAAGATAGCCGTTGAGACTCACGACCTTTTCTGATTTCCAACTTTTGCTCTGCATTGAAGGTTCATGACCGTTGCATCATTTAGTGTCTTCCCTTTATCTATGCAGGGAATCACTCTGAGTAATGGCTGTGTCAAATGTTTCCAAATCAAAGGATTTCATCTTCTTGACTGTTGCTTTGTTCGTTGACGTGCGAAATCGATCTTCTGATTTTCTGTTCCGTCAATCAAGGGTTGTTACCTGTAACTCATTTAAATGGAATGATGAAATATGTATTTAAATAAGTCTGAATATGATTCGTAATAATGATAAGGTAATCAAAGGAAATCAATTAGAGAAAATCAGAGATATAGCGTATCGAAACTCTGTTCAAATCGTTGATGCTCGAGCATGATGTATTTCGTTGCTCGGGCAAGCTCTCTCAAGAAAACAGGGTTCCTCGCTGATGCTCGAGCATGTCATTAAGCTTGCTTGAGCAGGCTTCAGGTGGTGACGAGAATCAGTACTTTAGCGGTGCTGCTCGAGCAAGCTACTACCTCTGCTCGAACATGGTGCTCGAGCATGACTTTTTCATGCTCGGGCAAGAGTTCTCCAGAGACTGAAAATGAAAAGAGACTCGTTGCTGCTCGGGCATGCCAAAAGTTCTGCTCAGGCACACTTCTATTCTTGAATCTTTTGATCATGTGTTAACAAGAATAATTCTCTAAAGCTTAAGTTCCAGAATGTAAAGACTTTCAATAAACAAGAATCTTGACAGCACAATAGTCAATTTCCCGTGAGCGGTAACGTCTGCGATATAGATTCAATTTTGGAAAACCACATATGCCCATAAATATCTTCAAGTATTATTTCCAATGCAAGAAGAATCAGCTCCAAACTCATTGTATTTCGTCCATTATCATCAGATGATTGGAGGTTGTTCTTGACCAACTTTTTTTGCAACATTCTGAACTGACCTTCCAATTTCAAGGGCCATATCTCCCTAGTATGAACTCCGTTTTGGTTGGTACAACTCTTGGTGGAACTCCCTTTAAGTCTAATTTCATATGCCACTAATTTCAGCTCAATTGGATTTGTAATGTATGAGATACACTCAAATTACCGAAGCTTGGTCTGCTGTGTGATGTTGATTTCACTGTCATCTTCTAAAATTTATATCTCTCTCATCTGACCTCCTTTTGGCTTGAATCTTATCTCAAAATGACTCATTCGAAGTCTAGTTTCGAAAAAAAATTGGTTTCACCTCAATCGGACTTCTGGTTTGAGAGATATCGTCAAAATACCAGAGGTCGCCTGAAACAGAGCTGAACAGAGTAGCTGAAAAACCGTTCTTGCTCGAGCACGGAATTTCCTTTGCTCGAGCACCATGCTCGAGCATGCTTTTTGTCCTGCTCGAGCATGAGCAGATTTTTGAAAAAATAGAGGCTGGAAGTGCACCTTGCTCGAGCATGACTTCAGGAATGCAATTGTAGCTTATTTTAACCCTGATTTGAGTCATTCCAACTTCCATTTCATCGTGGAGACTTCTAGAATCAATCTAAAAACTTGTATAATGATTTTCTCATTCCATTTAACAAGTTCTTCTTTCTTTCTTCTTCTCTTAATCATTCACCATAATTTAATTCTTCAATATCTCATCTTCTTTTTGAACTTGACATTCTCTCCAGTTTCTTCTTTCTAAAATCTCTTATCTCCTTCTTGAGCTATTATCCAACTTGGACTAACTACATCGAACATAGTAGTTAGTCAATGTAGGAGATAAATATATCATGCAAGCTTTTTGCTCTTAATAATGACATCTATATAAAACATCATCAAAACTAATCATATCTAACAAAATTGAATTCCACTATGAAATGTAGGCCTATTCTTAAGACACACAGGCCCTTCACAATCATATTGCTCTTCATAAGATAAGACAAATTCCTACTTCTATATCTACAATACCTTCTTGATATCAAAATCTCTGCTATCTTCCAGTTTCTTTTTCACAGCAAAATAAAAATCTAGTCATATTTCTTAATAAATGTTGCGGAAATCGCTTTCACCTATTACTATATTGTTTTACCCTCTGTATGTAAAAAAACATTGCCCCTACTAATACCTACTAAATAGATATGAGCAGGATGATTTTTTGATGCCAACCCTTAGGAAGTTTGATTCTTTCCCTAAACAAAAGATTACCCACCAAAGGATTCTTGAACAAGCATCCATAACTAAGCTCACCCAAAAAACCATAAAAGCAGATGATCAGACTCCTTTTTAATTTCCTGCCTTAATTGTTCTGTTTACCATTCTCGATCTTTTTTCCCATGGATGGACCACAATCCCAAAATTCACACCCACACATGAGTGTTCCTCCTTTTTCTTCTGTCAACGCATTCAGTTCAGTTCTCAACGCATTCAGGAATATATACCCCCAGTTATAATTTTAGTTCGAATTCAATGCAAAACCACAAACAGTACTAACATGAATTAATATGGCTCTGACAAATACTATGACTATAACTATCCAAAAATGCAGAAGATTCTCAAACACTTGACAACAAATGAAAACAAAAATCCAGACCCGGACTCTACAAGTACTACGACACCGAAAGTTAGGAAAAAGAGAAGAACATTCTCATAAATGACTTTATGTTTAAAGACAACTTGAGGAAAGAAAGGATACATAATAGGGGGAGAAGTGAAGGATCGATTAACCTGGATAGTGAAGAAGGCAGAGACAGAGGTTGAGGCCGATGGTGAGGACGGTGAGGCCGATGGTGAAATTGGGGATTTAGGGTTCAACCAGAGACCAAGAACTGTCGATCTCGGGTTGGAGGCGGAAATGAAATGGAGATTGAACACTTGGTTTTTTTTTTTTAAATTCCTTTCCTTGGGTCATGTTAATGTATAGACGGTTTAATTAAAGAAAAAAAAAAATCATATTTACAATTTTACCCCTCTTAAAGTATATGAACTTCCATGTGAATTCACTATCAGCTTGATTTTGCCTGCTTTCTTGGATCTTGTTTTTAGTCTATATATACTAATATGATGAGCATTTGTTCACGTCTTACAAGTATATTCCTTGCTAATACTCAAGTATTGTATCCTGAAACACTTAAGCACATATTTTAGACCAACATATTTTAAGCACATACTTGATCCGTTTAAGTGTTTAAGCACATAGGTTTGTCTAAAATATGTGCTTAAGTGTTTCAGGATACAATACTTGAGTATTTTGTTCCCTGCTACGTACTTTGTTTTCCATCCATTATTTTTTGGGAGGAATTCTCTCAAAAGAGCCTCAAGAGCAATTGCTGTAATTATCCTATTTAATATTCACAGCAGACCAGTCAAAATCAACATCTTAATTTGAGATATAAGACTATTTGAATTCTATTAATCCTGTCACAATGTGAGAACATTGAGATCAAGTACAAATCAACTCAACACAAGGAACAATATAAATAAACATACAAGTATACAACAACATTGAGATATAAATAAACATACAAGAATACAACAACATTGAGATCAAGTACAAATCAACCCAACACAAGGAACAATATAAATAAACATACAACAGCAAAGAACTCGCTTTATTTTGATTTTTGAATGAAAGAACCAGCCATATTGATGTACAAAAATCCTCCAACAACTATAACCTCGGACAATGGCACTCAGTTCGTCGATCGAGGGTTCCAGGATATGATATCGGACCTTGATGTTATACAACACTTTGCCTCGGTCGAGCATCCACAATCAAACGGCCAGGCCGAAGCCGCTAACAAGATCGTCCTCAACGGCTTAAAGAAGCAGATGCAAGATGTAAAATCCAGTTAGGTCGAACAACTCTACAATATACTGTGGGGTTATCGAACCAGCGTGCAGACCTCCACCCAGGAAACCCCTTTCCGGATGACTTACGGATGTGAGGCGATGATCCCGATTGCGCTCTTCTTTGATCAATTAAGAAAGGAAATATCATATTAAATTTGGCCATTTGCGGTCCAAAAGATGCTCTATTTATCGCTTATTCTTTCACAAGTGTTGCTAGAGAAACACAAAATGAAAGAAAGATTGGAACTTATATATGGTTATAGTAGTCTTTTTATCTAGTATTTGCTTAGTGTTATTATGGAATTTTTTAAGGCATAGCTTTGTGCACTGGGCTGCCATTTATTCTAAATGCATGGTTTCAAGAACCACAAATTTGTTGTGCTGCAATGATCTGGCATCTATGAAACCGGATGCGTGTTTTTTTTTTAATGTTTTTCTATGGCTAGCCGCATGCGGTTGCTCAGCTAAGAAAACGTCGCTTCACTCGAATTAATTACTGTCAGACGTTGAGTGACTGAAGTCACTCAAAAGTCACTCAAGACCGGCTATTCTCTTTACTCATTGCTTTTCTCCCTCCAGCGCCTTCGTCTGAAACCGAGATCATCCGAAACCTGTGTCGCTCAAGATCATCCGAAACCTGCCGCTCTTTGTTCTTCCCTACCAAGTCAACCAAACCATCCGTGTACTCCATGTATTGTAAGTGGTGCTTTGTTCTTATCGATTTTGCCAAACTAGCTATCGTTTCAGTTTGCTTTTTTGTTTCCTTCGTTGGCTTTGCTTTTTCTGTCATGCTTTGCGTAGGTCTAGTTTGATTTTTAAGAATATAGGAATATGTGACAAGTATTGGAGCTGTTGTAGGTTAAAGATTCCTGAATAATAAACGAGGGAGATCAAAGTATGTTATGTCGCTGCTTGCATGTCCATTTTCTTTGCTTTTTTGTTTCCGTCGATGGTTTTGATTTGCTTTGCTGCTTGTTCTAAAACTGCAACTGGTTTCATTCAGTCCCGATGACGAGCGAGAGTTCAACATTCTGTGTACATATTAATGGTTGAAAGGTAATTCTTTTTTTCTGTTTCTGTTTTGAGACATATTCACGGGTTGAAAGGTACACACGTTCTAAACTTAGACCTATTTTTAAAGGCACACACGTTCTAAACTTAGACCTATTTACCTTCAGTATCACTGTGCACTATCCCACTAAACACTACCCCCATCCCCCTTGGCGAAGAGCCTTCATATTCGTGTACAGTGATCCTCCGCTCTCCTAAATATCTATCTCATAGATATTCCGGCAGGGCCATTCAAATATACATCACCCCAAAGGTCAATTCAATTTAATGGCCCAATGCTTCTTGGAATTGGAATTGATACTGAAATTTATAAAAGCTTTGATTCGGAAAAAAGCCAACAATCTAAATACAAAAAAGAAAAGAAAGGAGACGCACAAGAATACCTCTGCTCTGCGATTCTTCTTCGGGGAATCAGTTCTCTCTACGCTATTGGGTGTTAAAATAGAACAACGGACGAAGCTGAGAAGGGCCCACTAAACCATACCAAGTATACCGTGTTAACTGCGGAAGGACTACATGCCCTATAAACAAACGCAGGACTGCTCAACAAAGCAAGCCCCGGATCCATAGCGCTAGGAAAAACACAGTAGTCGGGCTCTGAACCCAAACCACACTGAATGCACACAAATGCATGCGGTATTGGATAATACATTACGTTTTTTTTACAAATGAACAAATAAAAAAACAATTAAATTTTGGAACTAATTTAAGTACTGCATGCGGTATTGATAATACATTACGTGATTATTTTTTCAATTATACATTATTATTATTTCAGTTATTTTCCCTAATAATTTTCAGTAATTTATTCTCTTTTATCATGCTTTTTAAAAAAAAAATGATTTAAAATGATAAAATTAGGTATGAGAAGTAAAGTAGAGAATTATTAGCTAAATGATAATTTAATTAGCTTTAAAAATAAAACATGAATAAGCTATTGACCTAATCTAAAATTTTAAAATATGATTAAAATGACTTGATTGCACTACCTTGGTCTCCTCTTTCCTCTCTCATTTAAAAAGAGTTTTCTTGTTCTATAATTAAATTTTTTTAATATTAATATTAATAAAGTATAATATAATTTGCGTAAATAGGAATTTTTGTGTTATGAAAGAATCATAAAGAATAATTCAAGCCCAAAATAAATTCTAAACTTCATTAACGCTAAACTTTTCCATAATTAATCCCATGTAATATTCTTAATTCCTAATCCTCAAAATTTGGGATGTCACAAGTTTCACCTGAATATGTTTTTATTTTTTATTTTTACTTTTTATTCTTTAAGTTTTTTTTCCTAATAATATGTGGTAATTTTTTCTCTGTTCATGTGTTGTTTTAACAGAAGATATAAAAAATGACCTAAAATAACAAAATCAAACTTATTTTTAGCATCAAAATAATTGACATTAGAATAAATATATTTTAATTTATTATAATGTGTTTTATCAATTTTAATTTTTTTTGGTATATCATCAATTTTATTTTTTCTGCCTTCACGTGTTAATTTAACAAATGAACTAAAACAAAAACAAAAAAAATTAAATTTGGAACTAATTTAAGTACCGCATGCAGTATACGTTATCGTTATCGCATGCGGTATTGGATAATACATTAAGTTTTTTTTACAAATGAACAAATAAAAAACAATTAAATTTGAAACTAATTTAAGTACCGCATGCGATGGACGTACCGCAAATTATTGATGTAATGTAAATTATATTATACTTTATTAATATTAATGTTAATATATAAACAAACACTTATTAAAAAATTTAATTATAGAACAATAAAACTCTTGTCAAATGAGAGAGGAAAGAGGAGACCAAGGTAGTGCAATCAAGTCATTTTAATCATATTTTAAAATTTTAGATTAGGTCAATAGCTTATTCATGTTTTATTTTTAAAGCTAATTAAATTATCATTTAGCTAATAATTCTCTACTTTACTTCTCATAGCTAATTTTATCATTTTAAATCATTTAAAAAAAAACATGATAAAAGAGAATAAATTACCGAAAATTATTAGGGAAAATAACTAAAATAATAATAATGTATAATTGAAAAAATAATCACGTAAGAAAAAATTAAAATTAAAAACGAATAATCCGTGTGTAAATTATATTACTGGAATTCATTATTACACCGCATGCGGTATGGACACAGCTTGCGGTTCATAAACCGCATGCACTGCGGACACGGCATGCGGTGCGATTTCGCTTTTTTTTTTTTTTCATTTTTGTCCTTTGTTATCATTTTTTTTTTGTTAAAGCAATAGAAGAAAATAAAATAAATTAGGGAAATTATTAGGGAAACAAATTGAAATAATAATCACGTCAAAAAAATTATAATAAAAAAATAAAAAAAACGTATGTTCAACGTGTTTGTTCAAATAATAAAGGTCTATAATTTATTTTTTCAACTTATCATATTCATGTTTACAATACAATACATATCATCATTCAAATGATCCTATAATGGTTAATGTCTCATAACATGTGCAATCCATAATTCATTAAAGGTGTGGATTTCCTTTAATGAAATTTGGATTGCTCATATGTTATGTTTTCCCAAAATCAATTGAAACACACCATGATTAAGAAAAAAAGAATCATCTACTTAACACCTTTTGTAAGAAATTATACATATATTCGCCCACAAACATAATCTTTGTGTTAGAAAAGAGTGGTGAGGTGAGAATAGCCGGTGAGGTGACTTCAAATGATTGAGGTGACTTGGGTTAGAGGTTAATTAATATTGGCAGAGGCACCGCATGCTGCCAGGAACCGCATGCGGTATACATAGGAAAAAAACACACACACACACGTACCAGAGAAAAACATTAAAAAAAAAAAAATCCAGAGAAAAACATACAAAAAAAAATTTATCTAACAATTTCCAAGAAAGCTACTGATCAAAGTAAAGTCACACTTACAACAAGTATAAGAACATTCTGTAGTGGTCTTCATGTGCAACTCACTCAGATTCCAAGGTTCCTGAAGACTGCGTTTTTTAGCAGTTTTGTCCACCTTGCATACACAGCTAAGCTGGACTATGGCATTAAATTCCAATGGCACTTTTGTTTCATATATTCCCTGACCAAAAAATTGTATCCTTCAACTTTAACTCAATATAATTTTATCAATCATAAATAATTGGCACAATAACTATAAACTAGCCAAGTAAAAGAATGGTTGCACCAAGTCATTAATAGCCTCTTCATTTATAACATGGCAGACATTATCAGAATTACTTTGCTTTTTAGAGAGTTCATCCATGTTCATGCTATTAAAGACATCCACTAATTTTCGTTGGCGAAATTTGTCCTGCTTCTCCCGAACCTTTTTGTGCAACCAATCAGGATGAACCACCCTAGGGACAGGATTTGCAAACTAAAGGAAAACAACTCCCTTCAGCCAAAAGAACAAACTAACAGAGAATTTTATATTAGAACATGCCAAAGTAAGATTTTGACAAACCTTCTGCATTGCAGCAGGAATGGTGATAATTTTTTGAATTGCAGAGCTCAGTCGTTGCTTATAATAGGACCAATCAACTATGGATCGAATGCCAACATCAGCTGAGACCTTGCACCATTTTCGGACATAGAACTTCATTACCTCTGCAAATCATGGGCACGTACCTCACTTAGAATGTTCAAAAGAGTTTGTTACCCAAAAATACAAGCAAAATTTACCAGCATCAGTTTCAAATATTTCCACAGGAACAGCACGTGCGCTTACAGGTGTTCCCTGCTCAGACAAATCTTTTTTAGACAGTAATCACTGAGCAATAAACAAGCCGATAAAAATTTGAAGGTGAAAATGAAATCATGAGGAAAAATAAATGAAGCAACAATAAAGAGGACCATCATGTTTCACCCGTACTTAAATTGTCCAACCATAATATGCAATAACTTCAAATGTGTCAAAATCCAACAGATTTCTTTCAAAAGATTAACAACTCCTGCAAGTTTAAATAGTCAAAAGGATAAAATAAAAGGAATAATTAAGCATTATCAATCAATAGAACTTGTAGAATGTTATTCCAACGAAGGAATGAAGTTAACCACTTTTGCAAATCAACCAGATATTTTTCCACATGCAATACATGGGAGACATAATAAAAAGTTTCACAAACCATACTCAATTTTTTTTATATTCAAATCCTATAAAGTATGTACTGAAATAATATAAGAATAAAAACAAAGTTGCACAAAGTCTCATAATTTGGATAAAGTCAAAAGAACAAAAAAAGGTTAGATGGAGCCCAAAAGAAGTTCAACAAATTATGACTTTCCAATAGTGTGAGTCTCATCAGCATATTTTAAATCTTATATTAATGTCAACTTGAAGAACAGATCCTCCAGATCAAGAAACACTATATGTTCATTAACTGTTGGTAAATTAATGCTATTTATATAGTCAGAGTAGAAAAAAATAAAAGAAACTGTTTGGAGTCATTATAATCGTCTAGTAGATTTATTTTATTTTTCCTACTTAGTAGAAATCAATTGTTACAACAGAAGTGAAATGGTTACCAACTTACATCACGCATTTTTAACCCGTGATGAGCAGCCCTTCTTTCCACAAATGGCCAATCAAAGAAATCACCGTTATATATAACATATATACTTGGTTTCACCTCTTGCATATGAGAAAACCACAATCTAAGAAGTTCCACCTGCAAGTAATCCCAAATTCTTAGCAAAAAGACAACAAACCTAAATAAATCAGGAATCATCATAACGAAACAACCTAAGGGAATAGATTTTCATCAGATAAGTAATACATCTCTATGGATTCACATTACCTCATTTGGAACATTCGTCACCTTAAAACATCCTTCAAACTCTGGTTTTGGAGTGTACTACAAATCCTCTCTGTCGTCCCCAACACACTAAAAGTCAAAGCAACAAAAAGGATTTGATTACTCAAAAGAATCAACCTAGGATTAAAGCCTACTAATATGGGCGCTAAACTTTAGGACAAAAACTTGATTGGGGCACAATAGTCAGTTTATGTCTTTTAATCTAAAATCAAGATTTTGGATGATACTTTAGGCTATGCTTCATACTTTATTGGCAATAGATTGGAACTATAATAGACACAATGGCAGAACCTGGATAAACTAATGCACTCACTTTTCAGATCTACTTATAAGCACTCATTGCATTATAGAACTAGAAAAAGAGAAGTCTGTAACACCCCTATCAGCCTCGCCCTTTCGGGTGGCGGATAGAGGGAATCCTTTTTATAATTATCGTATTTTACCTAATTACTACTCATTAGTATGCATCAAAGGTTAACGCGGCAGAGTATATCCCGGATGGATTTCACACAATACTGGTATAATTAAAAGTGAGTAACAAAATATAATCCCTGAAAGAGGTTAAATATACAGTCATCCACTCTGTGCCCACAAGGCCAAAAATATACAGTTACCCAAAATAAATATCCAAAAATAATCTTCCTCCGCCACCAACAACTCCACCTACTCCAGCTCTGCAGTCTTACCCTTGTCACCAGATACATCCCTCAAAGTGCTTCCTGAAGCTTTACAAAAATCTAGGATTCATAAATGAATCCCAGAGTAACCGTTAATCTCATATGTAATGCATAAACAGTGTATGTATGCAACCATAATCAGGAAAACACCAGATAAAAGAGCATTCAGTAACAAACGCGCAGTAACACAAACATACCAAGTATACCGTGTTAACTGCGGAAGGACTACATGCCGTATAAACAAACGCAGGACTGCTCAACAAAGCAAGCCCCGGATCCACAGCGCTAGGAAAAACACAGTAGTCGGGCTTTGAACCCAAACCACACTGAATGCACACAAACGCATGTCCCTTTTTCAGGAGACACGGGTCTACAATCATGGAAAAGTAAACATACAAAGTAACACAAGGCATATGAGGATTAAGGTTACTACCTGACAGTTGACCCAAGATTATCAATATAATTTTTCTCCGGGTGCACAAAATCAAAGTGATCCTAATAACCAAAATATAAATATAAGTAACTCTTCTTTAAAATATTTATTTGTTGACTTAAAAATAGGCCTTTCCCAATCATTCAAAAATCTCTAAATCCCTAAAAACAAATTAGTTTCTCACATCCTCAAGGTTGGTCGAACCAGCAGTGGGTAGCAGTTTTAATCTTTTTTTTTTTTCAATACATGAGAAGGATATTGGAGAAAGATTTTATTACTTCCTTTAACCTTACTCCACGTGATCACTACTGCTCCACATCAATGTTGAATGTCCAATCAACCTTATTTCACTACTCCCTTTCACGTCCAGATGCTAAGGAAAAATAGAAACCACTTCCTTCCTTCATTAACCAATATTGGATTGTTTTATCATCATATCCCTCTCTTCATTTTTTTTTTTTCACGTCAGAAGCTAGGAAATGATAGAGCTAAAAAAATGTGTGCTCTTCCATTCCTTATCTGATGTGCACAACTTTCCCTCTTAATTAATTAAGTCTCATCCAATATTTACCTTTCAAAGACAATTTAGACTTATATGGGAACTCCACTAATTTTCCATCAAAAATTTCCCCTCCTTTTATTGGACAAAAAATATAGGGATAATGAGGGGAAAATATATTTTTGCCTTCTTTGATATTGTCATCTCAATTTATTTGTAACCAAATTTATTAACCACATTTTCTGAATAATTCCACATTATTTCCCATAATTAATATATCTTGTCAGAAAAATAAATACCATTGACTACTACTACTTGATGAAAAATTCTCATATATTCCACTAATTGATTTACATGAAGATTTGGGGATGTCACATATATACTGTAACTCCGAGATTCTGGGTTATTTACTTTAACACCGAGATTTTGGGTTATCCACTGTAACACCGAGATTTCGGTTTATAAACTGTAACCCTGAGATTCCGGATTCATGACTCATGAAAGCGGGTTTATTTACCCAAATTCAATCAAATAAACTTGGCGGCATCGCTATCGCCAAAATGATTCCAATAAAGGAAATCTAAAGTAGACTTGTCGCCTCAATGCAGGCCCCGGATTTTAACTAGATTCAGTTAAAATTGGGTCCACCTTCTTAACTTTACAAAGATCCCTGATTTAAACTAGATTCAGTTTAAATCGAGTCTGCCACGTCATTCGACGTGTACTCATTTCAGATACTTGTCCGAGCTTGCTTTCCATTTTGGTTTGCAATAATCTCGGTTACTGATAATCATGCTTTTCCACTAACCACTCGTTATCCACTCTGTTGCCCCCAACCTAGTAGTTCAGGTTCCTGAGATGCCAGGATATGTTACTTTCCAAACCGGACCAGGTGTTCGTCATTGTTGGGCTTCCTTGCGTGCTTACCCGAGATTCCGGGTTTATGATTTCCGAAAACGGGTTTATGTACCTCAGATTCCTACATGTTTAGACTTGACATGATTTTTGAAAACGAGTTTGTTTACTCAGAATTCATACATGTTTAACTTGAACATGCTTTTCGGAAATGGGTTTATGTACCTTGGATTCCTACATGTTTAACTTTGACATGATTTTCGAAGACTGGTTTCTTTACCATAACTTCATACATGTTTAGCTTTGACATGATTTTCGGAAACGGGTTTATGTATCTCAGATTCCAACATGTTTAAACTTTGACATGATTTTCGAAGACTGGTTTCTTGACCATGACTTCATACATGTTTGGCCAAAGCCGCTGTTATACGGAGCCCAGATTTTAACCAGATTTGGTTTAACGGGGTCCGCCTTCCAAAACTTTACACGGAGCCGGGATTTTAACCAGATTCAATACAACCAGGTCCGTCTTCAAATTTACACGGAGCCCGAATTTTAACCAGATTCGGCTTAACCGGGGTGCGCCTTCAAGAATTTGCATGGAGCCCGAAATTTATCCAGATTCGGTGTAACCGGGTCCGCCTTCAAAGATGGAGCCCGGATTTTAACCAGATTCGGCTTAAATGGGGTCCACCTTCTATCTTTTCTGGGCCTCACAGTTCAGAAGTGCATGCCATTTGCACGCCAATATCTTCTTGCCTTTTCTACTGCATTATATTCACAAGAAATCAAGCACTTGGAATTTGATGCACACAAATCGTTGGGATACATCGCCTTTGAAGAAGCCAATTTCAAGTAGTTGAATGTTTTTTCCATGGTTCCAAACATTTTTTCATTATTAAGGGAGAAGGCTATAATCCATGTTTCAGTTCCATGTATAATTATGGTTACATGACATGCCCGCAATGAATATCTCTAATGGATAATTCACACCTTGATTGAAATCATAGCCCTCAAGTTTGATGGATTTTCCTTCCAGGAGAATAACCAATACAATCTGCATATCGCCACGCATCACAAATGTCACGTTGACCACATAGACCTTTATATTTGAGACTTTCACTCACAGCCCCACAAGGACATTCCACATATCATTGTGCCCATGCTAGCTCTCCACATGCAAACGCAAATTTCCTTTTTCAGAAGTTTTGCTGTGACCCAATCAAAAAGAGTGAGCTAAATGGTTCAGTTACTGTGAAGATATTGTACTCTAGTTGCTCAAAAGATGTTGTCAAATCAACAATTGCTGATTTATTCCATGTGTTCCTGGCGACTAGAATTTATTGTATTTGTTGATAGACTTCCTTTAACCAATTTAAATGGCAAAGAATTGTGTCCATCTTCATCAATTGATGTCCTCCTTCGTCCAACTATTTTTCAAAGACAAGGGTTGCTCTTCACCTGAGAGCTTTGTGTTGCTTGTGTTATGGAAGAATTCCAAGCCCGTCAAGCATTGATTCATTGAGTTGCATAGTTTGCAGCTTTTGCTGCAAGCACATTCAAACAACTCAAAACTCCTGAAGAGCTAGTTGAGCATGGAGCTTTATCCATTGAGCATTTATATGGCCATTGACTTTACCCCAATAACTTTTTGTAACTGCCTCCAAGGGATAAAAACGACACAACAACTATTTCATTTGCCCTTTTTTGTCAAGATAAAGATTATTTCCCTAAGTTGTGGGGCCATGATTAACATCCTTTTTGTCTTGAGCAGGGCAGTTGCCATAATTAATGAACTCAGAATCAGCATCTACCTTACCTACTTGCATCAATATATCACAATCTCAAGGAGGAAGAACCAACACAAAAATTGCCGATGCTCTTAGCACGATAGTGCATGAGGCCATTCAGACTCCAATGTAGTTATGTGGAAGAGCCAAGATTATTAACAACAAAACATGGCTCTTTTATATATATATATCACCAAAAATATTTTCGGTGCTTCACCATGTTTAAACACTGGGAAACCAAGAAAGAAATAATATATTCCCAGGATCTCGGCTTCACTGCTTTGCCGGGTTGAGTGATCTCGGCATATTACCATCTTGTATCTGGATCTATTGCGGCACCTCATAATCCTGGCACGTCTCACCTCGGCATCGAAGAAACTAACCCGTGTTTGGATAGTGGCATGCACACGTGGCTTCATTTCCATCTCCCCATCAACAATGACCAACCCGGTTTTGATATCTCAGAATCCTGGAAATTTGAGGCATCTCGGCATTGTGTAGATGAAGGAATCCCGGCATTAGGAAAGCTTACCCCGTCCTGCTGGGCTTTGATAATGGGTCCTCTTATGATCTCGGCTTCCGGCTTCAAGCAACAGGTCCTGAGGCATTTTCGGCACTCCCCTCTGTTTAGGAGCTAGATCAGTTGATCACTACCCAACACCACGAAACGTCAGATTGCGGCCTGATTCGACGCCAAAGATGCATATCAGATAGCAGCAAATGGTGCTCCCTTCAAGATTTCTCTTTTCGCCGACTTGCATTTTGGAGAGGTTGCTTCCACAGATTGGGGCCCACTTCAGGACGTGAACTTTACCAGAATCATGAATCAAGTCCTCCACGATGAAACTCCATGAAAAGCCGGAGTCTAGTATCTCGGATATTCTTGTAAGTTGGGATCGGGCAATATCCCGAGATCAACGTCGGAGCTAATCATCCCAAAAAGCATGTTTCATGGAATGTTTTGGCTACTCTGTAGAGGAACCTCAGCAGTCACCTAGGAGTTAGTCAAAAACTACCAGTTAGAAGGCTGTTGGTTTTAAACGTGTCCGTATAATCCTTTCTGATGATGAGGAGGAGGAAGAGAATGTTGATGAGATGGAGCATTCGAAGAGCAAGCCACGCGATTGTCAGTTAGAGGACCTCTCTACTTCTGATGCAATAAAGAGTAAAAGAAGTGGTGCCAGTCTTGCTGCTAAAATTTAGGTTGTCTCCGAGTTTGGATCTAGACGTCCATTTATGGTTGAAGAATACAGTTATTCCTTCAAATATCGGAATCCTCACAGTGCCACATAGACTAGCCATCATTCTAACGTAACCTGACAGTACAATCTTCCTTAGGCATAACAAGAGCTCCACGGTCTTTGAAAGCATGGCTTTGTATTCGACATTAGAGTAGGCAACTCCAAGTCAGAGAACTTCAAGCCAACATAGGATGTGTAGGAGGAAAAATCGACCTTGTTCACAAAATGAAAGCATGTCGGCATATTCCTTTCTCCGGAATCCACATCTAGGCACCTCTGAATCTCGACAACTCAGATATTAATCTCGGCACTCATCCTTCTCAGAGACATCTCAGGTTCAAAGCATCACGGACACAACACACGTCCTATCAACGTACTTCCAGGGAATGCGACCAATCCTGCAGCGCAAAAGTTGGCCCCCAAACGCTGAGATTCACTTTTCTCTTTCCCACCGCTACTTCTTCCTCTCCATTCAATTCAAAGAAATCCTCCAGTGGTCATTGTGAGGATAATACGCCACGTCTGGTGAATCTCGTCCACATTCTTAGGTGTGACGATCAAAGAGGAAGCTGCTCGACTGTGGAAACTTCTTGACGAACAGAGATACAGAACCACGAACTCAGAATTGATGATAGAAACAAAACTTTGGAACTCACACACCCAATCGATTCGGTCAGATATGAAGAACCCGCCAGACAGAATCCACATTTTGAGAGGCAAGACTCAAACTCTTGAGTTTTTCTTGATTTTCCTTCAATTTCTAGTGAGCCCAGAATTGAAATCATTGACCATCTTTGATCGCGGGAATCGAATTTTACCGATTCCCCACGGACGGCGCCAATGTTATGATGTAGAACATAAGTGTCTAGCCCTAGATGGACTAGTATGTTGATATAGGATCAAATAGCTCTCCCCCAGATATCCATAGATGAGATACCTGAGAGGATTGGAGATCACAGAGCACAAACATGAGGGTTTTCACCCAATGGAGTGGGGTATGTGCTCTGTGTAGCTGAATAGTAAAGGAGAGAGCTTAGAAGATGTGTACCTTTTAGGTTAACCTACTATATATAGAGGCTACCTTAGGGTTAGGTTTTGGACTTGTTGGGCCTCTTGTGCCTCCAAGCCCAAATGTACTAGATGTCTCCTGCTGGGCCACACCTTGGATGAGCCTAATATTTGATTCCATAACAGGTGCAAAGACGAAAAAAATGTCAGGATCCATGGCCTCAGCTCCAGCTTTTGTATGTTAATAAGAAATCAAATGGGAAAAACCATCAGCTTGTGAGGGTGATTGACTCAGTATAGTAGAGCATTGTAAATGACAACTTCTAGTTGCATAGGCTCCTTAGTCATTAGCAAGTAAACAAAGAGAGCAACTTCTTTTGTAAGGTCGCTTAAGTGAGACTGAGGTTAGATGTTGAAGCTCACAAACTGCCGCCAAAACGTGAGCTTCTTCATTCAGGTTTGATTGCTTTAAATAAGCTTGCTTCCCTTGCCCCTAGGTTGGCTCCACTTAGTTTCATTTGAGTGGCCTAGTGTTTTATCAAATTCCTTATATGGAAAGAAAACCATATCATCCTCACTACATAAAGCACTTTTAACGTCCGTTTTTAAATCTTTTCTACATCCCTTTTAAGGGGGACTTCTATGCGCGTGACGTAAGAAAGTCTGAGAATAATGTCCCTTAAAAAAGGGACGCCATAATATGATAAATTTGTGTGAGAAAGTCTATATATTGAAAATAAACACTACACTCATTTTATGTTTATATTTTGATTTTAATTAAACACTATAACCTTCCTAAGCCTTTTAGGCTTATTAATGGTCTTCGAGCAATGCTCTTCGACGATGAGCTTTTTCCCTGATGAACTATGTGAGAGAGAGATAATACACGTGACTCAACTCCTCTGCAAGCTTTCTGCTATGTGTAGGGGTCTTCAGATCTCTTTTTGCGTGAGAGAGAGATGAGAAATCTGACGTACCTAGATCCATGTGAGAGAGAGATGAGAGATCTTTTTTTTCCTCTCAAAAAGAGATGAGAGATCTAAATTATGAAGTATCACTAGTGCAAAAAAGGGATTTAAGACCGCCTCATTTAGAGTGGATCATCGACGGCCCGCTCTTAAAGGTGTGACCAGTGGCAGTTTTGTAAATAAAAAGAACTTCTTATACGCTAAAGTGCTTTAAGACCGCCTCATTAAGACCGGACTAACGAAGGACCGCTCCTAAAACTATGACCGGTGGCAGATTTGTAAATATAAAGAACTTCTTATCTTGGATCATTTTTTCATAGGTCTTATCCGGACTGCAAAAATAACAACCGGTCTTAAAAAATGTTATTAAAAAATTGAAATATCAATTACTTTTGGAGAAATCTCATACAACCAGACTTATATTTTCTACACTCCAAAATTAATACGGAAAAATTAAAATATAAAGGTATTAAAGTTTTAAGACTGAACATATATAATAGACGGTCTTAAAATTTAGACCTTTAAAACCGGATATAAAATATGGCTAGTACTAAAGTTTAAATAAAAAATTAATTACTTTTAAGACCGGCGATAGAAATAGACCGGTCTTAAAAGTTAGACTTTTAAGACTAGACGTAAAATCAGGTCAGTACTAAAGTTTAAATAATAATAATAATTAATTTTAAGACTGTAGTTTTAGGAAGACCGGTCTTAAAGGTTAACTTTTAATTTGTCACACTCACTGAAGAACCCCTGTTCACGTTGTGAAACCCTTCTTGTTGCATTACCTCTCTTCCTCACCCCACGTACCGTTAGCCTCTGTTACTCTCTCATTTGCTCAGGCATTCCTCTCACTTTCTTGAAAATGAACGGTGAAAATGATTCCACTCGTGTTCCTGGAACTCCGATCTTGCTTTGGTGGTGTGGGTCGACGAACGAACCCTCTTCATCTCACAATGAGCCTCCTCGGCGCCGTGCACGCGTGGTAGAAGCGGCACACGAATGAGGGAGGTTTCCCTTAGTCGGAATTCCGGGACGAAGCTCGAGACTCAGCTTGATGAAAATTTGCAACCTTTCGGTCCTAATAAAACCACATATACTAGTTTTGTCGGCTCTCTAGTACGCAGCAAGGTCAGCATCTTGATTGAAGAGTGGAAAAATGTGGACCAAAGCACAATAATTGATCCTATTTGGGACACTATCTGGCTTACATACACCGTCCCTAACTCTGAGAAGTTGAAAGACTCAACATTGTCTTATTGTGATGAGCGGTTCAGGAAGTTTAAGACCTTTCTTGCTAACACGTATATTTTTGCCGAGGTGAAGCCTGACCATAAACCCTGGCACAAGTACAAATTTCTTGATGAACAAATTTGGCAACAATTTGTTCACTGCGGACCACTCTCAAGCTCGGTGAGTTTATATTTAGTTTTGTTTGCACTTTTGTTTGCTTATTAACTGTGCGGATATGTGAATGTTATTGTGTACATCTAATCTGTTAGTTAAATGGTTTGGTGTGTGAATAGAAGTATACATTTCCCGCCTTTGTCCTCGCATCAGAGGAGCATGTCCTAATTCCATGCAAGTCTAATATGTAAACTTTGTAATATGGTTAGACGTTGCTGTTAGTTAGTTAGTATGTTAACTGTGTAATGGTTTCGGTGCAAGTAGTTAGTTAGTTATTCTAATATGTGTGTAGGAACCAATTAGATGAATGAATGAATTGACTGAGTTTGCAGCAATTCTGCAACTCCCTTTCCTTTGGTTCTCCCAATTTCTTCTACAATGCTACATCTTCCTTAAGTAAAATGTTGAATCTTGATGAAGTGAATTTGACTAATGTTTGACGTTCATATCAAGCAGAAGTTTTCTAATTTCTCTTAGTGACATGGCTGGAACTCATAATTGATAGTTGTTTTCAATCCTGATTCACAAAAAAGAAGGGAAAAATACCAAGAGATCGGGAGAAAGAATGATTGCCCACACAGAGCTTCTCGCGGCGGATATGAAAAGGCCGAAAAAGATTTGATGGCAGCCAAGCGGAAGAGATTGGAAGATGAAGGTGAATCCAATCCTTCTGCGGTAGTTGACCAGCTACCATCTCCAATACGTCGCGAAAAGTTGTTGTTGTATATTCGGCAAAAGCCAAAAGGTCCTAAAGGTCTTCGTCCATTTTAAGACCGTATATTTCACAAATATCCGGTCCTAAAAGTCTTCGTCTAATTCTAAAAAGTATGGTAGACTTTTAGGACTGTATATTGTTTATTTGTCCGCTCCTAACTTCAAATTTTTAAAATAAGGCTTAACTTTTAGGACCTTGGATTTGTTATATGTTCGGTCCTAATATTCTTCCTTTAAATAGAGTTCGTGACTCGGTTTTCTGACAAATCGTTAGGGTTCAAGACAACCAAGTTTCTGGGTTCTTCTCAACTTTTGTGCTTCGTTGTCCTCGTTTTCACTTAACTTGGATGTTAAGATCATCATCGGTGTCCCTTTTCTTTGTCCTTTTTCTTTTTGTCGGAAAAAAGAAAGAAGATAACGAAAAGGACACTGAAAATGTTCACACCAGGGTAAGTAAAGAGGACGACAACGATGGTCCAAACTTGAGAAGAATCGTCACTCTGTTTGTTTTTGTTTGAATAAGGAAACATTATTTTTTTTGTTTTGTATGGTCGTAACTGTTAACGTTATTCTGCAAATTTTTAGATCCCAATCGCTTTCCTTGTACTTCCTTTATCGTGATGTTCTTTTCTTTTTTCCGACAAAAAGGAAACAAACAAAACATTGTCCTCTTTTTAAGACCGTATATTTCACAAATATCTGGTCCTAAAAGTCTTCGTCTAATTCTAAAAAGTATGGGTAGACTTTTAGGACCGTATATTGTTTATTTGTCCGCTCCTAACTTCAAATTTTTAAAATAAGGCTTAACTTTTAGGACCTTGGATTTGTTATATGTTCGGTCCAAATATTCTTCCTTTAAATAGAGTTCGTGACTCGGTTTTCTGACAAATCGTTAGGGTTCAAGACAACCAAGTTTCTGGGTTCTTCTCAACTTTTGTGCTTCGTTGTCCTCGTTTTCACTTAACCTGGATGTGAAGATCATCATCGGTGTCCCTTTTCTTTGTCCTTTTTCTTTTTGTCGGAAAAAGAAAGAAGATAACGAAAAGGACACTGAAAATGTTCACACCAGGGTAAGTAAAGAGGACGACAACGATGGTCCAAACTTGAGAAGAATCGTCACTCTGTTTGTTTTTGTTTGAATAAGGAAACATTGTTTTTTCTTTTGTATGGTCGTAACTGTTAACTTTATAATGCAAATTTTTAATGTTGATCACCACGAAGAGGACAATGTTTTGTTTGTTTCCTTTTTGTCAGAAAAAAGAAAAGAACATCACGATAAAGGAAGTACAAGGAAAGCGATTGGGATCTAAAAATTTTTATTATTTTTTTTGCTGCCTTGTGAGGCAGCAGTAGTACAAAAAAAACATAAATATTTCTAATCCTCCCCATCATTGTCGGAGGGG
Organism: Acacia pycnantha; assembly: GCA_025563575.1. Lineage (NCBI taxonomy): Eukaryota > Viridiplantae > Streptophyta > Magnoliopsida > Fabales > Fabaceae > Acacia > Acacia pycnantha. Next base: position 217,912 of record JAMWYP010000337.1, on the reverse strand, counting down.
AGGGAAGGGTCGGAGACGTCGTCATCAGAGGTATGGTACTCAACGTCATTGGCGTCGAGTACCGCGTTCAGCTTGTTGTTGACGGCGTGATAGACCTGAAACAGTTGGCCCAAGCATCGGTCTATATGAGCGACGCGGGCTATCAGGTGCTGCAGCATTTGTTGGAAGTTCGGGTTCGGAGGCAACGGAGGAGGATATGGAGGTGCCTCAGGATTTCGTCCAGCAAGAGGACCTCGTCGTGGTGGAGGAGCCATTACGGTGGAGGTTGTAGGAGGAGATGGAGATGAATGTGAAGAAAGTAAAGTAACAACGGGTTTAAATAGAGAACCCATCCTGAACAAAGTGAAATGCCGGAAACATTAACGAGGAGACGCATAGTTACTCAGAATACGAGGAGACGCCTAGTTGGGAAGTTTATGTGGAAGCCGAAGAGACTCAATCATTCATTTCAACAAAGGGAAGGGACTATGCAATCTGAGGATTTTGAAAAGAATGAACTTTTAATATCGGATACTGTAAAAGATCCGTTCTTAAAAGTAATATTTTTTAGCCAAAAATTTTTATTTGAAAAGAATAAATTTGAAAATAAAATAAATGAGTTTTAGGACCGGATACAAGATAAAAGGTCGGTCTTAAAAGTAATTGTTAAAAATAATTGACTATTAGGACCGGCTATTTAAACAAATACGCTCTTAAAGTAGAAACATTAAATTCATTTATACCAATTGACTTAATCATCATCGATATTTATCTCTCCTGCTCTCTGTCCTTATTAACTCCACACACTACCTCTTTGTCCTTGTTAACTCCTCACTACCTATCTCTCTGCCCCAACCTCTCAAAGCCTCAAACCATGGTTATTAGATACAAGCGAACTGCTCGTAGGGGTGCATACACACCTCAAGCTCGTGCCATGGTTAGAATGTTATACGGGTGCGCCTCCTCCATCGAGAGTGCGTCCTATTGTTTCCGAAGACTCTAGGGTCGTTGGACCCATTGTTATTTCTTCGGATGATGAAGAGATTGCGCATTATGTTATCTTCTTATGCTCCATTCACCTGGATCCATCACCTGTGTTGAAGCAGATCATCAACGAGTAAGAATGTCATTTTGAAAGATCTTGTCTGAAATCTCTATTGTGAATTTTCAGTGAACATTAACGATAAATTTGTGATTTTGATGATAGTGGCATGAAGACCTTCCAAGTTGATGTAAAAAAAAAAGTGTGGGGTTCATATCACAGATCCTAAATGGCACAAAATTAAGGTTAGTACATATTTGGACATGGCATAATTTCCTTCTGAAGTTGGTCAGTAAGCTATATATGCTCTTATATATATTTATTGTTATTTTTAGACCCGTCGGCAACCGCAAGAATCGAACTTATGTGGCCCGTACGTGATGAAACACATATATGATATTGTGACGGAGGGAAAGACTAAATTCACTTTAAGGGTAAAATGTTATGGCTGAATTCAGTCACTGATGGCTTAATGTTACATATGAAATATGCACGTAATAACATGTTATTTTTGTTTCTGTCTTTGATGTTACAGAGGTTTTCCTGTCCAAAACCATTTTCTGATGATGAAGTGGAGCACATACGCGATGTGTTTTGTAAATATCTGTATAAACTGGTCTTAGAAAATCTAAGTCAAGACAATAATTAATGTCCTAATTAATTCATTTGTAAATAATATATGATGTTGTAGCAACAATAGCCTTCTGTACATACATTTGTTTATTTTTTCGACTAGCTAATTCATTCATTTGTAAATATAACGCAATGTAATTCAATAATAAATTTGTTTATTTTTTCGAACAATTTGTGTGTGTCCATTTTGGGTTTCTGAATAAATGGGATGGTGGATAAAGCTATTTAGTGCTTGAAATTTGAGGTACAAGAGGATGTTGAAAATGAGCCAGAAGAGGCTCTTAAAAGTATTCGCGACTTTTAGGACCTTATATTTGTTAAAAGTACGGTCCTAAAGGTCTTCGTACATTTTAAGACCGTATATTTAACAAATATCCGGTCCTAAAAGTCTTCGTCTAATTCTAAAAATTATGGGTAGAGACTTTTAGGACCGTATATATGTCAAATATCCGGTCCTAAAAGTCTAGAAAATATACGGCTAAAATATTAGGACCGTATATTTGTTAGTTGTCAAGTCTTAAAAGTCTTCATTTTATTTAATAGATTGTCGAAACCTTTAGGACCGTATATTTGTTAGTTGTCCGCTCCTAACTTTAAATTTTAAAATAAGGCTTAATTTTTAGGACCGAGGATTTATTATACGTCCGGTCCTAATATTCTTCATTTAAATAGAGTTGGTGACTCGGTTTTCAGACATATCGTTAGGGTTCAAGGCAACCATGTTTCTGGCGTTCTTCTCAAGTTTTGTGCTTCGTTGTCCTCGTTTCTACTTAGCCTGGATGTGAATATCATCATCGGTGTCCCTTTTCTTTGTCCTTTTCTTTTGTCGGAAAAAGAAAGAAGATAACGAAAAGGACACTGAAAATGTTCACAACAGGATAAGTAAAGAGGACGACAACGATGGTCCAAACTTGAGAAGAGTCATCACTCTGTTTGTTTTTATTCGAAAGGTAAATAATGTTTTTTTGTTTTGTTTTGTATGGTCGCAACTGTTAACTTTATTATGCAAATTTTTAAGATTGATCAGCACGAAGAGGACAATGTTTTGTTTGTTCTTGTTGTCGGAGAAAAAAGAACATAAAGTTAAAGACAAACAAGGAAGGCGATTGGGAAATAAAAATTTTATTTAATAATATATTTTTTTTCTGCTGCAAAAAAAAAAAAAAAAAAAAAAAAAAAAAACTTAAAATTTTCTAATCCTCCCCATCGTTGTCGGAGGGGAGGGAAGGGTCGGAGACGTCGTCATCGAGGTATGGTACTCAACGTCATTGGCGTCGAGTACCGCGTTCAGCTTGTTGTTGACGGAGTGATAGACTGAAACAGCATTGGCCCAAGCTTCGGTCTATATGATCGACGCGGCTATCAGTGCTCCAAGATCTCGCCGAGGTTCGGTTCGGAGGCAACGGAGGAGGATATGGAGGTGCCTCAGGATTTCGCCCAGCAGGAGGACCTCGTCGTGGTGGAGAAGCCATTATGGTGGAGGTTCTAGGAGGAGATGGAGATGAATGTGAAGAAAGTAACAACGGGTTTAAATAGAGAACCCATCCTGAAGAATGTGAAACGCCGGAAACATTAATGAGGAGACGCATATTTGCTCAGAATACGAGGAGACGCCTAGTTGGGAAGTTTATGTGGAAGCCGAAGAGACTCTGAATCATTCATTTCAACATGGGGAAGGGACTCTTTGAAAAAAATAAATTGAAATAAATAATAATAAATGAGTTTTAGGACCGGATACAAAGTAAAATATCGGTCTTATGATTTTTAGGACCGGATATATGATAAAAGGACGGTCTTAAAAGTAATTGAATTAAAAATTAGTTTTAGGACCGGATACAAGATAAAAGTTCGGTCTTAAAAGTTTGTTAAAAGTAAATGACTATTAGGACCGGATATTTTGAACAAATACGCTCTTAAAGTAGAAACATTAAATTCATTATATACCAATTGACGAATTCATCATCGATGTTTATCTCTCCTGCTATCTGTCCTTATATACTCCACACACTACCTCTTTGTTCTGTTAACTCCTCACTTCATAGCTCTCTGCCCCAACTTCTCAAATCCTCAAACCATGGTTAGATACAAGCAAACTGCACGTAGGGGTGCATACACGCCTCAAGCTCGTGCCATGGCTAGATCATTATATGGTGCGCCTCCTCCAAATAAAGTGCGTCGTATTGTTTCCGAAGACTCTCGGGTCAATGGACCCATTGTTATTTCTTCGGATGATGAAGAGATTGCTCATGTCGCACCCCCCCTCGATCCTTCTGCCGATCCTGTCCTTGCTGAGTCCATCCGTCATCTTGAAGTTGGCCATGCAGATGTTCGTAATACCCTCTCCAACCTGTTGGCCCCGCGCCTACCTCCGACCCTCTCCGCTCTCCTGTAATGATCCATTCATATTGTGGGTGGAGAGAATAAGACAACAACTTGCTGATCTCCGGCGGGAAATTAATGCTCTTCACGCCGAAATCGCCGAGGTTGTTCAGTCAGATTCTTGTAGATGATATTATTCAGATTGTTTTTCTTTTTGTTTTTTTGTTGTTGTGTATATATTCTGAAGTAATGTAAGAAACATTAAGAACACTATGAATTTTTTGGCTGTTCTCCAGTAATTCATTAAATTATTCTCCAATTTTCCTTTATTTTTTGTCCTAAAAAATATCGTTTATTTTATTTATTTAATATTGCAATCACCAAGGCCATTAAGACCGAACATTTTATAAGTAACAGATCTAAAGAGTATTTGAATTATAGGACCGGATGTTTTATAAACCTCCGGTCTTAAAACTTAAAAGACTAATAAAATGTTAGGACCGGATACTTTTAAAACTCCGATCTTAAAATGTTAGTTGTATCTTTAGGACCGGACATTTAATTAATAACCGGTATTAATAAAATCCAAAAAGCTAAATAAGGTATCTTTGTCACGCGGAAAAATTAAATTTCCCTCTCTGCTCTCTTGTCTTGCCCAAAGTGAATACTCAGGTTCCGACTCGAAATTTCCCTCTCAGCTTCATCGCTGCTTCGCGTACCTCTCTCGACAATCACTCTCTGGTTCCTTAGCTAAACGTCTATAAACGAAGCTGTAACAGATGTTTTGGTTAAAACTTTATTATTTTCCAGCTTATCGTTCTTTGTTTTTCATGGGTTTAACGAAATCGGTGTAATGTTGTTATGGGTATTCTCTGTTGTTAATGAATATTGTTTTTTGAAGATTATATTTTCACTTTAGACCTACCCAACTGACCAACAAGTGTTTTTAGGTTACTCTTGCTGTCTTCGAGAAGTAAGATGACTCATCAAACACATTTGAATTTATATGCTACAGGTTAATCCACAAGACCTTCATCCCCTATATTTAATTTTCTTCGTCTTGCATTTACTTTAGTTCTTGCATTCACTGTGATGCATTTATGACCAAAAGTGATTCTTAATTTGTTATATATTTAATGGGCAAGTTCCTCCGTAAAAGTGATTCTTTGAGACAATATTTGCATTTGGAGTTGGCTTATTTTATATGCAAGTTTCAATTTTTTCAGATTATGTATGATCAATGATTTTCGTCTATAATATATAGGAATTCTACTATGGATCACGGTTGGATAGATGCTTTACGAACGAGTGTTGAATATCAGAATGGGGTTAGGGAATTTATAGAATTTGCTACACAAAATGCCCATGATGATAAGGGGAAATTTTATTGACCTTGTGTAGAATGTTTGACTGAGAGTCGACTAAGTCCTGAAGTTATACACACACATTTAATTTGTCACGGATTTTGTAAGACCTATACATTATGGGTATGGCATGTTGAAAAAGTGTCAAGCAGGTCTCAACATGGGGAAGTGGCCTTTGATGATAATGACACGGATATGGATGATCGCATAGAGGACATTATCCGTGATGTAGGAGAAGAGGCTTTTGAGCGATCACGCACATATGGTAATATGTGTAGTGATGCAGAGACGCCGCTATACCCTGGGTGTAAAAAATACCAATTGTTGAACGCTGTATTGAAATTGGTAAGCTTGAAGGCACGTCATGGATGGAGCGACAAGAGTTTTTCAGAATTGCTTGAGGCTTTGAAGGACATGCTTCCGTATGATCACGTGTTGCCGCATCGCTACTATGATGCTAAGAAGATACTTTGTCCACTGGGGATGGAGTACAAAAAGATCCATGCATGCCCAAATGATTGTGTATTGTATAGAAAAGAGTTTGAAGAGAAGCAGAGTTGTCCGATATGTGAAACCCCACGGTACAAGTCAGATAAGGGGCCTGCAAAAGTGTTGTGGTATCTTCCAATCATACCAAGGTTCAAGCGGTTGTTTGCGAATGAAAATGATGCAAAAAATCTGAGGTGGCATGCAGATGAGAGGATTTCGGATGGACAGCTTCGACATCCGGCCGATTCTTCTCAATGGAAGAAGATTGATCAATTATTTCCGAACTTCGGTGAAGAACCTAGGAACCTCAGGCTTGCCGTTAGCACGGATGGCATGAATCCCTATGGAAGCCTTAGCAGCATACATAGCTCATGGCCTGTACTCCTGATTGTTTACAACTTATCTCCTATGTTATGCATGAAACGAAAGTACATCATGCTGTCTATGTTGATTTTGGGACCAAAACAACCCGGAAATGACATAGATGTTTACCTGGAGCCCTTGATCGAAGACTTGAAAGAGTTGTGGGAAGAAGGTGTCGATGTTTTTGACTCTTTCAAGAAGGAGGTCTTTAAAATGAGAGCCATGATATTTTGTACTATAAACGACTTCCCAAAGATATGGGAACTTTTCATGGTATAGTGTAAAAGGCCATAAAGCATGTCCGGTTTGTGAAGAAGGCACATGCTACCATCAACTTCAACATGGAAGAAAGACGGTGTATCTTGAACATAGGAGATTTCTTAGACGGGGCCACCCATATCGTCGATTAAAGAAGGCCTTTTTTGGTGGCCAAGAGTATGAAGAAGCTCTGGTGGCATTGACTGGGGAGCAAGTGTATGAAAAGGTTAAAAATATCAGTGTCATCTTCGGTAAGCTCCGGAAAGAGTAGAAAAGAAACAAATATATGGAAGAAGAGATCTGTATTTTTCGATCTTCCATATTAGCGCAATCTTGATGTGAGACACTGTATTGATGTCATGCATGTGGAGAAGAACGTATGTGATAGTATTGTGGGCACGCTTCTCAACATACAAGGTAGTTCGAAGGATGGTGTGAAGGCAAGATTGGATTTGCAAGCAATGGGAATACGCGAAGACTTGCATCCAAGGCCATATGGGAAGAGAACTTATTGTCCCCGGCTTCTCATACTTTGTCTAAGGATGAGAAACAAAGCTTTGTGAGTATTTACATGGCACAAAAGTTCCCTCGGGTATTCTTCAAATTTTAAGAGGCTTGTCTCGATGAAGGACTTGAAATTAGTAGGCCAAAAGTCTCATGACTGTCATGTCTTGATGCAACAGCTACTCCCAATAGCTATTCGAGGGATCGCCGAATATGATCTTCGGGTCGTTTTGACTAGACTTTGTTTCTTCTTCAATGCGGTTTGTAGTAAAGTTTTCAAGATTGAAAAGTTGGATGAATTGGAGAATGAATGATATCTTATCTTGTGCCACCTTGAAAAGCTTTTTGTTCCTTCATTTTTTGACATCATGGTTCATCTCGTTGTTCATCTAGTGAGGGAGATAAAGTTGTGCGGCCCTATCCATTTATGGTGGATGTACCCTATTGAAAGATCTATGAAATTCCTAAAAGGGTATGTGAAGAACGCGTGTCGAGGGAGCTGAATGTGTTTCTGACACAATGAAATGGTTAGCACGTGGTCCTGAGGTTGATGTCATAAGTTGGAATTCGTATGTGATCAATGGTTATACATTTTACACGAAGTCCCTAGATGATAGGAGCACATCCGAAACAGTGGTGTTATGTTAGAGGCTGAATCTATGCACTTCTCCAGTTTGAAAGACAAGAGGCCTAAATTGGCAGTCATGCCATATTATGGGGTTATTGAAGAGATTTGGGAGGTGGACTATGTCAAAATTAGATTTCTCATCTTCAAATGCAAGTGGGTTAATGTCAATAATGGTGTTCAGATCAATCGGCTAGGATTTACTTTAGTCGATGTCAATAGTAGAAGTTTTGGAGATGAACCTTTTATTATGGCAGACCATGCGAAACAAGTGTTCTATATCACCGATCAATAAAATAAAATGTGGTCTGTAGCTCTCCAAGGAAAGAGGGTCATTGATATTGATGAGGAATGTCATTCAAATTATGGTCTTCCTGATAGTACTCCTTTTTCAAGGGGTCTACCGGACATGAACGAAGAAGATGAAGCGGATAATGAACCCGGCATAAGAAATGATCATCAAGAAGGGATATGGGAGGATATCACTTTATAAAAGAGTCAATTTATAAGGTAATATTCATATGCAGAATTCTTAGAAAACTTTAAGGTTTTAACTATATATATTATATATTCCTTCTATGTTACGTTCTTAATTAAACAATATAATGTCATGCTGACTATGAATTTGTTCTTGTATGTGATCCGATTCAAAGGGGCATGTTATAAAAGAGGATGCATGTTACGTTGTTGGGTGGGAATCAGATGAAGGCATGGTGAATAATATATTGGACTACATGTATGTTGATTTACGTGCTGTATTGTAACTCATTGTGATTGTAATTAGTTATATATCTTAGCTTATTGTATAAATTACTATAGCTGTTGTAGACTTAAGGCCACATAACTCATGGTGGATAATTATTTGTATTCTTTTTCCCAATTCAATTTATTCATGTTCATAGCTTGTAGCTTAAAGTATATCGACTTTTATGTGTTGTTTTGGATGGTGGATTTTTGTGTATTATATATGATCAGGAAGAACAGAACAGAAAAAAATTCGGGAAAATTTAGACCGCAAATAAATAAGACGGTCTTAAATGTTCAATTGTTAAGACCGGATGTATATCTATGACCGCTCTTAAAGGTATTAAGCCGGTCTTAAAAGTTGGTCTTTTAAGACCGGTCCATTTATAAGTGCGGTCTAAAAGTTCAATTTTTAAGACCGGACGTATATAACATCCGGTCTTGAAAGTCAGTCTTTAAGACCGGGATCTGGTCTAGGATATTACTATTTTTAGGACCGGGTTTATTTTTGTCCGGTCTTAATATTCGGATCTTTTAAGAGCGGTCTAGTTTTTGTCCGGTCTTAAAGTTTGAGTTTTAGAACCGAACAAAAAATATTTCAGATCTATTTAGTACGAATTTTAAGACCGAAGGTTTAAAATGTCTGGTCTTAAAGAAACTCTTTAAGACCGATTCTATGTGTCCGGTCTTAATAGGGAGACTTTTAATACCGTCTGGAACAAGACCTGTCGCGGGTCCACTCCTAATACCTGCTTCGTCCGGTCTTAAAATCCTTTTTTCCACTAGTGCCTATTCCTTTTTTCTTTTCTATCTTGCATTCTACAGAAGTTTAGCGGATGGCAAAGCAACAACTATGGAGCAACAACCTAGGATTTGAGCTCATTTTTGAACTTGATAGTAAAATCACTCATATTAAATCCCTACAATATTAGAACTACCTTTCATATTGGCCAAAATATATTTTGAAGATGTGTTAATAATAGATGATTTGCCAATTGATGGTAAACCAACTATTTTTTAGGGTAACACCCCAGATCTAACTGATCAATAAGTTTTTGAATTTGTTGGCGTAATGGAATTGGTTGAATTTATCAATTCTTTTGATGGAGTGAATGTTGATGAAGACACATTAAATTATACAGCTCGAGTAGTAGCACTCCTCGTCTATATATGCATGATCTCCCCGGATATGGGCAACAATAGAGTCCACATGAATCTTGTTAATTTCCTTAAGGATGTGGGAGAAATATGTCTATATATGCATGGGGGACATGAGAAAAAGTTATGAAGCTTGTTAATTTCCTTAAGGACGTGAGAGAAATAAGTACATATGTGGGGGGCTACAAGCTGGGTGAATCTTCACACCAACTTAAAAGCATGCAAAGCAAATAAAGCACACAATGGCTTGTTTGGGTTAAAGGTAATATCTTTTTTAATTTTTATATTTTTTAAAAAATATTTAGGTACTTTTATAAATATTTCGACTATGTATGTTCTCTTTGTTCCATTTTTCTTTTTGTAGATATTTTTTTCTAATCGACATACTAAATAGTGCCACTAGTTTGCTTCAAAAATCTTGTCCCTTTGATAGGGCCAGCATTCTTTCCACTTATCAAGCCATGGGTGTTTTTCGATGGGAAGCACTGGCCTTCGATGGAAGAGCTATGGAAGATCATTTCCAAGATTCTAGTGTCGTAACATATATGTTCTTGTCCCTTGAAACTTGCCACTAAAACTTTTCAAGTGTTTTGTAAAATTATTTAAAATTGTTGGTTTTTTCCCCTCTTTTCATAGGTGGTTTGGTAGTCGTATCACAATCATAGGAAGAATAAAGGGGATCATGTTCCACTGCTTTGTTCTTGGATCATGATGCATTCCACCTCCCGCAAGTAGCAGCTCAACAATATTTTGATGGAGAGCTTGAATTAGATGAGGATTGGTTGTCACATCTTCATGATGTTCCACTTGATCGCAAAAAAGCCAGTAAAGATGCTCTGAAATTGAGAATAGAAGAAGCACTTGCTAAGAACAGCCGTTGCTGCTGATAATCCTGAGAACTTGTGTAACATCCCAAATTTTGGGATTTGGAATTAGAAATTTATATAGAAATTCATGATGAAAATTTAGCCTAAAATAATTATTTGAATTTGAGGACCTATTTTCTGAAAAAATTCAAAGAAAATAGTTTGAGGATGATTTTTATAGCCCAAGATTTTTAGAGAAATTACTTTAAGGGCTAAAGAAGTTGATTAAGGAATAAAATCCTTATAAAACATCAAGGAATAATTGCAAGAAAGGAAATTTTGGAATTTATCAAATATAAATTCCAAAATTTAATGTATTTCGGCCCATATGTTCCTTATTCTTGTAAAACACCTACACTCTTTCAAAGTAATATATTCATTCTTGGCCCAACGTCACAAAATAGAAAAACAAAAAAGAGATCACAGTAGAATGCATACAGAACCAATGAGGAGCAACACACACATATATTTGATACATAAATTTTAGGAAAGGGGCTCGCCCACAATCCAAGGGCAAAGCGAAATCTCCCTTTTTCTTATGTGATACCGATGTTGGGCAGGATGAGCCGTCTATTACCCTATAGTGTTTACCTAGCAACACATATATATTAGAAGCCATTATTCCATTGCTTCATTCTGATTCATTATTGGACTAAGCAGCCATACGTGCCAACCAAGCCCAACCCATTAACCTTTTGGACCGAAACCAAATTTGACCCACACAGTACTTGTTTCTTCTTTTTTCCATTGCACACAACAGAAACCACGAATGATCACCACCATAACCGACACGCAAGCACAACGAAAAGAAAAGGAAAAAGGGACAGAAAACCTCAAGTGTATCTTTTTCGGCGAGATACTAGACACGCAATAGTGAAATCAGTGAACCCATACTTCTTAAACACAGGCACCTCGAGCCCAGTGTCGCCAAACGTTCGAACTCAACGCCACACACCCCTGTTTTATGTCTCAGACCGTTGGCTTTGTCTCCTTGGACCAGGCCATTCATCTTCTATTTATTTACTAGCTCCTAAACTTACCTTCATTCAGTAGCACAATGTGAGCACAAGAGGGAAGGAGGACCGAGAGAAAGAAGAGTTGCAAAGTGAGTGAGCTGTGATCATTTCTTCCTCTGTGTTTACACCGAAGAACAGGGGAGTTTGGTGTTAACGGAAATCACAACGATCAAGCTTGAAAACTGAGGTAAGTGGTCGGGTCTTTACTCCCTTTGGTGGCCTTCATATCCCAACATAAGTTTCCAAGTTTTAAGCCTTTCGGAATGTAGTTATGATTCCACTGGGGAGTCTCTGTGCCTAGGAGCTAGAACAGAGGGAGTCTCGCATGCTTTTCACGTTGAAAATTCCAAACAGCCACACAAAACCTTAAGGAGCTTATCGTCAGTTATTTAGAGGTGTAAATATATTGCTGATTTAGGAAAAGAAAGTGGGAACTATTGTTGTCATATGAAGGGTGACAGGGGCGGACTCAGAAAATTACAAAAGGGACATAATTGGTGGGGGATTCGGGGCACTGCCCCTGAAATTTTTTTTTATAGAAAAAGTTGTAAATGCATTAAAAAAAATAAAAGAATATAAATAAGAAAAGAAAAGAATATCAAAAAAATATTCATGAAATCAATTGAATACTGATGATGTAATAAAAGATATAATTATTTTACAAACTTGTCATTTAGAAAAGTAAGGCTAAGTGTTGTTAGAAATGCACCTACATAAATTACAATGAAGGGTGGCACTCAATAAGTTCAAGTACATATATTTTAATAACAAAAGTATATTACAATAAAAATAATTACAATGTCATCCTTCTAGGCCTTATTTTTTGGAATTTCATCATAATTATCTTATTATCAATGCTATAAAATACATATTTTTCAATATAAGGCACTAAACAATCATTCAACTATTCATCTTCATCTTATTACGAAGTGCAGTCTTGATGTATTAAGGGTGAACAATCATTCAAACATATATTAATATTATTTATTTTTTTTATTTTTTATTTTTTTTTAGAAAAAATCTCCAAATCCAAGGGGGCACTTCCTCCAAGTCTAATAGGTAGATCCGCCACTGCTGTATATATATATAGGTGCATGAGAAATGAAAAGGATCGACCTTAAATTTTTGCTGTCTTAAGAACGTGTATATGGCCGCATAATGAACCCGAGAGCTTACTGTGTTGTGTGTTTGTGTTGTTGCTTTCGTGTCTCTGTGCGTCGGGTCCAGCTGAGGGAAATGTACATGTAGAGAGCAAGCAAAATGAGAGGGTTCAGGCATTAATTTACGTGAGGCTCAGTGAAGGTTATTGGCTGAGAGTGTCAGTGTATGTATACAGTATATATATATCATGTATATATTACCCTAGGGATAAGCTTCGTAAAAACTAAACAGGAAGCTACATAGACATATATGTATAACTAAGAAAACGTTTAAGCACCTGGGAAGAATGAAAGGAAATATTGTGTCTTGCATACTTAATTTTTTTGACGCAAGTCATTAGTAAATGTAGTCACATGGAAGAGGGTCCTATCATTTTCATTGGAAATATTGTAGTAAGCTTGTCCAAGATCTTATATTCTTATTATAGGAATTCTTTTATGCCACTGTACATGGAAATAATAGGGGAAAATTTATTTACATATGTACAGATTTTATGTACATTAAAGCTCATTTTACTTGGTGTTTATATAGTGAAGTATATTTTACTTGGTGCTAGTGTTTTATTAAACTCAAGATTTCTATTTTTATAAACATATATGATGAAACATAATGTTTTGAAAAAACCATGAGAAACATTAAATATAATGCATTAAAGCATAATTTATATGATTGACATTTATAAACTCCTAATTTAAAGTGTTAGGATGAGCCTTTGAGAGTTTAAATAATTGTAGAAAAAAATAATAATAATAATAATAAAAATTCGTTTTATTATTACTATTATTAGGAAAGGACAATAAATGATAAAGGAAATTGTTAATTATTAATTAATAATAAAGAGAAAAGTGAATTATTATTAATTAATAAATAAAAAGGGTATTATTATTAAGGAATCTTTAGGGATTAATAACCACATTTAATCCTATAAAAATAATTCACGTAGTTTGTTAATTTATGACGCAAGATGTGACTAATGACAATGATAAACATGTATAGGCATATTTTGACACCTTTTCTAATCCCAACAACTTCGGACAAATTGAGCATTCAAGCTTGAGATGGGTAACTGTTATCTTATTAGCCTGTATGCAAGTATTCAAGTATGACTGATCATGTTTGCTAGACAATTTACATGTTTGTTTTCCTAGCTATGGATTTGGGGCTGCGTGTCCCATAGGGCTGCGGTCATTGGCCGATATCTGCGGTTTCGGTGTGACTTGTTTATTGTAAATTATTCTATGTTTATACATGTGTTATACTGTCATTTATATTTCATACCTGCATATGAGATTAACTATTACTCCTAAGGTTCATTTATTTGAACTCTAGACCGCATGAAAAATACAGGTAGTAGATCGGAATCAAGAGGGAAGATGCAGCTGTAAGGGTTATAGCAAATGGAACTTTTTGGAAAAATATGAATAGATAGACTGTATTGTATCGTTTATCAAGTCTATTTTTAGATTATTGTATTAAGATACCCTTATGGGAACGATTCAATTCGCGAAAAATGTATCATCGCGTTTTCAGTGATTTCAAACTAAGTTTGACAATAGTTTGACACTTTTACTTGTTTGCAAGTGCATCTTTGAATTTGGTGGCATATAAACCATGCTAATAGTATACTAGTTGTTGAGGTAAAAACTCTGCTATTTGGTGTAATTTCTTGTTAGAACATTAGCTACATATTGTTATAGAAGATGCCGATTCTAATTTGCTCACCCTTATAAGATCAACTATAGAAGATAAGGATAATAATATAAGGGATAGGATATTGTCACTACCATTTTTTATCACTACCAATGTCACGACCACTTTTTCACCGTTAGATCATAATCTCAATAGGAGAGAGAAATAATAACGGTGGATGAGATTCTGATCTAACGGTGAAAAAGTGGTAGTGACATTGGTAGTAACTAAAAATGGTAGTGACAATATCTTATCCCATAATATAAAAGATGAAAAAGTTTAAGGGCTCAGTCATAAGCGAGTCAAAAGTTTAGGGACTCAGTCGTATCGAGTCATAGTTAAGAGATTGAGTTACAAAAGAGTTAATAGTTGAATAAAATATTAATTTTTCCTTTAATTTAAGTTATCCTTTGGTGCTCCATCCGCAATCTAATGGACAACTTTCTAGAACAAAATAGTTAGGAGCCTATAATAATATATTGTGTATCCTTTTTTTTTTTTTTGTCAAAAAAATTATATATTGTATCCAATCATTAAATTCATACAAGTTTTTTGAGCCCTTAGAGTAATTTAAAATTTTACTTTTTTATGTTCTCCTATATGTTTGCCGTAGTTGACGGGCAAAAAAAAAAAAGAAGCCAATGACGAAAGACTTGAAAAAATAAAAATGTATTTGAATTGTCACCGAAGAACGATCTTGATTGTACCTTAGCTAAATGATGATTTTAACAAGTATAAATTAAATATAACAACTCAGTAAGGAAATAAAATTAGGAAAATTACACTCAAGTCCCAAGAAAGGAAAAAAATTATAAAAAAATCCATTGAAATCATAAAATTACAAAAAAGTCCCAAGGGACTTTTTGTTGTAAATACATACATTTCCTGTTGTAAATACATGCATTTCTTGTTATAAATGGTTTGAGACTTTTTTGATATTATTTTTACGGAATTAAAATCCAGGTTTTTAAATGTTGTTGTAAATACATACATTTCCTGTTGTAAATGGTCAGGTGTTTAAATGTTGTTGTAAATATATACATTTCCTATTGTAAATGGTTTGGGACTTTTTTGATATTACTTGTATGGAATTAAAATCCAGGTTTTTAAATGTTGTTGTAAATACATACATTTCCTGTTGTAAATGGTCAGCTGTTTAAATGTTGTTGTAAATATATGTATTTCTTGTTGTAAATACATGCATTTTCTGTTGTTAATACAAATAATATCAAAAAGTCCCTTGGAACTTCGATTTACAGCATGAAATATATATATTTACAACAACATTTAAACAACTGACAATTTACAACAGGAAATGTATGTATTTACAACAACATTTAAAAACCTGGATTTTAATTCCGTACAAATAATATAAAAAAAGTACCTAACCATTTACAACAGGAAATACATTACAACAGGAAATGTATGTATTTACAACAAAAATTCCCTTGGGACTTCAGGGTAATTTTGTGATTTCAAGGGACTTTTTTAATTTTGTAATATTTTTCCTTCCTGGGACCTGAACGTAATTTTCCCAATAAAATTTCATTTTTCTTTTCTTGCGCGTTCTATTAGACATAATCATGTTTTTTTAATATGGACATTTCTTTTTATGTTATAGGATTATGAAAAAATTTATAAATTAAAGCTAGATTATAACTACAAAATCTATTTTTGTGACAATATAAATTAACAATTTCTTTTTTTCAATAATGAATAGTCTCTTTTTATTAACTATTCTTGTGTGGAAAATTAAAAAATTGGGACAAAAATAATAACAAAGAAGTTGGAGTTCCATTCCACACGTTGCGACCAAGCATGTGGTTGTTTCTTAGTCTATAGAATGATCACATTCATTTGCTATTAATCATCATTATCCTATCAATTTTTATTTTAGTTTTTTCTTGAGTTCTTTGGCTATATCCTTGCAAGAATACTAACAAAGGATCGTAGGGTAATTTTCATATACTCATCACTATAACCCAACTTTTTAAAGTTGATTGATTGACCTATATACAATTTTTTAAAGTTCATAAAAGGGTATTTTCAATTATTTAATGTTAACACTAATGTGAAAAAATGTGACACCACAAATTTAAATGATGACTTAACAATTAAATGTTGACAAAACATGCTTAAAATTAATTATTTAAAGTCTTATCTCGGAAATAGTAAAATAAAAATTTTAATTGATTATGAGGTTCCCAAACACCCAGATGACCAAACGTACAGGCTAGCTGAAGTATCTTGATTAAAACTTTGCCAAATTTTACTCGTACAAATATATTGCCCGTTAACTACGGCAAACCGCAAACACATAGATCCAAAAAATGAATAGTTTCATTCATGAAGTGGTACTGCGAGGAAAATCTAAAAGTTGGGACAAAAATAACAGCAAAGAAGTTAGAATCTCATTCCACACGTTGTGACTAATCATGTGATTGTTTATTAGTCTATAAGCAACATTCATATGAACACCTATAGAATGACCATATTAACATTGCTCTTATAAATACGCACAATAATAATAACAAGTAAATTGTGAAATATTTTAGAGAGGTGGATAATGACAATAAAAGAATTTTCCACAACTTAAAATAATGGGTGTTTTGGCAGATCTAGATCAGCCACATAAATATGTGATTTTAACACCACGAACAAACTCTGTTGAGATACATAATTATGTTATTTAAAATTGTCTAAAATAAATGTCAAATTCAAGTGTCATTTTTCAAATGACATGATATATAATAAAAGATAAAAAATTATGGCATCCCAAAAACCTTTAACTTTAACTGTAATTTTAATAGTAAGGAAGTTGATAGTTTAAACACATGAAATATTAGGGTTCTGTATTTAAAATTTCAAAGATTAGGGAGGTGACCTAAAGTTTAACGAAATTTTGTATATTTTAACCTATATGAAGTTTTATGATTTTATGCATATGTTTATTGTTGTTCATGCATATAAGAGTGTCAAGTAAATGACAAAAGATTTTTTTATTAAAAAAAGCTGAATTACGACCAAAAAAGAATTGAAGTTTTCTGTTTTTGAGACGCATATAAAGAATAAGTCAATTATGAAAGACTATATAAAATTAGAATACGACTACAAAATAATTTTCCACCACACACACTAAAAAAGTTTCTCAAAATAATGAACAGCCTCTCTCATTATTAACTATTCAAGCGTGGAAAAAATTTCAAAGTTGGGACCAAACTTATCAAATAGTACTACCTCCAGTGTTAAATATGTGATCTAGCTAATTGATTTTTTTAGAGAGATTAAGGAAACTAAATAATTAATTTAAAGTATATATTTTTTTCCAAAATAATTTACTTGACTTATAAACTGATATATAAACTAATAACATATAAAATAATTTTCTCCGAAAGTAAATTTTATAGAATAGTATTATGCAAAAAGCAATGCAACATTAAACATCCAACTCAAAGCGGCATTCCCAATATTATGTCTAGTATCCTAAATCATAAATAAAATTAAGGTGCTAGATGTAATTGGAAAATAACATTAGGTGTGCGAAATTCACTAAAAAATAATAATAATAATTCTATTACCATGATGGATGTACCGTAAATAAAATTATATTGGAGGATGTAACTGGAAATAATGTGAGAGTGCTTAATATTACTTCACCTAAAAATATAAAATAAACTTACGACTAAAGAAGAATTTACCTTTGCCGTTTTTCAGACGCACAAAAACAATAAGTCAATACCGACCGACTTTATTAAATTAGATTATGACTAAAAAATAATTTTCCACCACACATGCTTTTAAATATTTTTCTCCAAATATTGAATACTCTCTTCCATTAAATATTTAAGTGTGAAAAATTAAAGTTGGGACCAAAGTGAGGATAGCATAACCCAACTTTTAAAATTTGAATAATTGACATGTGTAATTAGACATTTTTCGAAAAGAAGAATAACTTACCTTAATGATGATTTTAACACATACAAATTAAATATAATAACTCAATATGGAAAGAAAATTTCATTTTTTTTTTCTTGCGCGTTCTATTAGAAATAATCATATTTTTTTTAGATATGATTAGGTACTAAATACGGACATATCTTTTCATAGAGATTGGATTATGAAAAACTTTACATATTAAAGCTAGATCTTAACTACAAAATATATTTTTGTGCGAATATAAATTAAAAATTTCTTCTTTTTCAAATAATGAATAGTCTCTTTTTATTAACTATTCTTGTGTGGAAAATTTAAGAATTGGGACAAAAATAATAACAAAGAAGTTGAAATCCCATTCCACAAGTTGTGACGAAGCATGTAGTCGTCGTTTCTTAGTCTATAGAATGACCACATTCATTTGCTATTTCATCATTATCCTATCAATTTTTATTTTAGTTTTTCCGTTATATCCTTGCAAGAATACTAACAAAGAATCGTAGGGTAATTTTCATATAATCATCGTCCAACTTTTTAAAGTTGAATGTCTATATACAATTTTTTAAAGTTCATAATTAAAGTGTAATTTGAATTATTTAATGTTTACCCTGATGTGAAAAATTGTGACACCACGAATTTAAATGATGACTTGACAATTAAATACTAACCAAACATATATACTTAAAATTAATTATTTAAAGTTTTATCTTGTATAGTGTAAAATGATTTTTTTTAAATTGATTGAGGTTTGTAAACCCCCTCATATGACCCAAACATATAGGTTAGCCAAAAGCATCTTGATTATAACTTTGCCAAATTTAACACGTACAAATATAGTGCTCTTATGCCGGTCAACTACGGCAAACATATAGCTCCAAATAATGAATATATTCTCATTCATGAAGTGATTTTGTGTGGAAAATCTGAAAGTTGGGACAAAAATAATAGCAAAGAAGTTTAGAATCTCATTCTACACGTTGTGACTAATCATGTGGTTGTTTATTAGTCTATAAGCAACTTTCATACGAACACCTATAAAATGATCACATTAACATTGCCCTTATATAAATACGCACAATAATAATAACAAGTTAATTGTGAAATATTTTAGAGAGTTTGATAATGACAAATTGACAACCAAAGAATTTTCTAATAATGGGTGTTTTGGGAGGGAGTTGAGATACAGAATTATGTTATTTAAAAGTTGGCTAAAATAAATGTCAAATTCTAAGTGTTATTTTTCATATGACATGATATATAATAAAAAATAAAAAAGTATGGCATCACAAAAACCGTTAACCTTAACTGTAATTTTAATAGTACGGAAGTTGATAGTTTAAACATGAAACATTAGGGTTCTGGATTTAAAATTTCAAAGATTAGGGAGGTGTCGTGTAGCTTACTCAAACTTTAAGGAAGGTTTGTATATTTTAACCTATGAAGTTTTATGATTTTAACCAAACATTTTTAAAAAAGAAAAATAAAAGAAGCTGAATTACGACCAAAAAAGAATTGAAGTTTGCCGTTTTTGAGAGGCATATAAAAAAGAAGTCAATAAGGAAAGACTACATAAAATTAGAATATGACCAAGGTTATCAAACTCACGAGTTTAAGCAAACTCGTGATAGTGACATAAACTCATATCGTGGATTCGAATCGTAAATTCGTAAGAGTTTACTTTTATCTTAAAATATGTATTAACAGTTATAATTAAATAATTAAAATATACAAAATGACAATAATTTGATTTAAATATATTTTAAATCCAAATTATTGAAATTAAATATATCAACATTTATAATTTATTATATTTAATAAAGAAATTTCTATAAATTTTATATATAAAGCCATTTGAGGATGACAAAATTGAAAAAATTAACACAATTTTGAAGCTAGAAACATAAAAACGGTGAATTCAATTCGGTGCGTAAACTCGTGAGTTTAATTGAGTTTACAGTTAACACAAGTTTACTAAAGACTCAACTCGATTTAGTAAGGTAAAAACGTAAAAACGGTAAACTTGGAGAGTCAACTCGTGAGTTTGACAACAATAAATATGACTACAAAAGAATTTTCCACCACGCACACTAACAAATTTTCTCCAAATAATGAACAGCCTCTCTCATTATTAACTATTCAACAGTGGAAAATTTGAAAGTGCGGACCAAACTAATCGATAGTACTACCTCTTGTTCTAAATATGAGACCTAGTTAACTTTTTTTTAGAGAGATAAAAAAAACTAATTAAATTATTTTACAATATTTTTATTTTTTCTCCAAATTAATTTGTTTGACTTGTAAATTGATATATAATCTAATGATACAGCATATATATGATTAAATTGCTTATTTAATTAATCTCTTTAAAAAATCAACCAGATCTTATATTTAAAATTTGAGAGAGTATTACAAAAATCTTAAAATTTGAATGGTGAAAGACTTCTAAAAAAGAAGTTGAATGCAATAATTTTGATGGTAACATTATATTGCCCTTTTTAATACGAGCAATAATTCAGTTGTGAAAGATTTTGCTAAGTTGTGTTGGAGCTAACTGTTATGCATATATTGGTTTAAGGATAAGTAATATAGACTTTTAAAATAAATGAGATATTTTTGTAATTTAAATATTCCTTATAAACAAAATAAAGAAGTTGAATGTTAACATATTGAAAGAAATTAATAATAACAAAAGCATATTGATACCAACTTACAGTTTGGCTAGTCCTGTAAGGCCTCACTAGATCCTTCTAGGTCTTGAGTTGGAGTCCTAAAGTCTAAAAAAAACATTTGTATTGGGAAGGGGCAGCTATGAACTCCAAACCATGTATTGGATGATAATATAATAAATAAATAAATAAAAGTAAAAATACATTGATTCCACCCATATGCACGTATCACTACCTCAATTTTAGTCGCTACCAATAGTTTTGATACAATTGAAAAATAACATTATGAGTGCTAAATGCACTAAAAAAAATAGATTACGATGATGGATATACCGTAAATAAAATTATGTTAGAGGTTGTAACCGGAAATAATGTCGGGTTCTTAATATTACTTCACCTAATATTTTTTGTTAGGTACCCTAAACTTATTATTATGCTAAAGACCTAAATCCAACTAATGGATAGTTATATCCTTATTCCTGATTAATTAAATAAAAAATATTAAATATGTTTTTCAAAAAGCATAGTTTCTTCCCAATCCACTTTCATATATTTCCATTTTCCTCATTTTTGTACGCGCCATAATAACATATATCTATCTATCTCAATGATCTATTTTGTTTATCTCCGTGAGGAACCCCAAACAAATAGTTTAAACAATTAATATTAAAAAATAAAATTAACAAAAATTAATAAGTTTGTATGGGTGTTTGGGGGAGGGAGTTAAGATACCAAATTATGCTTTTTCCCCAGAAAATAAACCAAATTATGTTATTAAGAAGTTTTATGATTTTATGTATATTTTTATTGTTTTTAATGGGCACAAGAATATTAATAGTCACTGACCAACGATTTTTAAAAAAGTTAAATTACGACTAAAGACGAATTTACGTTTGCCGATTTTCTGACGCACAAAAACAATAAGTCAATACCGACAGACTTTATTAAATTAGATTATGACTAAAAAAATAATTTTCCACCACACATGCAATAGTCTCTTTCATTAACTATTTAAGTGTGAAAAATTAACATGTATAATTAGATATTTTTCCAAATTAAATAATGATGATTTTAGCTTGTAGAAATTAAATAATGTTGACTTTAGCATGTACAAATTAAATATAACAACTCAATAAGAAAAGAAAATTTCATTTTCCTTCTAACGCGTTTTTTTTTTTTGATACTAAACGAGGAGGGAGATCCCTCAACCAAAGCCACTGCTATGCATTACAGACTCTTTATCCTTATCCAGGAAATCATGTAGACCTCAAAATGCGGAATGAAACTGATGGAGACCAGGCCACGTATCAAACGCTTGCTTTGCAACATAGTCTCGCGCCATGTTTGCCTCCCGAGGAATCCAATTCACCAAAGACCTCCCAATCCCTTCCTATCATGCTCTTTATCTCTTGAATCACAAGCGCATCCGGTGCCCCATCCAAGAGGTTTTTTCAATAGCGACACTACCTCCTCGGCGTCGATTCCAAGCACACTTTGCGTTCCCGGCATCCCAAAGACATCTTAAGGCCGAACAAAATGACCCCATAACTCGCCTAGAAGACTATCTCGCAGTTCCTCTCGCTCCGAACATAAATCCTCGTTTGAGCAATCCACTGTCATCTCGAAGGACCCCGCATGTTGCTATAAGATTGCCCGCACATGCCCCATCTACGTTTAGCTTGACCCAGAGGGTCTCGGTGGTGCCCATGCTCCACCTCTTGACCTGGACACAACGGCTATTTAGGTTAACCCCGTAGCCGCACTCGTCTTTGAACTAGCGGAAATAATAGACTTGGCTTTAATAACGAGTGATTCATTACTAGTAGATACATTTTTGAAAATCCCGGTGTTCCGCCCAAATCAGCCAAGAGTTGTGGAAAAACTCACACCACCCCTTTCCCTCGATCATGGACCCGGTGGATGTTCGCTGATCCAAGATTTAACCTCCAACTGGAAAAATTGACGCATAGCCAATGGATCCACAACCGTCATCCAAAGTTTCCTTGTCTCAGAGCAATCATGCAACACATGGACCAGGCTCTCAGATTCCACACCACACCTGCAATGCCTTCCATTACCTCCTATCCTCTTCTGCTCGCTCCGCATTAGTGAGAAGTTTATTATGCGAGCAAGCCACATAAAAGTCCCGCACCGTGGCATTATTTGCAACTTCCAGATCCGTTGCCATGAGTCCTTCATCCCCATTGGGAGATCGATAAAGCTTGGTAAGCCGATTTAATATTAAATTCCCCATGCCTATCATGCCTCCATCTAACCGCCCGAGCTCAGTATCAACAACAAGATTCGCCAACACTTTGTCCCAGGAGCTCTTAATCCCCGACCAAGCATTCGATCCCCGTTTTGATAAATCAATGCTTGGTAAAACATCATCACCACAGTTATACTTACTTCTTACTACCTTCACCCAAAGCTCATCCCTTCGTTTAATCAGGCCCCACCCTAACTTCATCATGTATGCTTGGTTTTGGCGATGAAGATGCTTCATCCCAAGACCCCCCTCTTCTTTGGCTCACACACAGTATCCCAAGCCACCAGATGCGTTTTCCTTCTCTCCGAAGTAGAACCCCACAGAAACCTTCTATTCTGCTGCTCAATATTATCACACGTTGCCTTAGGCAAGGAAATAGTTTGCATGGTATAGCCTGGTATGGCAGAAGTAACGGAAGAGATTAACGTAGCTCTACCTACTAGCGACAGCGCATTCACCTTCCACCCAGATAGCCGGTTACGCACCTTATCAACAATTCCTTGATAGCTCCTCTTGGTTACCCGCTTATGATGCGTAGGGACCCCGCATACTTCCCAAGATCAGGAGTAACTTGGAATCCAAGTGTATCACAAAGCTCCGTCCTTCGTATGTGGTTGACATTCTTGGAGAAAAACACACGAGTTTTGGCCGCATTCACCTTCAAACTCGATGCCATACGTAAATTATCAAGACAATTTCTAACCTCGCAGCTGTTCTCCGATGCTTCAACAAAAAGAACGATATCATCGAAAAAACAAGTGGGAGATTGGCGGACCACCCTTGGTTAAATTGATAGGCCTCCACTCCCTTCTCCCAATCCGCTCTTGAATCGATGGGCCGACGCTCCATGCAAATAACAAACAGTAAGGAGAAAGAGGGTCTCCCTGTCTAACTCCTCTAGAAGGGAGAAAGCGCCGCTCGCTCACCATTCCACAACAAATGCATACTTGGAGTAGAGACACAAAGAAAGGATGATATCAATCAATGACCTAGGTATCTTCAAGTCCTCGGAGACAATCCCGAGAAATGCCCAATTAACTCGATCATAAGCTTTCTCCAAGTCTATTTTAATAGCCATATACCCCCGTTTCCCCTCATATTGCACATTGAATGAATAACTTCCCGAGCAACAATAATATTATCCGAACCGTGCTGCCCGGACAAAGCCGCATTGATGAGGACTTATAACCTTTGGTAACACCACCTTAATTCTGTTAGCGATTGCTTTAGTAATAATCTTAAAAATCACATTACAAAGACTAATAGGGCGGAAATCCTTTACCACTTCCGGATGATCTTTTTTAGGGATAAGCACAATTAGAGTCTCATTCACGGTTTGAACCTTGGTAGGGAGAGCCAAATGGATTTAATAAACTCACAGACAGATCTCTCCACCACCGGCCATTGGTTCTGATAGAACAGAGAATTTAACCCATCCAGCCCCGGCGCCTTTAAGGCTCCCATGCTAAATAAGGCATGCTTAATCTCCATGTCAGTAATGCTTCGGCCCAGACTGTTCATGTCAGCAGGGTCAATATCTGGAAAACTGACGGTACAACACAGAGGGGACCGCCTAGATTGTTCCTCCTTAAATACCGTCGAGAGATCAGAAACCATCATCTCCTTAATCAAGTCCAACTCATACACCTGCACCTCGTCACTTCCTTTCAAAGCTCCAATGTGATTCCTCTTCCTCCTCCCATTTGCACGTGCGTGAAAATACCGAGTATTCCTATCTCCATCCACTACCCAGTCACTTCTTGATTTTTGAGCCCATATCAAGGATTCTTGCGTGAGAACTTCCTCCGCTTGCTGCCAAAGCGACCTCTGAAGCTCCTCCAACTCCATAGATAGGCCAAACCGAGACTCAGTCCTCGTAATTCCATTTAGTCTACCTAGCAATTGTTTTTTCCTTGCATTAGTATGACCAAATACCTGCTTGTTCCAGTGTTTACAGGCTGTAGTAAATTGATCAATATTTTCTGCCCAAGATAGGTCAGTATTCCAGTTCCCGGACACGAAGGAGGGGAATCGTTCATCTAACACCCATGCTGCTAGGAAGCGAAAAGGTCTGTCCACCCTATTAGCCATCACACATCCTTCAAGCTGCAATAGTAGAGGCCGATGGTCACTTTTGTACCAGTTAAGATGTTTCACCACCGCATCAGAAAGGTCTCTTGCCAAGAAGTTGTACCCAAGGCTCGATCCAGCCTACTCTCCACCCCAGTTCGTTGCCAAGTGAAAGGGGGACCTACAAACCCCAGATCGTGCAAACCAAAGATCATCCACAAAACCGCAGAATTCCCTATCCGAACCCCGGTGACCGCCACGAGCAACGTTCATCAGAGGCCAGAGTCGCATTAAAATCTCCACCTAAGCACCATGGGACATGAACTGATCGACTTAAACTCATCAAATCACGCCACAATGACCGACGAAGGACTATATTTGGGCTACCATACACAAACGTCATTTCCCAAACTTGCCCTAGAAAGCCGAGAAACGGATATGAATGAATTGGTTTGTTGATTCCTGACCTCCACGTGGCTAAATTTGTCGACCATAGGCACCATATCCCTCCTTTAAACCCATCTCGCATCAACTATTTTAAAATTAGGAAATCCCATCATATTTGCTATACGATGTGCTTTGGATCCGCTACACCTTGTTTCGAAGAGAGCAACAAAATCCACCCCAAAAGAGTGAGCTATACCTCGGATAAGGGACGGAAAAGAACGAGCCCCAAAGACCTCTTACATTCCAAAGGATGTAATTCATTGAGAACTTGTGATTTGTTTGGGGGGCCCATCCCCTCAGCTATCCTCAGATGACATAATAGCGTCATCACTATGCATGCTAACATCATGGGAAATGCACTGATTATTTACCTCCATACGGATATCCCCATGCCCTCCATTATTATTCGGATCCCCATCACAATTAATATCCCCTCCATTAATATTCAAATCCCCATCACAATTAATATCCCCTCCATTAATATTCGGATCCCCATCACAATTAATGTCCTTAACATTAGGCATGTTACAATCATTAATTTTCCCAATAGTCTCCCCCAAATTTCTATTCTGGACAGTCAACTCTCCAACATGCGGCCCACTAAATCCTTTTTTCTCCAAACTTTCCTCCCCCAAATTCGGCTCCCTCATTAATTTGGCCCCTGATTTGGTGCTTTCACAATTCAAAGGAATTTCTTTCCCTTTTCCACGAGATTGTGGTTTAACACCCATTTTATTCTCCTTCCCACGTGCCTTAATTTTTGCTCCCGCCTTGCGTTTAGCCCCACTTGAATCCATTCTTGCTTTTCATTTTTATTTTTATTCTGCACTTCAACCCCAAAATTACGCAGATCAGCCTCCACGTCACCTACTAGATTTCCATTCACATCTCCCCTCTGATTCCCATGATCCCGCGTACCTTTAGAAACATTAATTCCACCAGGCCCTTTCTCCGCCTTATTTATCGCCACCTCCGGATTTGTTACCTTTACCACCACCTTCGCAGAACTATTTCCCAATTCTCTCTTCACCAACATTTCCGGCCCATAATTGACGCCCTGATCATTCCCCTTAGACTTCTCCATCTCATTTAATTCCTTTATCGGTGTTTTCTCCGGCGCCGTCGTGGCCACAGATGGAGCCTCCGATGAGCTATTCCCAAGTTCCTTACTTTGGGTTGTAACCGCACATTGGTCCATCCGGTGACCATACCTACCACAGGTGAAACACACTAAGTGGAGCCCTTCATATTTGAAGCGATGTTCTTCTCCGAAATGAATAAAACCAGGTAACAATGGCTTTTGCAGATCAACCTCAACGCACATTCGAGCAAAACCTCCCTTCTCAGAGAATGCAGTTGTTCGATCAATCTTGAGTGTTTTCCCAATCATATTCCCAATCCTCCTAATTGACTCCACATTGTACAATTCATGGGGAAGGTCTGGAATACACACCCACACCGCCACCCTCTTCTGGTGATCTGCTTTCCAGGGGTTGAAATTCGGTCGCCACCTTTGAACTAGGACATAATGATCGGCAATCATCCACGGACCTTCCCGTAGGGCATGGTCCCTGTCCTCCGTCGAAGAGAAAGAAACAAGAAAGTACCCATTGCTCAGAGGTGTTACTCTCAATGGTCCCTTAGCTGCCCACATCCGCTCCATTCTGAACCTCATAAACCCAACATTAACGGTCTTTCCCAGGAGCTTGACAATTAGAGAGTTCATAAATGGTTTACACCATGCATCATATTCCTCAGCATTCACCTGGAGGTTTGGCAGTTTCCCCGTCCGACGCCACACATCTACTGTCTCCTCTTCCTGCTCCACACCCTCGTCCTCCCCCTCTATCTCCTTTGACCCCTGTTTCTCATTTGACCTTGCAAAATAATCCTTCCAGCCAAGAAAATTATTTTTTCTTCTAACGCGTTCTACTAGAAATAATCATGTCTTTTTGAGATATGATGAGGTACTAAATATGGAGATTGGATTATGAAAAAAATTACAAATTAAAGCTACATTATAACTACAAAATATATTTGTGTGCGAATATAAATCAACAATTTCCTTTTTTAAATAATGAATAGTCTATTTTATTAACTATTCTTGAGTGGAAAATTTAAAAATTGAGACAAAAATAATAACAAAGAAGTTGGAACCCGGCCCATTCCACACGTTGCCACGAAGCATGTGGTTGTTTCTGAGTCTATAGGAAGGCCACATTCATTTGCTATTTCATCATTATCCTATCAATTTTTATTTTTATTTTTTATTGAGTTGTTTCGCTATATCCTTGCAAGAATTCCAACAAAGGATCATATGATAATTTTCATATAATCATCACTATAATCCAACTTTTTAAAGTTGAATGAGCGACCTATATACAATGTTTTAAAGTTCATAGAGTATATTTTCAATTATCTAATGTTAACACTGATGTGAAAAATAGTGGCACCACGAATTTAGATGATGACTTGACAATTGAATACTGACAAAATATGCTTAAAATTAATTATTTAAATTTTTATCTTGCAAAGTCTAAAATAACTTTCTCAATTGATTATGTGGTTCCCAAACACCCCGACCAAACACTACAAAAAAAAATGACAATTAGTAGCGGTTAAAATGACCTATTTGTAACGGTTTTGGCGCAACTAATGACATTTGTAGCGGTTAGACAAACCGCGACAAAATCCACTGTGGCAAGCTGATTTGTAGCGGTTGAAAAAAAACCGATACTACATATAAACCGCTACTATATCTGTTGCGGTTATGATAAACCGCTACAAAATATTAAAAAATTGAAAAAAATGGCGCCCAAATGTTGTAACGGTTTGTAAAACCGCTACAAATTTTAATCCGAATTTAAATTAAAATTTGTAGCGGCTGTTGTAGCGGTTTTACAACCGCTACAAAATATTGAAAAATTGAAAAAAATCGTACTTTGTGTCCATTGTTACAATATTATATTGAATATTTTTTATTATTTAAGTGACAAATTAAATGATAATAGTTAATATTTAAAAACTGATTAACTTAAGTTAGATAAGTATAAATATTATGTAGGTATAATATTGAGAATATGTAGATAATAAGGATTTATTGTGTTGTCCACCTCTGAGCAAAAAAAATTATGTTGTGCATTAGATAATATTTGATTATATAAAGAAAGTTGATGATGATAGAATGAATATTGAGGAAATATACTTAAAGTTCTGGATAAGGAAAAAAAATAGTATCAGTATTATAAGAAGTAAAAAATAAAACATTGAAATCAAAGATTTTAGAAGGAGTGGGAAGAAATGAATGAGTGTGTGAGATGAGGTGTGGTGTGGTGGAGATATTTATAGGGATATACGTAACATTTGTAGCGGTTGATGTGACGGATTCTGTAGCGGTTTAATGTTTTGTAGCGGTTAAAAACCACTACAAAAATTCATTAGTATTTTAAAAAATATATATAATTTTCAAATTTTGTAGCGGTTACACTAACAACCGCAACAAATGAATGAACGTTGGCGGGATTTGAAATATTCAAATTTCAATGTTACACACTTTGTAGCGGTTCACATTTGTATCGGTTTTTTTTTTTTTTTTTTTTTTTTTTTTTGCGTTTTGTAGCGGTTTCAAAACCTCTACAAAAATTCATTTGTATTTTTAAAAAAAAAAATCAAAATGTCACATTTTGTAGCGGTTATACTAACAACCGCTACAAATATGAACATATATTTTTTTAAAAAAAAATAAACTTGGCGGGATTCGAAATATTCAAATTTCAATATTACGAACTTTGTAGCGGTTGATGTAACAGTTTTTGTAACGGTTCACATTTGTAGCGGTTTTTTTTTTTTTTTTTTTTGCGTTTTGTATCGGTTTCAAAACCTCTACAAAAATTCATTGGTATTTTTTTAAAAAAAAAATCAAAATATCACATTTTGTAACGGTTATACTAACAACCGCTACAAATATGAACATAGTTTTTTTTTTAAAAATAAACTTGGCGGGATTCGAAATATTCAAATTTCAATATTACTCACTTTGTAGCGGTTGATGTAACAGTTTTTGTAGCGGTTCACATTTGTAGCGGTTTTTTTTGCATTTTGTAACGGTTTCAAAACTGCCACTAATGGCCTGCCATAAGGCGCCATATTTGTGACGGTTTTTATAAATAAACCGCTACAAAATAACCGTTACAAATTTGGCGCCAACTTCGCGCCATATTTTGTAGCGGTTAGTTTATGATAACCGCTACAAATGTCGTTACGAACTAGCGCGCCACTTGGCGCGAGTCATACCGCTACAAATTTGTAGCGGTTTCGGTATAAGCCGCTACAAATTCGCATATTTGTAGCGGTTTATTTTGACCGCTACAAATTAACCGACACAAAGTGGCACTTTTTTTGTAGTGAAACATATAGGCTAGCTAAAGTATCTTGATTATAACTTTTTCAAATTTAACACGCACAAATATATTGCTTTTATGCTCTTTAACCAAGGCAAATATATAGATCCAAATAATGAATAGTCTCATTCATGAAGTGGTATTGAGAGGAAAATCTAAAAGTTGGGACAAAAATAATAGCAAAGAAGTTAGAATCCCATTTCACACGTTATGACTAATCATGTGGTTGTTTATTAGTCAATAAGCAACTTTCATACAAACACCTATAGAATGACCACATTAACATTGCCATTTTAAATACGGACAATAATAATAACAAGTCAATTGAGAAATATTTTAGAGAGATGAATCATGATAATGGGTGTATTGGGATGGAGTAGTGATATAGAATTATGTTATTTACAAGTTGGCAAGAATAAATGTCAAATTCTAAGTGTTATTTTTCAAATGACATGATATATAATTTAAAAAAAAAAAGGCCTCCCAAAAACCGTTACCTGCAAATGTAATTTAAATCGTAAGAAAGTTGATAATTGTAATACCCGGATAAATAAAAGGGGTATTTTTGATAAGCAAATATATATGGTCTTAATTCTGTGTATATTTGGTCTATTTTTCTAAGTTAATTATTTAGGAAATTAGAGAATTTAAGGGCCAAAGTGCCGAAATGATGAAAATGCCCCTAAGGGACATAAATGACTTAGAAAAATTGTGAAAAATCCTAAAAGGCAGTAAAATAATTATTAAAATTGAGAGAGTGTATTATCTCTAATTTTGGTAATTTACTAAATTATGAACTTGGAAAAAATTAGAAAGGGTAAATCAAAAAGTATTGAAATGACCAGAATGCCCCTGTAAATTCTAATATAATGCATGGGAGATAAAACAAAAATGTCAGTACAAGAGTAGTGAGGTAATAAGTTATTCTAATTGAGAAAATTATCAACTATTGATAAGAAATTGATTAAGTAATTATTGGCTAATTACTTAGGCTTAAACAAAGAATAAAACCCTAAAATTAGTGGGTTATGGCTAAAAATTAGCATAAATAGATTGGCTAAATTTTTTTTTTTTTGATAGCATGAAACAAATCAAATAAAAACAGAAGCCAAAGTAAAACAAAAGGGGCCTAAGGTCCCAACTCCCTCCTAATATGAGATACACCCATCACATCCGCAAGAAGAAACTGATAAAGGCCAGTAGGAGGGTCAGAGAAATGAGCTTCATCAGGGATCTCCACATGCGATAGGACCGTGCTTGCCAGCCAATCCGCACATTGATTCCCTTCCCTTAGGACATGACAGTACCTGATGTCCCATTGCCGCCGAGTAATCTTGCTCGTATCTTAGTCACCAAATGGGACTCACGAGCCGCATTACTCGCTTTAGAAAGTAATGCTACGACTGTTTGACGATCACTTTCAACCACTACCTCGCCTCCAACCCGCCTCCCATGCCATCTCTAGCCCTTTCGAGAATTCCCCACAACTCGGCGGTGAACGCCGAGCACCTCCCAAGCCTTGCGAGAAACCCTCCAAGCCACTTTCCGGACCGGTCCCGCAACACACCCCCACATGCCGCCACCTCGTGCTGTGCCTTTAGATGCCCATCGCGAGTTAAGCTTTACAAACGGAGCTTCAGAACAGCCCAACTAACCGTGGTAGGATATTGCCCCACCCTCCTAACCCCTTCCTTAATAGCTGCCATTCTAAAATCTTCCAAAAACTGAAAGACAATCCTGGGGCGATACCTAACACTCTCCTCCTGTGCATTGTGGATAGAACCATTCCTCCATTTCCAAATGAACCAGCAGGAAACAATAAATACCGCATGCCAACTGTGTCCTCCAACACCATCATCATCACATGTCCAGTTCTCTCTAACCCAGTCAGTCCAGTCATACTGACAGAACGAGTGGAAACGATCAGTGGACAACACTTCATACCAGAAAGCACATACCACCGGGCAATCCCGAAACGCATGTAAGCTAGTCTCTTCTGTTTGCTGGCACAATGGGCATACGCCACCATTGCCAGTCCACGAACAGGTCCAGGACCGTAGAGGGAGTCGTTGGTGAAATAATTTCCATCCAAAAATTTGTACCCTGTGCGGTCCCTCCCACTTCCATAACTTCCTCCAAATGTCACAACCTATATCAGATGAGTGAAATCCAGATTCGCTAAATACATGTAGCGACTTTTGACACTCACACCATTTGCATCCCCAACCAACCGAAAAGACCGATCCGGCCCATCATCGGCGAGAGGGAGGGAGCATCCCTCTAATTAAGCCAACCACATCTAGCGGGAGAAGACTGTGTAGTAGTGACAGGTCCCAACGGCCATCATGTCCAACAAATCTAGCCACCATGAATTCCCGCATATCATCCGGATGGGGTGCAACGCATAGTCTCGCAGGCAAATAGTAGGAGATACCCATTTGTCTTTCCAAAATGAGATAGAGGCCCCATCCCCTATCTCCCACAGTACCCCATCCTTCATGTTATGAAATATATTACATAAAGCACTCGGAAGGGTGAACCCCGGCCTTAAACAAAGGCAAGCGGCCATCGTACACCTTATACTTCCCCCGTAGGAACCGAACCCAGAGGGTATCTGTCTCATTCTGGAATCTCCAACCATACTTCATGAGAAATGCATCATTCATAAGGGCTGTTGATTTCAACCCAAGCCCGCCCATATGTTTAGGAAGGTAGATCACCGTCTTCTCAATGCTTACTTTTAGCCCTGAAATCTGCTCAAACAACGAAAGGCATTTCATAACGACATCCAATTGCTCATGCCTTGCCTCTGCAAATAGCAACAGATCATCAGCAAACATCAAATGGGAAATTGGGGGGCCTCCCTTTCCCACTTTAATAGGGGTCCACAGGCCACCATTAACAGCCGTGGAGATGATATGAGAGAGTTTCTCCATAGCTAGCGTAAATAAGTACGGTGATAGTGGGTCACCCTGACGAACACCCCTGGAAGGCTGAAAAGATGAAGTTTTCCCACCATTCCACAGGATGTTGAGTGAAGACGAAACAGCCTGCATTATTAACTCAACCGTAGGGCACGGAAGTCCAACCTCCCCTAGAACGTTTTGGAGAAATTTCCAGTTAACCCGATCATACGCCTTTTCTAGTTCAACTTTAATGGCCATAAATTGCCTTCCTCTCATCTTATGCATTGAGTGAATCAATTCTTGAGTAATGATAATGTTATCATGGATCCGCTTTGTGGGGACAAAACTAGCACGGCAGGCGAGATGACAATCTCCATGATCGGCTGCAAGCGTCCCACAACCAGCTTGGTGATCAACTTATACAACACTGAGCAAAGGGATATAGGGCGAAACTGAGACATAGACGTTGGAACCGCACTTTAGGAATTAAAGCAATCAAAGTATCATTTAAACATTTGATATGGGAGGGTTCTTCCATACATCCACAATAAGTCTCATAATCGGTGACGAATCGTAGTCCACTTGTTTCGAAAGAACACTGCAGGGAAACCATCAGGCCCAGGGGCTTTATAGCTTCCCATACTAAACAAGCATTTACGGACCTCCTCACAGGAGGGAATTCGATGCAATCCTTCCAACAGGTTGGGAGGGATGCTCGGCCAAACGAAAGAAAGCCACCTACGAGTGGGCTCCGCATCAAAAAACAAGTTCTGAAAATAAGCAACAACCATACCTTTGAGTTGATCATCCCGGTCCACCCAAACCTGGTGCTCATTTTTCAACCTGGAAATTTTATTGAAACTCCTCCTTGTGACCGTCTTAAGATGGTAGAATTTAGTGTTACGGTCCCCTTCAGTAAGCCACTGGTGGCGAGACTTTTGGAACCAAAGCATCTCTTCCCTCTTTAGGGTCTCATTTAACCGACTCCTGCACTCCAACTCATCTGCAGCCAAAAGAGGGGAATCATTGGCTAATTAATTGGAAAATATTGAGAAAAATAAATGATATTAGGTATTTTTGAGCCTAAATACAAGTATGAACCAATAGGAAAAAGTTATGAAAAAATATGTAAAAATAATTAAAATAATAATTTAATAATTAATTAAGAAATAAAATAAAAATATATATAATATATATATATATGCTGCCGACATCCATGGGGGAAGGAAAAAAAAAAAGAAAAAAAAATGTATTATGTAACATCCCATTTTGAAAGCGGAATTTTTTTTTTTTTAAAATTCAGAGTAGAGCATTGGAGCGAAAGAGTAATTGATTCATAGTCAACAAATAAATCATTGTGTAACATTGTATCGATTATAGTAATCCTAAGATTCAGAAATAAGATAATAGAGAGAAACAGAGCGATAAAGTAAAGATAGGCTTCGGCTGCACGTCTACTCCTGATGCTTGCCCCGATCTCCGAACCGTGGTCCTCCTGACCCTGAAGCTACAGCTGAGATTCAATTCACCATATTGAATCTCAGGTAACGGTTAACCTCATACCCAAACAATACAGTATATAGACAACAGATATTCTAGAGCTAATACAACAGTATATCATCACAAAAGCACACAGCAGATGCATGATCATTATGCCGACAAAACATAAGCGACAAGCAATATGTAAGCCCCACAATGTTAAACAATAACAGCCTGCACTATTCACTAGTGCCACGATGTACAGTCGTGTCCTCAGCGCTAGGAAAACATAACGGCGTTATCAAAACCATAACCCGTGAAAACTGTCTGTATAACGGTCTTCGAACTATCTATCATATGTATATGCATTTAAGGAACACAAGATTAGTGTTACAGTACACGTCCATACCTTCGTTTGCGACGTTAGGTACTACCGCCGGAAAACGTACTTTTACGGAAAGACGTGAATCTTCAAACAGTGGTTCGTCGAGCGGCGTAGTGGCAGCAAATCAGATATTCTAAAATCCTATAAGAATAATATCACTACTATTAGTGATCTGACATTATAACTGGCATTTTAGGTAAAAATTACCATTTTGCCCTTCTACCCCTAATTGGCAGAAATTCGCCAGCACTTCGTTACTCTGACTAATTTTCTTCCCAAAATTTCGCCAGAACTTCGACGCCATTTTGATTTTCGAAAATAAAGACTAAAATAGCCCTCCCATATGATATTCAATCATACTTGAAAAATTAAAGGCTATTCTAGCATTACAACCCCTACTTTTGCAAGAACTACAAAAGCTTCAACTTTTCGGAGACTCGATCCCTACTATGTTTTTACCTCTTCAGGCATATTTTTCAATGCAATGAGGCCTAAAACAAGAATAGGAATTTCATCCCCTACTTCCTAAATCTAACTAACAATTCTACCAACTACTGAACTAAAAACTAGAACTTAAAAGCTAAAGACCGAAAGATTTACCCGTTGAAGACTTTCTTCACAATTCCTCCAGAGCTTCTCTCTCTTCTTTCTCTCCCTAGAATTTCATGCATAAATTCTACTTAGAAAATTGACTATGATCACACAAGTTTAGAGACCAAAACTTTGCTTATCAGAGATATCCAATTTATTTATAATATTCCAGATAATAAAAATCCGGGTATTACATTTCTCCCCCCCCTTCACAAAATTTCGCCCTCGAAATTTAATCTATACTAACTAAACTTCGGGCCATGAACTCTGGGTACTTCTCCTTCATGTCACTCTCGGTTTCCCAAGTTGCCTCTTTAGGTGTCAAACCCTTCCAGACCACCTTCACTATCAGAATAGTCTTATTTCGGAGCCGTTTCTCCTTGTGGTTAATGATTTGTTCTGGCTCAACCACGAAGGTATTATCATGTCGTACTTCAACGTCTTCGTACTCAATGACATGACCTCGGTCCGGCTGGTATTTCTTCAGTTGTGACACGTGGAAAACGTCGTGGAGATTACTCAGGTTCGGGGGTAAAGCTATCTGATAAGCGACTTCTCCTCGTGCTGCCAAAATTTCGAACGGTCCAACATACCTTGGACTGAGTTTCTTCCTCTTAAGTGTTCTGCCGACACCAGTAACCGGGGATAACTTTAGAAATACATGGTCGCCGACATAGAACTTCAGAGGTCTTCTTCTCTTGTCAGCATAGCTTTTCTGTCTGCTATGAGCTGCAAGGAGTCTTTTCTTGATTAGCGCTATCTGCTCGGAGGTCTGCTCAAGCATGTCCGGTCCAAGAAATTGCCTTTCAGACGAATCTGTCCAGCATAAGGGTGATTGACACTTCCGCCCATACAATGCCTCGAACGGGGCCATTTGTATACTAGCATGATAACTGTTGTTATATGCAAACTCTACTAGCGAAAGATGTTGATCCCAACTTCCTTTAAAATCCAGGGCACATGCTCGCAACATATCTTCCAGCGTCTGTATTGTTCGCTCAGATTGACCGTCAGTTTGAGGGTGATACGCTGAACTAAACTTCAACTTGGTACCCATACCTTCATGAACAGCCTGCCAAAAATGGGATTTGAAACGCGTATCCCGGTCAGAGACAATGCTCTTAGGGACACCGTGTAACCTTACTATCTCCTTGATGTAAATCTCTGCCAATCGTTCCGGAGAGTAGTGGATACTGATGGGAATGAAGTGTGCTGACTTGGTTAATCTGTCAACAACTACCCAAATTGTATCATGATTTCTGATTTTGGGCAGACCTACCACAAAATCCATGGTGATGTTCTCCCATTTCCATTCCGGCAGCTCTAATTCTTGTAAAAGACCAGGGGGTCGACGGTGTTCAATCTTTACTTTCTGACATGTCAAGCATTTGGCCACGTAATCAGCTACATCTCTCTTCAAACCGGGCCACCAAAGTTCAGATTTCATACTCTGTTACATCTTGACTATGCCTGGATGCAGAGTGTACTTACTCTTGTGAGCCTCATCCAGTACTTTCCGCCTTAGTTCATCAACCAGCGGTATGTAGATTCTCTTTTGTACCCGACCAAACCACTGTGTGATAGGTCATGGTCTTAGGTCTCCCCCTTGGAGATCTTCTCACGTATCTCCATCGCCCAATCATCTTGCTTCTGAGCTTCTTCAATTTCGTCGTACGCATCATACTCTCCCGACTTACAAGAAGAGTTGCAAGATAGGCATCGGTGGTGCGTGACGACCCATGCCGACTTGACTTGACAGGACTCGGATCTACGAAATCTTCAAGTAACTTCTGTTCTTGCATCATCATATATGCAACTTGCACCGTTACTGACTTCCTGCTAAGCGCATCAGCAACTACATTTGCTTTACCTGGATGATAGTTGATCTTCAGATTATAATCTTTAATCAATTCCATCCATCGACGCTGTCTCATGTTGAGTTCCCATTGATTGAACAGGTATTTTAGGCTTTTGTGGTCACAGTACAACTCTACAGTTACACCGTACAAATAATGCCTCCATATCTTCAAAGCAAACACGATAGCCGCCAGCTTTAAATCGTGTGTAGGATAGTTTAATTCATGAGGCTTCAGCTGACGAGAGGCATAAGCCACCACTCTGCCCTGCTGCATTAGGACACATCCCAATCCACCTTCACCGGCATCACTGTAGACAACATAGGTCTCATACGGATCGGGATAATTAACACCGGTGCCGTAGTCAACCTCTCCCTCGGTCTCAAAGCTCTCCTCACAATCATCGCCCCATACAAAGGGTTGATTCTTCCTCGTAAGCTTTGTCAATGGTAGGGCAAGACGCGAGAAATCCGTATGAATCTGCGGTAGTATCCGCCATACCCGAAAACTACAGATCTCCGTCACCGTCTCTGGCCGTTTCCAGTCCAGAACTGCATCCACCTTGCCTGGATCAACTACAACTCCGCCGCTAGATATAACATGGCCCAGACAGCCAAAATTCACATTTACTCAGCTTTGCATAGAGTTGCTTCTCCCTGAATATACTCAACACACGTCGAAGATGTTCTTCATGCTCTTCCTTACTCTTGGAGTAGATGAGAATATCATCAATGAATACTACCACAAATTGGTCTAAGTGTTGTCGGAAGATATGGTTCATGTAATCCATGAATACCGCAGGCGCATTTGTCAATCCGAAGGGCATCACAAGGAATTCGTAGTACCCGTACCTGGTTCTGAAATCCGTCTTGGAAATATCATCATCTTTAACTCGCAGCTGGTGATATCCCGAACGCAGATCAATCTTTGAAAAGACCGTGGAACCAGATAATTGATCCAATAGATCATCAATCCGGGGAAGTGGATACTTGTTTTTGAACATTACTTTGTTGAGTTCACGGTAATCAATGCAGAGTCGGAAACTTCCATCTTTCTTTTTCACAAAAGCCGGAGCTCCCTGGGGTGATACACTGGGTCGAATGAACCCCTTCTTCAGAAGTTCTTCCAACTGCTTCTTCAACTCTTGCATTTCATTTGGAGCCATTCGATACGGCGCCTTTGATATTGATCCTGTGCTAGGCATCAGATCAATTTTGAACTCCACTTCTCGGACAGGAGGTAACTCCGTGAGGTCCTCCGGGAATACATCAGGAAAATCATTTACTACAGGGATATCCTGAAGTGAAAGGTCAGCTTCTGCTTTAACTGAGAAGAATATCATGAAGGCATGGCATCCCTGTTTCACACATCGATCAGCTTTTGTAGCGGAGAGAAAATTCAGGCTCACATCAACCTTGTCTCCGGAAAAGAATATCTTCTTCTTGCCACAGTCGATCATCGCACCGTTGGCTGTTAGCCAGTTCAGACCGAGTATGACGTCGATGCCGTGAAGAGGTAGACGGATCAGATCTACTTTTGAAACTCGTCCATCCACGTTAGCAGTACAATTCGTACATGCATCAGAAGCTAAAGACTTCACACCAAGTGGTGTAGACACTACCAGATCAAAAGGTAAATTACAAGCATGCAATCCTAAACGACTTGCACAATCACAAGAAATAAACGAATGACTGGCTCCTGAATCATACAATGCTTGTAATAGATTGCCATTGAGATAGATGGTACCTTAGACCATCTCTGGA
Organism: Acacia pycnantha; assembly: GCA_025563575.1. Taxonomy (NCBI): domain Eukaryota; kingdom Viridiplantae; phylum Streptophyta; class Magnoliopsida; order Fabales; family Fabaceae; genus Acacia; species Acacia pycnantha. Next base: position 178,937 of record JAMWYP010000337.1, on the reverse strand, counting down.
GATTTTATGGCCTCTGTGTTTGTCAACGCAAAGATCCGGCCAGCGCTTTGTGGTGTTTCCTCTGCAGCCTTCTCGGGGCAATCCCGGCTAATGTGTCCTGGCTTCTGACACTTGAAGCAGACTTGTTTCCCATCACAGTTGGCTCCTGGATGGTACTTCTTGCATTTTGAACACGTCTGGGATCCCATTGCCCGCAGGGTAATTCTGTTGCCCCGGTTGGTAGGGTCTCTTGTTCCCACCCTGGTTATTGTTCCAAGGCGCCTTCCTCTTTTGTGAGGAACCTCCGCGGTTAGACCCACCGCGGTTTGCATTGTTTCCGTCCTGGCTTCGGGATTTGCGCAGTTCCTTCAAGTTGCGCTCTGTCATCCACTGCTTGGGCCATCTTCGGAAATTGCTGAGATACTAACCTTGCCCTTATATCGTACTTCAGTCCGGTTACCAGTCGGTTAGCCTTCCAGCTCTCATTTTTGTGGATTTTTAGGTATGATGAATACCGTGACAGGTTGGTGAAACGGGCGAAGTAGTCGTCGAATGACTCTTCATTCCCTTGCTTGACCGTGGAGGTGATTGTGATCTTTCAGATTCTCTGTCTTCTTCATTGTATTCATCATTCTCATTCTCCTCTTCATTATTTTCTTCTTCTTCTTCGTTTTCTTCTTCATTTCGACGTGCTTCTAGCTGTCTCTGAGCTTCCTCTTCCTGTTGACGTTGTCTAGCTACCAGTGTATGTATGATAGCCCTTTGCTCTTGCAAAGTTCTTCTTAGCTCTTGGACTTCGTTCTCGTCCGGTTGGTTTGGTATATTATTTCTCTCAGGAATTGCTCCTATTTGAGGCTGTCCTCTGCCTCCTTGTCTTCCACGACCTCGGCCTCTGCCTTGGCCCCTTCCTCTTGGTGCACCAGCACCTCTCATAATGACCATATTTTATTCCTTTTCCTTTATTTAATAACAAATATGTAAACATTAGAAATGACACATTGATTTGTACATCAAACATATATATTCACATATATTCATTTCATAACATTTTTTTACATATAAGTTGGTCTACTCCTATTACAAGTCAAACTAAAAACAACCATGTTACAACCCCTCTTTATTCAAAACATATTTCACAATCTCCCAGGGGTGTTGGAGATGCAAACTAAACTTCCTAATTTCTACATTCCACAGCTTCCTTGTGCTGAAGCTTTCCCTCTACATGTAAAGGCGAACCAAGCTCTTCAGGTAGCGAAGGTGTATGCTAACACCCAAGATGGGTCCGTCATCTAATAGCTCATTAACGATCCTCGCCCAAAAGCGGGTATAGGGAAAGAAGTACAGTGTGGTCCTAACCCAATCTGCGGGTGAATGTTGGCTATTACTGGCTTGATAGTTTGAGATTAGGCTTAAAAACACAAGGTATCTTCCTTGGATAGTGTTAGTGAGGTTCATAGCTTCAACGAAAAAGTTCTCCAGCAGAATGACTAAGGTATCATTATCGTTCAGGACATAGTGAAAATCTTCTGGTTCGGCTTCTTCGTCGTCAAGAAGTTGGATATCCGGGTAGTCAAAATTATCTCCGACAGAGGAGTGGGTTGAGTCAGTAGGGCTTTCTGGTTCGGGGTGGTCCTTAACTACCAACTCGTTCAGACTTTGACTACGGGATTCTGGGTCAGAATACCTACATATAGGATGGTATGATGGGCCAGACTCACTATACTCACTATAGTAGTGGCTAGGAGTTATGGGGTCGGTTTCCTCGTGATCTGGATCCCAAAGGGAAACATGTTCAGGGTGATTTTCGAATTCAGGCTCCTCAAATTGTGCATTATAGGAATTTGGATCTACAGGGAGGTCGTCGTCATTATCTTCGATGGGATCTTCTTCCGTAGTCATTGGGGTTGGATTCTCCGAGGGTTCGGGTGCTGACGGAGGGATGGATCTCCTGGCAGGACGTCTCCACATTCCGTAGTAATTATAGTATGGGTCTAGGACGGGCTCTTCGTCTCTGTCCATCTCTACACATTACACCAATGGTCTTATAAGTACTCTTTTTCAAAAATGTGCTCAAAGTTAAAGGCTTAAGGTCTGTGGTAACATAGTTAAATACTTGCCAGAATGTCATGCTCTGATACCATAAAGTGTAACATCCCATTTTGAAAGCGGAATTTTTTTTTTTTTAAAATTTAGAGTAGAGCATTGGAGCGAAAGAGTAATTGATTCATAGTCAAAACATCAACCAATGTGTAACATTGTATCGATTACAGTAATCCTAAGATTCAGAAATAAGATAATAGAAAGAAACAGAAAGCGATAAAGTAAAGATAGGCTTCGGCTGCACGTCTACTCCTGATGCTTGCCCCGATCTCCGAACCGTGGTCCTCCTGACCCTGAAGCTACAGCTAAGATTCAATTCACCATATTGAATCTCAGGTAATGGTTAACCTCATAGTGAATCTTCAAACAGTGGTTCGTCGAGCGGCATAGTGGCAGCAAATCAGAGATTCTGAAATCCTATAAGAATAATATCACTACTACTAGTGATCTGACATTATAACTGGCATTTTAGGTAAAAATTACCATTTTTCCCTTCTACCCCTAATTGGCGGAAATTCGCCAGCACTTCGTTACTCTGACTAATTTTCTTCCCAAAATTTCGCCAGAACTTGGACGCCATTTTGATTTTCGAAAATAAAGACTAAAATAGCCCTCCCATATGATATCCAATCATACTTGAAAAATTAAAGGCTATTCTAGCATTACAACCCCTACTTTTGCAAGAACTACAAAAGCTTCAACTTTTCGGAGACTCGATCCCTACTATGTTTTTACCTCTTCGAGGCATATTTTCAATGCAATGAGGCCTAAAACAAGAATAGAATTTCATCCCCTACTTCCTAAATCTAACTAACAATTCTACCAACTACCGAACTAAAAACTAGAACTTAAAAGCTAAAGACCGAAAGACTTACCGTTGAAGACTTTCTTCACAATTCCTCAGAGCTTCTCTCTCTTCTTTCTCTCCCTAGAATTTCATGCAGAAATTCTACTTAGAAAATTGACTATGATCACACAAGTTTAGAGACCAAAACTTTGCTTATCAGAGATATCCAATTTATTTATAATATTCCAGATAATAAAAATCCGGGTATTACATATTAAATAATATATAAAGAGTTGTAAAAATAATAAACACCTATTAAATATTCATAAAGGTGAATAGTAAAAAAATAAATAGGAAACGGATCCTATCTAGAGAACCAGGAATAGGATTTCTAAAGTCAAGGTATAATATTGATCAGTGGATTTTTATCTTGAAGTGGTCTTTTCCGGAAGTTAATTCTGAGATCGGTAGAAGAAGTTAGTAATAAGACGAAATAGAGAAAATATGAGAAATAGACAGATAGTCATAAAATTAGGATTTGAACAAAATAAATTATAACTCAACATTTGGAGATGAGTTTATGATTATCTGGACATTTTTGGAGTCAGTGAATTTTTGTCCAGAAAGTGACAATTCCAGAAGTGAATTCCGTAAACGGGCACGCTTTTCGAGAAACTTCATACTGACTGTTGGAACCCTGTATGGAATCAAAAATTTGTTTATCCCGTACATTTCTAATAAGTGAGAAAATGTCTTCAAAGTTGTAATTTCGAATTTTTGAGATTTTCCGAGATTACGCGATTCGGACACCGATCGGGGAAATACTATCGAACCGGGCATAAAGTAAGCATGAGTCATCACATTGGACAAATTGTTTGATGCCACCACAGCCCCCTTATGTCGACCAAGGCTTCAAGTGGACAAGATTTTTCCATACAATCCAAGTTGAATCCAAAGGTTGAGATCAATTTGGAAAATACCCTTTGTGTCCTCAAATTTTGCTATAAATACCCCTTCATCTTCATTCAAAATTCACACCAAAAACCACTCTTAGAAATCCTAGAGAGAAGTTAAAGAGAGGAGCTCTGGAGGAGGAAGGAGTCCGGGGAGTTTTGCAGCGAAGCTCTGAGTAATTTTTTCGGTACCGAGCTTTAAGCTTTCGGTAGTTGTAGAATTGTTAGATAGATCTAGCAAGTAGGAGATGAAATTCCTATTCTTGTTTTTAGGCCTCATTGCGTCGAAAGATGCTTGACGAGGTAAAAACATAGTAGGGATTGAATTTCTGAAAGTTGGGAGTTAAAGTAACGAAGTGCTGGCGAAATTCCGCCGATTAGGGGTATAGGGGCAAAATGGTAATTTTTACCTAAAATGCCCGTTATGATGTCAAATCACTAATAAATGTGATATTACTCTTATAGGACATCATAAACCTTGATCTGTTGTCGTTACGCTGTCCGACGTGCCGCTGTTGGACGTTTCGCTGTTTTCCGTCAAAACGTGTCGTTTCCGCCAGAAACACCTACGTTCGTCAACGAAGGTACGTTCGCGTACTGTAACACTAGCTCTGATGATTATTGAATGATTATATGTGATAATATGTTATGTGAATAGTTTGGTGCCGAAGGCAAGGCTAGTCTATGTGGGTGTGCCATTTAGTCGCCGTAAAGTCGATGAGGCCCCCATGATAGACACTTACCTGCCAATCTATTCGGTGCTACATGCACCGTGTCTAAGGAATCGTACTTAGATACACTGCGTCTATGGAACCGTACTTAGATGCACAGTGACTATGGAACCATACTTAGATCACTGATTACAGCTTTATTCGGGTTATAGTCATAATAATGCCGATATGTTTTCCTAGCGCTGAGGACACGACCGTATATCGTGGCACGGGTGAATGGTGCAGACGGACTTAACGTTACATGTTAGTGTAGTTGTTATTAAATGATCATACGATGTACCGGCTTGATCAATGCTGTAAAATTAGTAATGCCTGTTGTACATATACTGTTTATAAGCATGAGGTTATCAGTTTATTAGTCAAACTAATTAGTTCGTAGAAACAAATAAAAATAAAAATATTATAAAGTATTTTAATTAGCATCCTTAATCTCTTTATAAAAGTCAACTTTGTTTTATATTTAATACCGGAGGGAATAGTTTCTAAAGGTAAAATAATAAATTTACTATTTTCAATATTACTGAAATTTGTAAGTTTATCCTTTCTTTCAAAAACAGGTGAGAAGAATAATGGAAAGGTGTCATTGGATGGGAATGGTAGAATTATTGTTACTGGTCCTTTTCATTTTCATTCCCTGCTTTGTCTATTAATCATGTAGGCTATAATTGATTATGTACCAGGTTCATTAGCTAAGTATGCTTGTGAAGTGGAAATCACAGAGCAAGTGTTTATCATCTTTTTTCCCAAGAAAAAAAATACTCTCAACACAAACCTTCACACAAAATGCCTCCTCATGTATGTTTACATGTTTCAAACGAAGGATCTTTTGATTTGATTGTGTAGGTGTGAGCCACTTCCAGAGGTGAATGTATAATTGTGATTTCTTTATGTATTTCTGTTGACTTTCAACTTTCAAGAACGATGCTTCTCTGTTTTCATCTAGCTGACTTTATTATCTGGCTCTCCTGGCCTAATTTAATTCCATGTGCAAACAATTTTCAACCATGCAGATTGAAAATCACAATGAGAATAATAGCAGGTTTCCCTAAGGTAATCCATTAATTGAATAGTGCATATCATTATATTTTAGTCAAAATACTAAATTTTTTGAGTACTTCTCTTAATTCAGGGTATCTCTCTTCTTTCATTCACGTGTCCCATTATTCTTAAATATTGTGAGACTCTCACTCTTTATTTCTCTTTAATTTGCAGATTAAACAACTAACGAACAATATTCAAATTGTATTTGATGCTCTTCGAACTTCAGCTGCTCTCAGAATCCTAGTATTTTTATGGGAAGAGGATTCTCTCATTAGCTAACTTTCTCCTCATCTCTCATCATCCAATCCCAACTGTTGACTTAATGAGCACTAGTACAAAAAACCTAAAAAATGACCTAAATAAGACCCAATTAACGTCCCTTTTCAGAGGGATGTCTCGGCGAGGGTAGTTGTTTGTGGCACTTTTGGTGTCCTGATTGGAATTCAGGACGCCTCATATGAGGCATCCTAATTCCATTCAGGACTCCTTAAATCACATTGTTGGCATCCTGAATTTCTTTTCAAGACGCCTTATATGAGTTTTTTTTTATATGCTTGCTATATATTTATAATTCACTAATTTGCTACAAAACAGAAATACAATGTTTGCATATTCATGAGTCATAGTAATTCAGCCATATACAAGCCACTAGCGGGCACAGTGCTCAAAATTGAAAACGTTCATTAACTAATCAAGCTGATTAAACAGTGAGACATGAGCATAAATAGCAAAGAAACGTCCAATAAAATAGCAACAAGTAAAAATGAGATAAGCACACTTTCCATACCCCGCTCTAACATGAGCATCAAACTCGCACTATACATGTGAACTAGTGCACTACCAACAACAATGTCAAATTCTATACAAGCTCTTATGGCACATACATGAACTTCCATACCCCGCTCTAAGGTTGCAACTGAGGTACAAGCACTAAGAATAGTAAGTAGCAAGAGTGAAACAGTCCAATCTTTGGCCCCTTTGCATCATAAACCATACTAAATCCATGGCCTTGTCCAGGATGTCATTCGGTATATATCAAGAAATCATGGAATTCCAACTGGCGTCATCTCTTCTATCTGACATTCTACAAAAGATCTTCTCACAGTCATAACCAATAGCACCACATTTACTTAATAAACATGCAATATAAATGCCACCATCACAGTTCCAAAAGAATCTTAAGAAGCATTCGTCTATCAAAAGATTTACATAGAACAGATGATCACCTGATCCAGCCAAAAAATGTTAAGTAAACTTTATATATCTATGTGTTGCAGAAGATGTCCAGCCAAAACGTCTCGAACCGTATCGATTTCTTCCTCTGAGAACGGACCCACACTATCAAAAAACTATAAATTGGAAAACAATGCATAATATAAACCAATGAAGTGAATGAAATAATTAACAACTCAAGTACAATAACAAAAATATTATCATTTGAGAATCATGGAGCGATCACGTACGTGTTGAAGACCTGTAATACGTCTGCTGGAAACGATGGATTGCATATAATGGATAACGTAGTATCCGCACTCGGAGTTCCCTAGTTGTCGAGGGCACTATAAATCAAAAGCAAATTGTTAAAACGAATAAAGGCATATCGAAAGCTACTGTGTCAATGAAATAACTTGAATTGAAACTTCTTACCTTCGGATAAAACCACTTCGGTCCACCCTGCTCTCGTGCTCCAATAGGCATTCTAAACGTCTTGAGCCCACTATTATTAAAATGGAAATTAACAGACATGAAAACAATTCATGTAAAAGAAGAATCGATGATTTAGACAAAAATTTACTTACTCAGTAAACATGGTTTTGATTTCATCGTTTGGCTTGCCACCTAAGGAATCCAACCAATAACATACGTTGTTGGCAGGACAAACAACACACAGGGTCTAATGACCACTACAACATATACATATTAATATTAAATTAAGCCAAGAAAGCAATTTATTCTAAAAAAACTTATGTAGACAAAACTAAAATACGTAGTTTTCAAGTATTGGCGCTAGATAACAAGGAAATTCTCCGTCGCCTATTGTACAACCAACATAAAGTGCCCTTCTAGCTAACTTATTGCGATCCTTCGTCGTGTTTGCAGCACATAAAAATCCATATGAACCCATGAACCCATTCGGCCTTTCTGGGCGCATATGTCGTGGCAGACACTATGATCAAAATAAAATGATAACTGTTGCTAAATATATTAAAAAAAAATCAATGCAATAATGAAAGAGGGAAAAAACTTACATGCTTGCAATTTGAAGAAACTCTATATCTAAACATTCCATATGCATCCCCAAGGATATTAAGTTGATGTCCCTATATAGCTCTTGCAGCTGTGCTAAGTAGGGAAATCTGCTCGCAGCTTGTTCATCCTATGAAAACATACAAAACATATTATGTGAGTGGGTTAGCAATGAAAATCAATCGGGAACCTCCTCATCATCACTCAGTAATGTGATTCCTACCATTGGAGGTGTCGTCACTATCTGAATAAGATGATTCGGTCAAAGGATGAACGATGTTATGACCTTGCCTAAATCGGGAACCTCCTCATCATCAATCGGGATGGCTGTCTTTTCTTCCCCCTCTCGCACACTTTTCAAAGTGTGCGATTTGCTTGACCCTACGTTGGTCTTGTGGAATTTGCTTGTTTTGGTGGGCAGTTTGTTCTAAGTAAATAAGAGCACCGGCAACAATACGCCGGTGGTGTGTGAGAAGGTTCGCCAATAAGTACATCTGTAGGGTAAAAACTTTCTTTGCTGTTGGGGAAGGCCGGAGATTTTGGGGTTGTAAGTTTCGTATTTTCCTTCTCTTGTATCATAGATCTCATTTCACCCCGTACTTGTGCCATACCCTCATCTACGAGGGACGCTCGAATTTTTGCTACAAGCTAAGGACTAGGGTTGTCATCATCATGTGAACAACTTGAACGCCGTCCAAAATATTTTGCAACATTAACTCCCCTTGTCTCCCCTTGAACAGCATCAAGGTAATCTAGCTTCCCAATCGTCGTTGACAAAATGTCCATCCGTGTAGCTGGCGTGAATGAACCTTGGCTGCTCTGCTCCTCAAGTGCATCCTACATCATAAGATTGTTCATAAATAATATCTAAACTCTTATAATATGAAACAACTGAGGCTAGTTAATACGTCTAATTTAACTACTTGCAATCTTTGAGGCAACCTCAGCTACATCTTCATTTATGTATTTGTCACCTTTCATTCTCGCAGCTTTCCATTTTTTGTGATGAGGAGGACGATCAGGGGCCTGGAAGGATCTTAGCTTGTTCTTAAAATCCTTCCAACGTAGACGATGAATGCTTTGAGAACTAGTGAAAAATATGAGAATGGGGTGGAAGAGTTTATTGAATTTGCTAGAAAGTATATTCGAGGGTCAAAGAGGAACGAGGATCCGTGTAAGATCTATGATTACATTTCTCCAGAGGACTGGCAGGAGCTTGTGGCATCTCGGCAAAATCCTGAATTTCTTGTAAAATTTCTTTCATATCTTATCTTTTAGTTGAATCTACTTGACATCGTAGGCTCATTTTTATTTGTTTTCGTGTCACAGGAAAAAAGTCAAGCCAATAGAGAGAGGCAAGCGAGAAATAAGTATCCACATTGCATGTCTAGAGGTGGCTATAAAAAGCTTGAACGGAAGATGATGGAAGAAGGGTTACAGAGAATGAAGGAAGCTGCCCAGGCCGATCCTTCCATTGTTGTCCAGTCCCCTGGTCGTTCTCCTCGTCACCAAAAATGGAAAGCTACGAGAATGAAGGGTGACAAATACATCAATGAAGATGTAGCTGAGGTTGCCTCAAAGATTTACCAGTAGTTAAATTAGACGTATTAACTAGCCTTAGTTGTTTCATATTATGCAAGTTTAGATATTATTTTTGAACAATCTTTTGATGCAGGATGCACTTGAGGAGCAGAGCAGCCAAGGTTCATTCATGCCAGCTACACCGATGGACATTTTGTCAACAGCGATTAGGAAGCTAGATTACCTTGATGTTGTTCGAGGGGAGACACGAGGAGTTAGTGTCTCAAAATATTTTGGACGGCGTTCACGTTGTTCACATGACGATGATAACCCTAGTCCCCAGCTTGTAGAAAAAATTTGAGCGTCCCTCGTAGATGAGATTTTGGCACAAGTACAGGGTGAAATGAGGTCTATGATATAAGAGGAGAAAAATACGGAACATACAACCCAGCCAGTCCCGGCCTTCCCCAGCAGCAAGGACAATTTTCAGCCTCCAGAAGTTGATATGGGCGAGCCTTCTCACACTCCATAGGGAGGACGACCTTGCACACTATATTTGGATGTCCCACACCGGCGTATTGTTGCCGATGGTCTTGTTTACTTAGAGCAAACTATCCACCATAACAACAAAATTCTACAAGACCAACGTCGGGTGACTGTGAAAAGTGTGCGAGAGGGGGAAGAAAGGACAGCCATACCGATTGCTGATGAGGAGGTTCCTGATTTAGGCAAGGCCATAGGATCGTTCATCCTTTGGTCGACTCATCTTATTCAGATGGTGACGACACTTCCAATGGTAGGACATACATTACTGAGTGATGATGAGTAGGTTCCCGATTGATTTTCATTGCTAACATACTCACATAATATGTTTTGTATGTTTTCATAGGATGAAAAAGCTACCCCCAGATTTCCCTACTTAGCACAGCTGTGAGAGCTGTACAGGGACATCCCCTTGATATCCTTGGAGATGCGTGCAGGCATTGTCGGTGAAGAGAAGACATATCCCATTACCATTGACAATAAAGATCGTTTATGCATTTGGAGTGTTTGGATATAGAGTTTCTTCAACTTGCAATCATGTAAGTTTTTTCCCCTTTAATTATTGCAATGATTTTTTATGTTTTATATATTTAACAATAGTTATCATTTTATTTTGATCATAGCGTCTGCCACGACATATGCATCCAGAATGCCCGAACGGGTTCATATGGCTTCTTATTTCCTGCAAACACCACGAGGGAGAGGAATAAGTTAGCCAGAAGGGCGCTTTATGTCGGTTTAACAATGGGCGACGAAGAATTTCCTTGTTATCTAGCGCCAATAATTGAAGGGTACGTATTTTAGTTTTGTCTGTATTACATTTTATAGAATAAATTTCTTTCTTGTCTTGATTTAATATTAATATGTATATGTTGTAGTGGTCATTGGACCCTGGTTGTTGTTTGTCCCACCAAGAATGCATGTTATTGGTTGGATTCCTTAGGTGGCAAGCCAAACAACGACATCAAAACCATGTTTGCCGAGTAAGTAAATTTTTGTCTAAATCATCGATTCTTCTTTTAAATGAATTCACGGCTGGAAAAAAGGCTTTTAAGACCGGAAAAAACAGGTATATTAGGACCGGACCCGCGACAGGTCTTGTTCCAAGCGGTATTAAAAGTCTCCCTATTAAGACCGAACTTATAACCGGTCTTAAAGAATTTCTTTAAGACCGGACATTTTAAACATCCGGTCTTAAAAGCGTTTCAAAATAAATAATAATAATAAACTCAAATGAAACAATCGGTCTCAAATCACCAGATCTGGCAACATTTTGAATGTCCCTCTGTCATCAACGACGAAGAACCAAGAGAAGATTGGAAGCAACAACAACAATAAAAACAAAAAAGATTATTACAAAGTCCAGAAATAAACAAAAATAACAAGAAACAGAAATCATTCACCATGAAAATTGAATTTGAAGTAATCGAATTTGAAGTCCAGATCTACAAAAAAATCACAAGCTTAAAGCAACCAAATCTGAGCAGGATCCTCTTGTCGGTGCTAGCAAAGCTTCAAGCAACCAAAATCGAAGTCCAGATCTGAGCAGGAGCGGTCGATGTAGGAAATAAACAGACTTGAGCAAAAAGATATCTGGGTTTGATTTCAAACCGGATCTATGCGAAGGCGGCGTGGAAGGACCCATAGATCGAAGAGGAAGGAGCCGCCGTCGTCCATAATCCTCAAAGTAGTACGCTTTCGCTGTTGCTGAGGATTGGAGTCGACGCCATCGCAAAACCCTCGAAGCATCTCACTGCCAATGTTGCCAAGGATTTGATTGTGCGACTCTTAGGATGACTTACGAAGATTGCGAGTAGGTTAGAGGAAGAGGATGACATTCTTGCTGAGGATTTGCCCGTGAGGCTCTTAGGACACTCGTTGAATCTATAACTTAGCAAATGTTATATCACCAAGAAGACAAAGCAAACTCACGGACTTAACAGGTTTAGCAAATTTAGTTTTTTTTAAACACTTTTAAGACCGGTTTTTTGAAACAACCGGTCTTAAAGTATATTTTTAAGACCGGTTGTTTTAAACAACCGGTCTTAAAAGTGTAAAAAAAATTGACCGGTGGCAATTTCGTAAATATATAGAACATTTTTAAGACCGTCTATTTGAAACAACCGGTCTTAAAAGTGTTCTATATAATTTTTTTTTCACTTTTAAGAACGTCTGTTTGAAACAGCGGGTCTTAAAAGTATACTTTTAAGACCGTCTGTTTGAAACAGCCGGTCTTAAAAGTGTTCTATATAATTTTTTTTTACACTTTTAAGACCGTCTGTTTGAAACAGCGGGTCTTAAAAGTATACTTTTAAGACCGTCTGTTTGAAACAGCTATTTACAAAATTGCCACCGTCATACTTTTAAGATAGGATCTTTTATAGTCCGGTCTTAAAAGTGTTCTATATATTTACGAAAGTGACACCGGTCATATTTTTAAGACCGGATCTTTTATAATCCGTTCCAAAAAGTTCTTTATATTTACGAAACTGCCACCGGTCATACTTTTAAGACCTGATTCTCTATAATCCGGTCTAAATGAGACGGTCTTAAAGCCCTTTTTTGCACTAGTGATTGTTTTCATGTCTGTTAATTTCCATTTTAATGATAGTGGCCTCAAGACGTATAGACAGCTTCCTGAAGCAAAAGAGCAGGGTGGACCGAAGTGGTATTATCCGAAGGTAAGTAGTTTCAATTCAAGTTCTTTCATTGACACAGTAACTTTCGATATGCCTTTATTCGTTTTAACAAGTTGCTTTTGATTTATAGTGCCCTCGACAACTAGGGGACACCGAGTGTGGATACTACGTTATCCATTTCATGTAGTCCATCGTTTCCAGCGGACGTCTTACAGGTTTTCAACATGTACATGATCGCTCCATGATTCTCAAATTATGATATTTTTGTAGATTGCACACTGGAGTTTTTAATTATTTCATTCACTTCATTGGTTTATCTTATGACTTGTTTTCCAATTTACAGTTTTTTGATAGTGTTGCTCTGTTCTGGATGAAGAAGTCGATACGGTTCGAGACGTTTTGGCTAGACATCTTATGCAACACCTATAGGTGTATAAAGTTTACTTCGCATTTTTTTGCTGGATCAGGTGATCATCTGTTCTATGTAAATAAATCTTTTCATAGACATTTTAATTGTTGCTATTTTCGTAGTTTTTTATCGACTGTAATTGTTTTCAAACTGTTGTGGTTCTGTTTGTCTACTTGAAAAGCTTGGATCCTTTTAGGAATTGTGATCGAGTAGTCCAAAGAGATCATCCCTTGTTATACAATTTGATTGCGCTTTAATTCCTTCCCTCCTTAATCGGATTGCTTAATGTGTCCCACCCCTCTATATATAAATATTAAGGGTGAGCATGTGTTGTAGGTGCAAGAATGGCGACGAGAATTGAAGATCCCATCAGAGAGACAAAGGGAATTTGACATTGTTGTTGGTAGTGCACTAGTTCAAATGTATAATACGAAATTTATAATTGTGTTCATGCTTATGTATTTCATTTTGACATTGTTGTTGATACTGATGTTACTACATTTTTTGATATCATGGTTCATCTAATTTTTCATCTAGTGAGGGAGATAAAGTTGTGCGGCCCTATCCATTTACAGTGGATGTACCCTATTGAAAGATCTATGAAATTCCTAAAAGGGTATGTGAAGAACGCATACCGGCCAGAAGCATCAATTGTTCAGAAATATGTTTCTGAAGAGGGCATGAAATTCTGTCAAAATTATTTGGCCAAAGTAAGACATATTGGGCTTCCAAAACGTCGGCATCTTTGAAGGGGGTAGACGAGGGGCTTCGGTAAAGAGTGTGGATCCCGATGAATTGTCACAAGTCCACTTATACATCTTGAATAATGTTGATGAAGTTCAAGCCGGCATATATGCACATAAAGAAGCTGTAAGGAAAGAAAACCATCGAATGACCGAACAAAGGTTGATTAAGGAGCATAACAGAACTTTTGCAAACTGGTTCAAAGAAAAGGTCGAGGGATCTGAATGTGTTTCTGATACAATGAAATGGTTAGCACATGGTCGAGGGATCTTGTTTTATTTTTGTGGCAGGATCCGATCCAAGGGGCATGTTATAAAAGAGGATGTTACGTTGTTGGGTGGGAATCAGATGAAGGCATGGTGAATAATATATTGGGCATGTTTGTTGATTTACGTGCTGTATTTGTAACTCATTGTGATTGTATTATCTTATTATATAAATTAATTTAGTTGTTGTAGTCATAGTATAATCATTAATTAAGAGGCCACATAACTCATGGTGAATAATATTTGTATTCTTTTTCCCAATTCAATTTATTTATAATTGTTCATAGCTTGTAGCTTAAAGTATCGACTTTTATGTATTGTTTTGGGTGGTGGATTTGTGTAATATATATGATTAGAAAGAACAGAACAGGGAAAAAATTCGGGAAAATTTAGAACGGAAATAAATAAGCTGGTCTTAAATGTTCAACTCTTAAGACCGGATGTATTTCTATGTCCGATAAGCCGGTCTTAAAAGTTGGTCTTTTAAGATCGGTCTATTTATAAGTCCGGTCTACAATTTCAATTTTTAAGAACAGATGTATATATCATCCGGTCTTGAAAGTTAGTCTTTTCAGACCGGGTAATTAGCCGTCTGGTCTTAGAAGCCGCTATTTTTTGGACCAGATTTATCTTTGTCCGGTCTTCATATTCGAAACTTTTAAGAGCGATCTAATTTTTGTCCGGTCTTAAAGGTTGAGTTTTAGGACCGATCAAAAAATATTTAGTACGACTTTTAAGACCTAATGTTTAAAATGTCCGGTCTAAAAGAGTTTCTTTAAGACCAGTTTGAGTCTGGTCTTAAAAATGAGACTTTTAATACCGTCTGGAACAAGACCTGACGCGGGTCCGGTCTTACGATACCTCTTTTGTCCGATCTTAAAAGTCTTTTTTCCACCCGTGTTTTTAAAGTAAGAGGGAAAAATAGAGTATAAGCATATAAGTATCACCAATTGTTACATTAATGAGGGGCACAAATGAAAAGAACTCATTAAATTAAATGTTCAAATAATTCTTGATGACCTATCATAAAATGCATTATAGCAATTCAAATTTTGTGATCTCATAAAAAAGAAAGTAACGATATTCAACCTGTGGACGCTCGGGTATTTTCTCTTGTTTATACTAAAGAAAACATTCTATATTGGTTCAAAATATGTCCACATAGAAAAGGATAACCATAAGATCAATTTTATCTGAGATTCAAGGCAAAGCAAGATAACACAGAATAATGAAGAGATCTAAAAGCCCATATTAGAATATCCTAAAAAACAGTAAGCATAAAACAGAAATCTAAAACACGCGGTGATGATTCGAGACTTACGGTATGAATAATGATAAGAGAGTTGAAGCTCCACAAGCAAAGCAATCAATGTACATTGAGAGGTCTGAAGGTAAGAAAAACATGGAAGTAAGCTAAACATCGATTAAAAAGGGGAAAAAAAGCCATTGATACGCTATCTTAAGCAGAGGAAGTGAGAAAACAAAAGTAGTGTACCTTTGATTTAACAGATCCTGATGTTGTGTTAATGTTAACAATTCCGACAAGTATTGACTGCCAAAAAAAAACAAACCAACAAAGTAAAAAAGAAAGATAGCAACTTTTGAATCAAATGAACATATCAAGCTTTGTGATGAACTAGAATAAGAATGTGTCTTACACTCCCTACTGGATTTTCATCAAACATTCACAAGCACCTACCTATCCATATCTGAGGAGGAACCCCTCTACGTTGCGAGAAGTTCAGTGTAAACAAACCAAACATGGGTTTTACTCCCCCGTCCGACTTTTATCTGAGGATTGAAGGAAACAAGACGATCGAAAGGAAGGAGTTTCACTCAGATGTCGTAGTAGTTGTTGCTGCTGTAGAGGAAAATGGAGAAACAGATGAGAAGGTAGGGATATTTTTGCAGAGACCATTGAGAGTGGGCGAAGATCTGGGAGGAAAATGAAGAAGAAGAGATTATAGCAAGTGGAGCCAATAATGTAAACAGATTTCCTAGTCCCAACTCCGAACGGTACAATTTGTGAAAGACCGAAAATTTCAAATTTTAAATGATCTTTGCAACCGCTATTTTCCTTCAAACTAGAGGACAAGGGTAGTCTGAATTCCATTTAAAATTTTCACAGTCGCATTAATATATCTGACCGCGAAAAAAAAAACACAAAAACACAAACAGTTATTGTAAAATCCCAAATTCAGAGCCAAATTTTTTTTTTCTTTTATCAATCAGAGTAGAGCATCGGAATAAAACATTGAGTAACTAATTAAAACAATATCAGTGGCGTATTCGCCTGTTCATAAAGATTAATACGTTCAAATACAAGACGTCCTTGATCGGGTCTCCACGTGGTCTTCATCTTCGTAGAAATGGTGTGAAAATGAAGAGAAGGGCGGGTATTTATAGAAACGATGGTAGGATTTCGGCCGTTGGATCAACTTTGTGAGAAACGATCTGGACCGTCAAACACTACTTTTCAAAAAAACCCTTTCTTCCCTTTTTGCTTTCACACTAGGCCGAAATTCAAGAGGGCTTGGCCAATGGGAGGTGGCCACGTGTCACCTTCCAGAAGCTTTCCGGTCCAATTTCCCCGATCGGTACCCGATTCATGTAATTTTGGAGAAATCTCAAAATTCTGGTTAACTAACTTTGAATATCTTCTCTTCCTTAGTAGAAATGTCTATTCTAATCTAAATCTTGATTCCATACAGGGCATTCCGTGTTCAGCCGAAGTTTCTCGAAAGACGTGTCCGATTTCAGAACGAAATTCCGGAAGCTACCGACTGTGGACAAGAATGCACTGATTCCAAATATGTCCAGAAAAATTCTCAATTCTTCCCCAGATGTCACAACGTGACTTTTGAATTCCTAACTTTCAACTTGGCTATCTGGCTTTTTCTCAGAATTTCCCTATTTCGTCTTATTAGGAAAATGCACAATCGGCTTCAGAATTAACTTCCGGAAAAGCCTAACGGAAGATAAAAACCCACTGATCAATATTTTACCTTGACTTTGGAAATCTCATTCCTAGATCTCTAGATAGGGTCCGTTTCCTATTTATTCCATTACTATTCACTATAATTAATTATATTATAAAATAATATAACTTATATTATAAAATACTATAACTTGCAAACTAAGTTTCTATTTTTATTTTATTTTTTTTTCTTTTTTTTTCTGCCCATTTTTTTTTAAATTTCGTTTTTTTATTTGATTAATTATTTACTTAATTATTTAATTAATTAAATAATTATTTTTACATAATTTTTACAAAATTTTCCTATTGGTCTATTCTTGCATTTAGGCTTAAAAATACCTAAACTCATCTATTTTTCTTCAAAATTTCCAATTAATTAGAAAATATATTTTTACTAATTTTAAGCCAACAACCACCAATTTTTGGGTTTTACATAACTATCCATGAATTTCCTTTGCTTATGCTTAAGTAATTAGCCCAATATTACTTAATTACTTAATTATCACAATTTGATAATTTTCTTAATTAGAATACCCCCTTGTCTCACAATTCTAGCTCTGACATTTTCATTTTCATGTCTTCTGCATTATTTTATAATTTACAAGGGTATTTTAGTCATTTTAATGCTTTTGAGCATTCTTATTCAATTTCTCCAAGTTCATAATTTATTAAATTACCTTAATTAGAGATAATATACTCTCATAATTCACTTGGTCATTTTACTGCCTTTTAGGATTTTTCATAATTTTTCTAAGTTATTATATGCTACTCAAGGGTATTTTGGTAATTTTGGCACATTATTAGTTTTCCTCTAATTTCCAAGAGATTTCTCCTTAGAAAATAGAATAATTATAACTTAATATTTGATATCTCATATTCACCTATTTTTGATAGGTATAATTTTACTAAATCATAATACAGATTTTTAGGGTATTACATTTTTCCCCCCGTTAAACAAAATTTCGTCCTCGAAATTTGCTTTATCCTAACCGGACTTCCAGTTCATAACTCCAATTTGTATTCTACCAACTTTTCTTTCAAGTTGTCTCACTCGTAGGCAACCATTTCTAGGCTAATCTTTACAACCGGAATGCTTTGGTTACTCAGTTACTCTTCTTGAAACTAGAATCTGCCTTAACTTGACCAAAAGAATACTAGTTTTCAATACTTCGACACTTCGTACTTTATCGAGAATTCGTTCAGGCTTGATTACCAAGTTTTTATCATGTTTTAGATTGATATATAGTGTTTCTGTGGCGTCAAAACACCGCGTACTTTATATATATTTCTTCTGTGGCGCCCATAACACCGCGTACTTTAGTGTTTTAGCGTTTCCATGGCGCCCATAACACCGCGTACATAAGTGTTTCCGTGGCACCCATAATACCGCGTACTACACATTCATCATGTCGTACTTTGATGTACAGTATTTCCGTGGTTCCCATACGCCGCATCAATACCATATATCTCATACTCATGGATATCATGTCATACTTTGATATATTATGTTCCCATGGTTCCCATACACCATGGCAACATAAGATACCTTATACCTAATGATACTATCGTGATTTGTTTTATAGTTACTTAAGAAACATGATATTGATTATCACCATGTCATGTATAGATTTGTTTTGACTTGAGAAGCTTGAGAATGTAACTTAAGAACTATGGAAATCGTTATGGAAGTTTATCCATGTTTGGGAAAAAAGACTATCTAAAAGCGACCGGTTTGTTTTCAACGAATACTTGAATGATCTCACGAAATGTGAACTACATGTTCGTCTTTGGGGTGTTCTTTTGATATCGGCATCTAGGGATGTACGATCATCTCATTCACCAAAAGATTCTCACGATCTTTTGTGACTTGTACAAACTATTTTAGAAACGTGATCAATCAAATCCCGTATAAGAAAATTTCTGCTCCATCAATTCCATTGAGTACTATAAGTGATTTACACTTCTGCCCGTACAAGGCATCAATTTGTGCCATCTCGATTGTAAGAAAACTTGGAAGATCGGCTTCATCGAGTGTATTTATAGTTTCGCGGGGAATTTCCTTTGTCAAGATTAATCTTTCATACTCATGCAGCTTTCGTTTCTCCGAATCGTCATGAGATATACCGGTATAATCTTTTGTAGAGAGTATCTTCTTGGTAGTTTTCTCTATCCGATTGCTACCTATTTTCTATACCGTAGCCTTATAGTAACTGTATCCAGCGAGAATTCACTTGAATCTGTGGTACTATCCCGTTAGACCCAAAACTACACATTACGTTTTACTATCTCTGGTCATCCTCATTCCAAAATTGCTCCTACTTTGTCTAGAATAGATAACAGCATCGCTGTGTCATGGAACATGGCCCAGAAAATTTATCTCTGACAGCCAACACTCACTATTGACCGTCATTATTCTTGACGTTTAAATTCTTATTTCTTAACAGATGAGGACGTCGTCAATCTATGCCTCTATTAAGCTACCTATGTGTCCGAGAGAATTTTGGTTTAAGTGCTTTATGAACAAAACAGATGCACTCATTAATTTTTGCAAAATGCCACGAGAAATTTTCAAGTGCGTGATTCAAGTCCTGAAGACTATCTTCAAAACATTGCTAGTTTTGGTTCACAACTGGTAGTATTCCGGGCGTAAGTCAATTTTGACAGGATGTAGGAATTTAGATAATGGAATAGATCATCGATCCTGGAAGGTGAGTATTTATTTCCAAACAGTTGCCTCGTTCATTTAACAGTAGTCGATACTACGTTAAAAACTCCGGTCTTCCCCTTCTATATGAATATTACTGGGAGCTTCTAAGGCGATACGTTGGTTTTGATTTAGAATCTTACTGGAAATCGAGTTGCTATCTCAGCTTTGATATTCTGTTCATGAGATTTGGTACGGCGATTTTGATATTGAACTTATGCTAGGCATTAGTCAATAGTAAATTTCTGAACTTCTCCTCTTGGAGGTAAGTTTATCAGAAGATTAATTCGTGTCTAAGTTGTTTTTGAATAAAGATCCGGTTTCCGCATCAGTTCTATCTCTGCTTGTGAGAATCATATATCCTCTTTGTCACCGTTCCTTTAATACTATTGAGAATGTTGTTGATGCTATGAAGTAGTAGAAAGATTTATTATACCCGCAACTTGGTTCAAAATACGCTTTACAAGCTAAGAGCTCACACCTAATGGTGTAGCTACTACTACATCGTAAGGAAAATATATGTATGCATCCCAAAAGGATCCGTACAAGAAACAAAAGGAAGTGATCGATTTAGCACTCGGATCGGACTATATTTGCAATAGGTTTTACTAGGCGATAGTATCTGGAACCATCTCCGAGGATTCTCCGGCTTCTACTTCGAGCAATGCTAACATCTGGTCTATGCTCTGGGGCTCGAACTCCGTAACTACCTGGGAACAGTCCTTGCTAATATGCCCTGGTTCTCGGCATTTAGAGCAAATTGGTCTCTTACTACAGGCAACACCGGGATGGCAGTTCCCGCATTTCCAGTATGGATGGAGTTCCTGCTTCTGTCGTCCAGTCTGGACTGACTTCTGGCTTAGTTTTTGTGACCTTTTCATTGCAGCTTTCAGAGGACAATTCCACCGATATGTCCAGGCTTCTGACATTTGTAGCATATCTTCTTCCCATCGCAGTCTGTACCTTGATGGTGACTTTTGTGCTCTAAACAGTCCTTGATAATGTGCCCCGACTCCAGACATCTGTAGCAAATTCGTTTCTCTGTGGTTTCCTAGGACAGTTGGCTTTAATGTGTCCTGGCTTTCGGCATCCGAAACAAACTCGTCTCCCAATACAGCTATCACCAGGATGGTACCTCCCGCAATTCGGACACTGTTGAAACCTTGGCACTTTCTGAGAGCTCTGCTGCTCAATCTGAACTATGTTCTTGCCCTTTTCCTGATTGTTGTCCGCAGGAAACTTTCTTTTTAACGAGGGGTTTCCCTGGCTAAGCCCGTCATGACTTACTTTGCTATTGCTGGATTCCCCCGCTCTACGCAGCTTTTCTAAGTTATATTCCATCATACGGCAGAATTCCCATACCTCAATCTGTCTTTCTTGTCTTTCAGCCAGGAGGATATCAACAAGAGTTTGCTGCTCCTTTAGCTTTTCCTTCAGAGTCCTCTGCTCCTTCAGTTTTTCCATCCGAGTTATCTGTTCCTCCAGTTGTTCCTTCAGTTTTTGCAACTCACTTCGGTGTTGTGTTGGAACTGGTATTACTTGTGGTAGTCCTCCTCCATACCCATCTAGACCTCGACCCTGGCTTCCACAGATTCCGACTCCTTGCAAGTTTTCCATCCGATCTTTCTATTAAGAAACGACAGCTGTTAAGGGTTTATTTAATCTTCTACAATTACAATGGCAACATATGTCATATTGTTTAGCTGATTTTAACCCTAGTAGTCACACCCTATATCCATGTTATAATTACTTGCTTACCTACTGTCTAGCCTTTGAAAATGATTAAGAAACTAGACATTGGTTTTACGTTGTTCATCTAAGTGTCTATTAGTAGGTTCCCTTCAGAAGCGGTCTCGGGAAAGAGATATAAGGTTGATTTCACCCAATCATCTAGCTGGTAAGGGCACCTATTTTTCTGTGCGGAAATTGTTTTGACCTGTTCCAGCAATCGGGAGTACGTCCCTTTTCTAGTCTCACTGTGTCGATCTGCCGTCCAGTACTCGGTTCGTAGGACACTCATCAGCTCTTTGTTTCCATTCAGGACGTGTTGTAGGAGGTTTGGTTCGTAAAAGAATCACTCTCGGAGTCATTTTGATAGTTTAGCCGCGAAAATATTCACGGTTGTCATCATCGGATGAATAGTCGATCCCGTAGGGTCCCCCGGTTGAGGAGGCCTTCTTGCCATTATTACGAGCTAGGATACAGAATAAAAGTTTTGTATAGGTTCAGAGTTTTGTATACCGTCTCGGGAGGGTATACTTTCAAAGGTTTACGATCATGTAAGAGCGTAGAGCTTCTTCCCTAAGTTAAAGTGATTTACTGGCTCAAGTAGTACACTGAATTTAAGATGGTGTACTGAGTTAGGATGATATCCTTTGTCTAGGACAAGATGATATCAGAGTTTTTAGGAACATCAGAGGCAGATATCAGGGTTATCGAAACTATCAGATACTGATATCGGGGTTATCGAACTATCGATACCGATATCAGGGTTATCAGATACTGATATCAGAGTTATCTGGGTTATCGGTGATATCAGAGGCATCTGATATCGGCGTAGGTCCAAACGGTGAACACATCGATTCTAGGTTCAATCTTAACCCTATCCTACGGACATCTGTGCGGTACGTTTTCTTCGACCGTAGAATTTTATGCAAAGGACCTCGTTTCTGTCCATCTCTAGAACATAACGCTAGAGTTATATCAGTACTCATTTTCAAATATGCTCCAAGTTTAAAAGGCTTTTGAACATAACTCCGTTAACCGAACAGAATGGCCAGGTAAGTGTCTACCATGGGGGCCTCACCGACTTATACGGCGACTGATTGGCACACCCACGTAGACTAGCCTTGCCTTCGGTAGCAAACTGTCCGTGGTAACATAGTTAAATTCATCCCAGGAAAGCTGCTTTGATACCAAAACTGTAACATCCCAAATTCAGAGCCAAATTTTTTTTTTATCAATCAGAGTAGAGCATCGGAATAAAACATTGAGTAACTGATTACAACAATATCAGTGGCGTATTCGCCTGTTCATAAAGATTAATACGTTCAAATACAAGACGTCCTTGATCGGGTCTCCACGTGGTCTTCATCTTCGTGTGTGCCGTCCGCTCTGCTTACTCTTATCCTTCGTCCTTGGTCTCTCTGGACCTTGATGTGATGCTATAGTAAGAACTGAGATCCAATACCCATCGGATCTCAGGTAACGGTTAACCTCATGCTTATATAACATTATATGATCAACAGATATTTCTAGAGATACAGCTGTGATCCATACAGTTTATTATATGATCATTTAATAAAAACTACCCTACAAGCAAAGTTATCTGCCTGCACTATTCACCAGTGCCACGATGTACGGTCGTGTCCTCAGCGCTAGGAAAACATAACGGTATTATCAAAACCATAACCCGTGAAGCTGTAATAGTGATTATCTAAGTTTATTACCTCAGTCACTGTGCATGACCCGGAACAGAGTCCCGTCCATGGCTTATGAAACTATCCGTATCCAATATAAGCAGACTATAAGCATCAGAGTCAGTATTAAAGTACGCCGCGAACGTACCTTCGTTTGATGGTACTTCGGTACTTTTGACAGAAATTGCACGTTTTTTGGAAAACAGCGAAACGTCCAACAGCGGCACGTCGGACAGCGTAATGGCAGCAAATCAGAGTTTCTGACGTCCTATAAGAGTAGTATCACTTTTATTAGTGATTTGACATTATAACGGGCATTTTAGGTAAAAATTACCATTTTGCCCCTATACCCCTAATTGGCGGAATTTCGCCAGCACTTCGTTACTTTGGCTTCGTTTTTCCAAAATTTTGCCAGAACTTGACCCAATGATAATTTTCGAAATTCTGGACTAATATAGCCCTATCATATGATATCCAATCATGCTTGAAAAATTAAAGGGCTAAACTAGCAGTACTACTCTAACTATTGAAAGAACTACGAAAGCTTAAAGCTCGCTATTTTAACTTTCAACTTTCAGAGACTCAATCCCTACTATGTTTTTACCTCGTCAGGCATCTTTCAATGCAATGAGGCTGAAAAACAAGAATAGGAATCTCATCTCCTACTTCCTAGATCTAACTAACAGTTCTACTAAAACTACTGAAAGAACTAAAGACTAAGGACCGAAAGACTTACCCGTTGAAGACTTCTTCACAATTTTTCCAGAGCTTCTCTCTCTTCTTTCTCTCTCTAAATTTGGTCAAGGAGGAAAGAAATGGTGTGAAAATGAAGAGAAGGGCGGGTATTTATAGAAACGATGGTAGGATTTCGGCCGTCGGATCAACTTTGTGAGAAACGATCTGGACCGTCAAACACTACTTTTCAAAAAAACCCTTTCTTCCCTTTTTGCTTTCACACTAGGCCGAAATTCAAGAGGGCTTGGCCAATGGGAGGTGGCCACGTGTCACCTTCCAGAAGCTTTCCGGTCCAATTTCCCCGATCGGTACGGGTGTGGCTCCCATCCACTTCCCTTCCCATCCACTTCCCATCCTCTTCTCAATCTCAGTGTTGGATTGAAATCTGAACGGTTCAAATTTAATCTTTTATAAAAATATTATTTTTATATTAAAAAAATATTAAATTATTAAAAAAATATAAAAATAATACTTTTATATAATATTAGATCTGAACGGTTAAGATTTCAATCTAACGGCTGAGATGAGGAAGAGGATAGGAAGTGGATGGGAAGGGAAGAGGACCCTAGCCAACCCCGATCGGTACCCGATTCATGTAATTTTGGAGAAATCTCAAAATTCTGGTTAACTAACTTTGAATATCTTCTCTTCCTTACTAGAAATGTCTATTCTAATCTAAATCTTGATTCCATACAGGGCATTCCGTGTTCACCGAAGTTTCTCGAAAGACGTGTCCGATTTCGTAACGAAATTCGGAAGCTACCGATTGTGGACAAGAATGCACGATTCCAAATATGTCCGAAAGATTCTCAATTCTTCCCGGATGTCACAACGTGACTTTTGAATTCCTAACTTTTAACTTGGCTATCGGCTTTTTCTCGAATTTCCCTATTTCGTCTTATTAGGAAAATGCACAATCGGCTTCGAATTAACTTCCTAAAAGCCTAACGGAAGATAAAAACCCACTGATCAATATTTTACCTTGACTTTGGAAATCTCATTCCTAGATCTCTAGATAGGGTCCGTTTCCTATTTATTCCATTACTATTCACTACAATTAATTATATTATAAAATAATATAACTTATATTATAAAATACTATAACTTACAAACTAAGTTTCTATTTTTCTTTTCTTTTTTTTTCTGCCCTTTTTTTTTTTAAATTTCGTTTTTTTTATTTGATTAATTATTTAATTAATTATTTAATTAATTAAATAATTATTTTTACATAATTTTTACAAAATTTTCCTATTGGTCTATTCTTGCATTTAGGCTTAAAAATACCTAAACTCATCTATTTTTCTTCAAAATTTCCAATTAATTAGAAAATATATTTTTACTAATTTTAAGCCAACAACCACCAATTTTTGGGTTTTACATAACTATCCATGAATTTCCTTTGCTTATGCTTAAGTAATTAGCCCAATATTACTTAATTACTTAATTATCACAATTTGATAATTTTCTTAATTAGAATACCCCCTTGTCTCACAATTCTAGCTCTGACATTTTCATTTCCATGTATTCTCGCATTATTTTATAATTTACAAGGGTATTTTAGTCATTTTAATGCTTTTTGAGCATTCTTATTCAATTTCTCCAAGTTCATAATTTATTAAATTACCATAATTAGAGATAATATACTCTCATAATTCACTTGGTCATTTTACTGTCTTTTAGGATTTTTCATAATTTTTCTATGTTATTATATGCTTCTCAAGGGTATTTTGGTAATTTTGGCACATTATTAGTTTTTCCTCTAATTTCTAAGAGATTTCTCCTTAGAAAATAGAATAATTATAACTTAATATTTGATATATCATATTCACCTATTTTTGATAGGTATAATTTTACTAAATCATAATACAGATTTTTAGGGTATTACAGTTATGAATATTATATTTGTGGATGTCCATATCTCCCATTATTTCCTATTCCCCATAGTTTCCTATTCTCACCCATTAATCACTATGATTATGGAATCGCATTAATTATAGATTAGAGAGTTGTGCCTATAAATAGAAGGCATATGTTATGTATTTGGGACACACTAAAATAAGAATTACTCTCCTCTTTCTCTCTTCTCTATTCTCTTGTTCTTGTTCTCTATCTCTTATCCCAGATATATATTTATTTTCATAACACGTTATCAGCACGAGAGCTCTAACGAAGGAAGGATTGTTTCTTTAACGATTTAATCTACGTTATTTAGTTATATGTTTATTTTATCTATCTGGGATAATCTGAGTCAATATATGGAATTAAAAAAAATATATTTTTACTGATTGTTTTATACATCGGCTTCCATGGCTAAGATTGGAGATAATTGCTAAAATTTTTGTTGTGATCTTGGAGAAAAAGTGGAATTAATTCAATTACAGACATATACTGTAATTAGATTTAATATGACTTCAGTATGGAAAAAGTAGAATTAATATGACATCTGGTCCTAGATAATTTCTAGTTCTATATTCTTATTTTGATCTACTTTATGAATTATTTGTATTATTAATATTGTTATTTCAGTATGGCCAGAAGCCATACACTTCTAATTTCATATTCTGAAATTATATGACCATAAGTCATATTGTTTTGTTTTCCTATTAAATGGCCAGAAGCCATATTCCTTTAATTTATATTTATATATTATATGACAAGATGCCATATTCATTTGATTTCATATTATATGACCGGAAGTCATATACTTTCATCTTCTATCTTATTATATGGCTAGAAGCCATATTCATTTGATTTCATATTATATGACCAGAAGTCATATAACTTTCATCTTCTTATTGTATGGCCCCAATCATCCTTATGCTCTATAAATTTCGGTCTTTACCAAAGGTTTAGAGAGGAAAAGGCGCCTCTATAAAAGGGAAGCTAGTGGGCATAAGAAACATGCTGAACATACATGCTATCGTTGTGGTGGCAAAAGTCATTGGTCCCGTACCTGTCGTACGCCAAGACACTTAGTGGAACCTTACCAAGGATCACTAAAAATGTGTAGTAAAGGGTCAAAGATTGAAGTGAATTATGTTGAGGATCCCAAGTTTGAAGATGTTGATTTTACTCATCTAAATATTGAGGCCCTGAAGGTTTAATGTATCAACTATTGAATGATACAAAGTGTTTTTAGTTATTGTCCTGAAGACAAATAACTTGCCAAGAATTATGCCACACAAGAGTAATAATTCTAAAGGCTAATAGTCTTGAGGACTAATTAGCATATTCTGCCCAACTTATAATGCAAGAGGCCAATGTTTAAACTATATTTGGTAGCATAAATTTGATTGAGGGCTCCAGAAGAGCTAATATTTTGTTACTTGAAGAAACAAAATTTTGTATTGATTATTCTACCAAGTATAAAAGAAACTTATTGAGTTTTAAAGATATCTACAAAAATGGATATCATAGAAAACGCATGCTATTGTAAACCAGAAGTTTACAAATAATATACAAAATAGAATTTTGGTATAAACCAGAAGGTTGCAATAATGTTTGCAAGGGATTGTAGTTGTAAACCAAAAGTTTACAAATATAACAAATTAAATGTTTGATAATGCAACGAATGAGATATTAAAAGGCAAAGAGTTGCAAAGCAATGTCTAGATTTATCAAGAAAAAAAAATAAAGCCCAGAAGGTAATATGTTTAATGTTTGCATAATGCTATAGATATTATATTCAACAGAGAAATATGTGTAGATTTATTTTGAAGCCAAGATAAATAACAAATAAGCCCAGAAGGTAATATAATGCTCCCTTTTGTTGTTATAGTTATTTAATTTATTGTGATCACAATATCATAAATCTGTTGTCATGAGAATTTTCTGATGGAGAATTTTATTGTGTGATTCTAAGTTATTTTGATTATTGAATATTTTCACATGTGATGGACTATATATTTTGCATATATAAGTTAATTGAAGTATATTATTAATGAGTAATGAGATTATCCAATGATGTAATATTCTATGATAGTTCCTGAAGAACTAATATAGATTTTCCTTTCGAACTTTTAAGGGTTTGAAAGTGATTTTGAAATACATATATAAACAAAGTATGTTTATATGACTCACATTTGAGGGGGAGATTGTCAGAAAACAAGTGTGAGTTAGAATACAAGTATGAGCTAATTTTTGAAAAGTTATAAACTTCTCACACAAAGCCTAAAAGATCTCCCAAAATGGATGTCATATTATGATTTAAATCATAATTGTATGGAAATTGAAAAGTTTATGATTGGTTGAGATATATGTTACAGTAAACCAGAAGTTTACTGATCCAAACAAATTTATTGTTGGCATGACTTGTTTGATCATCCAAGTCATATATATATAATAACATTATATATTGACATCCATTGGAAAACCAGAAGATTTTTCATAAATAACCAACATATTATTTATGAATTATGTGTTGCTTGTTCTCATTGATCATGATTAGTAATGGATATTAGTATTTCTGGAAATATATCAAACAGTATTATATGGGCCCATTGAAATAGCATGTAAACCATATAAATTTGAAAGATGCATCTATAAGATGGTTACATGTGAGACTATTAGCTTGCAACTTAAAGTTTGCAATAATGTTTGGAACCTGAAGTTTGCAATAATGTTTGAATAAATTAAGCGCGCTATTTCCAAATTATACGATCCAGAAATCATGTATTAAAGCATCCACAAATAGCTAGATCAATGCTTATGAGAACCAAATTTCTATGTTGGTATATTTTGTTGGGTTCGACTAGTTTTGATGATGTCTTATAGATGTCATTCTTAAAGAGCAAAAAGATTGTATGATATATTTATCTCTTATATTGACTAACTACTATATTTAATGTAGATTAGTTCAAGTTGAATTATAGCTCAAGAAGGAGATAAGAGACTTTAGAAAGAATAAATTAAAGAAGATATCAAGTTCAAGAAGAAGAGGACATATTTGAAGAACGTAATATGATTAAGAGAAGAAGAAAGAAAGAAGACTTGATAAATGATAAAATCATCATACAAGTTGTTAAATTAGATTCTACAAGTCTCCACGGTGACATGGAAGTTGGAATGGCTCAAATCGAAGTTAAAATGATCAAATACGAGCTTCAGGATGAATTGCCTCTAATTCCCATTGATACTCGAGTATCGGGCTCCCATTCTCAAGTATCAAGCATCAATACTCGAGTATGTAACCTATATACCCGAGTATGACACTCTGTTCAGCTCTGTTTTACGTTCAGCTTCGGGCGACCTTTGGTAAATCGACAATATCTCCCAAACCAGAGATCGTATTAAGGTAAAACCAATTTTTTTGGAAACTAGACATCCAAAAGGTTCTAGTCGCACAAGATTCAAGTCCAACAGAGGTCATATGAGAGAGCTATGAATTTTTGAAAATTAGAGTGACATCACCGTCACATTCCTGACCAAGGCTCAATGTTTTGGGTATATCTCACAAACTAGAAATCCAATTGAGGTGAAACCGGTGCCATTTGAAAGTAGACTCAAAGGGCTTTCCAACAAGACTTGAACCGATCAAATCGGAGTTCATACCAGGAAGTTATGATCTTCGAAAGTAGACACTCACACAGGATAAGTTATACCCGAGTATGATATTCACATACTCGAGTATTGACGGAGAAAACCAGTTCGCACTGTCAAGATATCGATCATGATTTTGATATTCAATTCAATTTAATATACTCTTTAATGATTTGATTCCTAACCATTGACCTCAGTGATTTGTGAATACTAATATTAAAGTGCAGGATTATGAGGAATCAAATTGGGCAATTCGATTTACGCGTTTTGAGAATATCTCTGCAAAAATGGAAGTTATCAACAAATTGATGCAGGAATAATGAAGCAGGACGAGTAGAATTCATACACAGCAAAAACGAATTCATTGCTAACATTATGACCATTATGATATTGCCAAAGAATCCTCAAACGAATTGAAGTGTGATCATGCAAGTATTGGGACTTTGAGACTGGGTCATTTGATTGCAACTTGTAAGGGGGGTGTTATTCAAAAGAGAGGAATTGCTCCAAGAGTTACAAAGTGTGTAATCAAGCGGGTGTATCAATTACAACTTGTAAGGGGAGTGGAGTCGAGAGTGAGAGGACCATCCTTCGTTTACAAAGTGTGTAATTGTTCTTGAAAGATAGTAGAATCCCGAGTGTGTCTGGGGACCGGACGTAGGTCAAGGATTAGGACCGAACCAAGTATAAATTGCCTTGTGTCCATCTCCTTCTTCCTCCTTTGCTATTTTTGTTTAACTTGCAAGAAAATTTAATATCCCCAATTCACCCCCCCTCTTGGTAATATTCCGGCTTTCATTTGGTATCAGAGCCTGGTTTCTCAGTTGGGCTTAACATCCCGAGATAAGATCATGGAAGGAATATTACCTGAAATTGCTCTCAGAAAGTCTTAGAAACTTCATACGAAGGAATCTCCGGCATAGAAGAAGAAGAAATTACAAATATATGTTTGGTTGCGTAAGAGGAACATTCGGATAGCGACAAAGAGGTATGTGATTCGAACCCACTTATGATGAGTTACTTTCGAATATAATGATTTACATTCTGCATTCAAAAAGATTGCAAAAGAACTTATTACTACCGAAAAGGAAAACAAACCGCTTAAACAACAAACAAAGAATTCACCATCAACTTCTTGTGAAAATTCGGTTTACCCAAATTGCCTGATAATGATGCAAAGCCCACTTATGATGAATTGTTTGTTGAATACAATCTTGTTCAAAATGAGTTTGAAAAACTTGCTGAAAAATATATTGTTTTGAAAAAGAAGAATACAACTCTTGAACAGCAAGTAGAAAATCTCTCTACCCCTGAAAATAACATTTGTGATGAATGCCTTATTTTGAAGAAAAAGAATGAGTGTCTTACAAAAACTCTTGAGAAATTCACAAAAGGTAGTGAAATGCTAAATGTTATTTTGAAAGCTCAAAGGTTTACTAATGACCGATCAGGCATAGGATATAATCCTACTTTTGATAAAAAGAAAGGTAAAAAGAAAAATGGTGGAAAATATTATTTAAATTATTTTCAGAAATCAATTCATACCTCAAATCCATTTGCTCATTGTAATTACTGTAACCGAAAGGGACATAGTACTTCATCTTGCTTTCATAGGAGTGATAGAAGAGATAAACCCGTTGGTAACTATCAATGGGTACCAAAGGGAACTTATGTTTTCCCTAAGGTTCAAACTAACGGTGAAGGACCCAAGTATAAGTGGGTACCAAAATGTCCATCTATTGCCTTGTGTGTGCAGACTAATTTCAAAAATAATAGACACAAAGGTGCAGAGAAGATGAGGAATCAAAGAGTTTCTTATGAACCGAAAAGGAGATCCTCTCAAGTGCCAAGCAAAAGACACATGAAGTCTATACCCTTTAAGAGAACTTTGCGAAACCCATCGAAAGACATAAGAGGCAATGGGTAAGCAAAATTGATCTCCCAAGTATCTAAGGTAAAAGGTATACAATGATAAAACCTCATCTCCTATCATCTGAAATATTCATTGAGGTTTTACTTTTATAGCTTTAGAAATGAGCATTGCAAACTATTTTGAAATCATTTTTTTTATCCCTTAAAAATCCACTTAGTAAGTTTATAAAGAGATTGCAATACTCAATAGCTTAATTCTTTATGCATACATGATGATTTGAAAAGAAAATATCTCTTTTATGCATAAAATCATGTTTAGTTCATTATGCTCAATTATATTGAATTGATCATATTCCTAAAAGCATGTGAATTTTGGTTCCTACAAGCTAACATTAATTGGATCCAAGTAAGGTTGGATACCAAGAAAGAAAAAGACTTATATGGTTTTGTAGGATAAGAAAAAGCCTCTCAAGAATGCAACATAGAGAAATAATTCAAGTCTTGAGGAAGCTAAAATAGGCTATGCTTGATGTTAATGGTGAAAGGAGACGTCTACATCAATCTACCTTAATCAAGCAAGCTTCTACAAGGACAAAGGGAATTACGGTGATATCTAACTCTTACCCTATTCTATGCTTATATGAGATTAATATTTGGGTAATGAATAACTGTCCATTATTGCATTCCATTAGCAATCAATCATTTATGTCTTTCAAAATGTTTTTCAGAACTAGTTGGACTTCATATCTATTAAGTTATTCATATATCGGTTTCAAGCCTATCTTCAAGAAAAGAATTCGATTTATGAATCATTATGCTTAATTCATAAATTTTTCAAAGGCCTAGTTATTCCAACTTTATAAATGTTTATTAGTGCATTGAATGATAATGCATTAACCTTTAATGGAATAATTAACCTACTAGGATAATCTTCTGAAAGCCAAATCATTTGGATTAATATGTACTTCATCTTTCAAGAATCATGGTATTCTCTTAGTTGCTCAAGTACATCAGCATTTGTCTTCCATCCTTATTTTGAGTAACAACATGTTCTCTAATCAAGCATACTGATATATTCAAACTATTGACTTTCGTTTTTAGTATGCACTGATTTTCAAATATACTTCAAAATGAATCTTTCACTCATGAAAGTTTTGATGCATTATTTTAGTTTGAAAGAACATTCAAGATTTGAAACAATCTGCATGTTTCATTATCATTTTTGAAATTTTAATCTTATCCATGGATTACATGAGATTCATTTCAATGACATCTTTTCTACTTAAAGTGTATTTCCAAATTGTCATTGAGGAATGACATTCTTGACATGATTATTACCCTCTTGAATCATTGGCCTAAACTTATTTGATTTGATAAAAATTATGCTTTTTGATCTTTGAAGTGTTTTGCTCTTTGCTCAAATATTATATAGTTAAATTATAATAGCACAAGAGTTGTTGTGATTAATCTTATGTGCATTCAAAGAGATATTGGGTAGCAAGGAGTGTCTAGTACTTTGTTTTGCAGGATGTTCAACAAGTAGCTTTGATCTGCTAATACCCGAGTATATGTAGCAATACTCAAGTAATATCGGGATTTTCATATCATTAGAAAGAGAAATAGACCAATACTTGAGTATCCTGGATTCATACTTGAGTACTGTCAAGGCAGACTAAATGCAATAACCGAGATAACGATGATACTCGAGCACCCTCAAGCAATACTCGAGTACCGACGAACCGAGGAAGCTATTGCGATGGATCATACTCAAGTAGGTAAGTGCAATACTTGAGTACTGTACACTATCATCTTCGAAAATCATCCTGAATCATCCACCTGATGCTTAATGATCAATTTGCACATCATATAAATTCAAGTGTTCACAATACACACTTGAAATGAGGTATTTCAGTACTTATTTTAATTAATTAAAATATCTAAGTACTGCATACTTGAGTATTAACTGTTGTTATACAAGTAGCGGGGCAATACTCAAGTATTCAAGTGGAGTACTCAAGTACTGTCAGAATGCCTCTTTGATTTAATGCAGCATTTGACAAAGTTGTGTGTCATTTATTCATTCAAAAATCATGCTGCACTATTTTGTAGATCTTACAAAAGCTAGCATTGCTTCATCTTTCTCTAGTACTGTGCGTGCTTGTTATGTATTTTAAAGATCACTGCATCATTTCAAAAGTGGTTCATTCAATGCAATTCTCTTCTATGTGCATCACTTAAATCAACAAGTATTCTATTCCAATTGGGAAAGATGCGTGAATACTGTGTGTCATTCACTTAACAACAAAGTTCTCTTTAATAATGTCATTTTCCCTAAGAATGCTTTCACTATGCTTAATCTTCATCACATTATTATTTGGTATTACTAGAGATAATGCATTCATTAAGGGGTGTGTTTTATCTTAAAAAGCTCATCTCCTTGATTTGAAGAAAATTATCTATAAATAATGCTCATCCGCACTCACTATGATTTATTAGTTTTGATGATGAGTTATTATCATATTTTCCTTTCAATACCTTAATTTGAAAATATCATATAGAAAGGGAGATATTTTGATAGTTGAATGCACAAGGCGTGAGGCAATGCATAAAATTAGGAACTGAGATACCATGTAATAGAGGTATCACTACGGAATTACATTTGGTATGTACTAACAAATCTCTTTTGCAAAGAAAGTTTTTATGTGGCGGGAGAATCTGTTATGTACTAGGACATTCCTTAATGTGCTACAAAGAGCAACTCTAAATTAAGGAAAGATGCTTTGATGATCAATCACTTTGAAGCTACACTAAGCTCTAAAAAGGAGGAGGAAAACTTCTTGATGCTAGCTGTCATATATTCTACAAAGTAGAAGAAAACTTCTTGAAGCCAACCGAGATATATTCAGCAGACGAGCTATATAAAGGATGGAAATGATCTCATACAAGAAGAAAGCAAGCAAATAGCCTTCATTGATCATTCATCAATTTGCGAACCTACATGAGCATTTCTAAACTTTACCCTTTTATATTCAGTAAATTTTGCACATGTTTGGTATTTATATGCTTTAATTGTGAAAGATGTTTTGAAAACTTCTCCAAATTCTATCAAATTTGTTTTCATAAAAACATTTCAAATTGCAGCATATTAAAAATGAAAACAATTTCAAATCGGGGAGAGAAAATAAATTCCTCAACTTACTCTAATTTAATTTCTTATT
Source organism: Acacia pycnantha (assembly GCA_025563575.1). NCBI lineage: Eukaryota > Viridiplantae > Streptophyta > Magnoliopsida > Fabales > Fabaceae > Acacia > Acacia pycnantha. Next base: position 144,514 of record JAMWYP010000337.1, on the reverse strand, counting down.
TGTCTCTACAAACAGTTCTTCTTTAACTCAACTTTTGCTAATGACAAATAAGGGGAGAGAATGGCAAGAAAAATATGGTGGGTTTATTAGTTTTTCATATTCATACATATTTTTCTTAAAGTATTTGCCATCATCAAAAAGGAGGAGAATGTTGGGTTCGACTAGTTTTGATGATGTCTTATAGATGTCATTCTTAAAGAGCAAAAAGATTGTATGATATATTTATCTCTTATATTGACTAACTACTATATTTAATGTAGATTAGTTCAAGTTGAATTATAGCTCAAGAAGGAGATAAGAGACTTTAGAAAGAATAAATTAAAGAAGATATCAAGTTCAAGAAGAAGAGGACATATTTGAAGAACGTAATATGATTAAGAGAAGAAGAAAGAAAGAAGACTTGATAAATGATAAAATCATCATACAAGTTGTTAAATTAGATTCTACAAGTCTCCACGGTGACATGGAAGTTGGAATGGCTCAAATCGAAGTTAAAATGATCAAATACGAGCTTCGGGATGAATTGCCTCTAATTCCCATTGATACTCGAGTATCAGGCTCCCATTCTCAAGTATCAAGCATCAATACTCGAGTATGTAACCTATATACCCGAGTATGACACTCTGTTCAGCTCTGTTTTACGTTCAGCTTCGGGCGACCTTTGGTAAATCGACAATATCTCCCAAACCAGAGATCGTATTAAGGTGAAACAAATTGTTTTGGAAACTAGACATCCAAAAGGTTCTAGTCGCACAAGATTCAAGTCCAACAGAGGTCATATGAGAGAGCTATGAATTTTTGAAAATTAGAGTGACATCACCGTCACATTCCTGACCAAGGCTCAATGTTTTGGGTATATCTCACAAAATAGAAATCCAATTGAGGTGAAACCTGTGCCATTTGAAAGTAGACTCAAATAGCTTTCCAACAAGACTTGAACCGATCAAATCGGAGTTCATACCAGGAAGTTATGATCTTCGAAAGTAGACACTCACACAGGATAAGTTATACCCGAGTATGATATTCACATACTCGAGTATTGACGGAGAAAACCAGTTCGCACCGTCAAGATATCGATCATGATTTTGATATTCAATTCAATTTAATATACTCTTTAATGATTTGATTCCTAACCATTGACCTCAGTGATTTGTGAATACTAATATTAAAGTGCAGGATTATGAGGAATCAAATTGGGCAATTCGATTTACGCGTTTTGAGAATATCTCTGCAAAAATGGAAGTTATCAACAAATTGATGCAGGAATAATGAAGCAGGACGAGTAGAATTCATACACAGCAAAAACGAATTCATTGCTAACATTATGACCATTATGATATTGCCAAAGAATCCTCAAACGAATTGAAGTGTGATCATGCAGGAGTCGAGAGTGAGAGGACCATCCTTCGTTTACAAAGTGTGTAATTGTTCTTGAAAGATAGTAGAATCCCGAGTGTGTCGGGGACTGGACGTAGGTCAAGGATTAGGACCGAACCAGTATAAATTGCCTTGTGTCCATCTCCTTCTTCCTCCTTTGCTATTTTTGTTTAACTTGCAATAAAATTTAATATCCCCAATTCACCCCCCCTCTTGGTAATATTCCGGCTTTCATATTTGATCTTATAAATTGCAGCATTTATATAAGCCAACAAAATTCCCCATGTAAAATTGGCTTTTGGTCAGGAGCTAGAAACATTTCATCTTAAAGGTTTGGATGTGCACGACAATGCACATAGATGGAAAAATGTTGTGTAAGGACCTCTTCCTTCTTGTTTGTCTCTAAATGAAACAAAATGATGTTTCTAAAGGAAACAAATGGATTTAGGAGACTTATACTGCATGATTAGTCAATTGTGATTTGACATTGTGTTCCTAACATGAGGGGGAGAAAATAAGCAGTTGGGGAAAGAGATTAGCTAGAATGAATTATCATTGGCTCATTTTGATCCTAATACAAAAGAATGTGAACTGGAAGTTCAAAAGATAATTCATTTGTAGAATTTAGCTAATCGAATGCCAGAAGCATTTACTGACCCAAAGAAAGTGACAAAGTCACATGTCCCAGCTGTTAATGCTCCTATTCGAATTAATGTCCCTGTAGGACAACATATTATAAATAAATTTAAAGCACGTCTGAAGTGTGGTAGGTCCATCGGTTCCAAAGATAAATCCTTGAAAGAGAAAATGAGCTAAGAATATAGATGATCAAGTCGAGGATAATTAAGAAAAGTTAGTAGCTTCAGAAGAGCATCTACTGAAGAGTTATGATCTCTAGCAGAGATATCTCCAGAAGAGAATGTTGTAGTCCCAGAAGAGACCCAAGTACTTGAAATATGTAACAAATTATGAGATCTCAATAAATTATGTTATGAACGGAACCCGATGGGATTGAAAGGAAGTCAACGTTGACGACATCTTTGCTTATAATATAGCATATGATGTAATGAATGATAATGAGGATCATGAGCCGTAATCTATTAGCGAGTGCCAGAAGCACATATCCCCGAAGGACTTAAGGTGCCAGAAGCACTTTTCCTTGAAGGACTTAAGGTGCCACAAGCACATGTCCCCGAAGGACTTAAGGTGCCAGAAGCACATGTCTCTAAAGGACTTAAGGTGCCAGAAGCACATGTCCCAGAAGGAGTTAAGGTGCCAGAAGCACATGTCCCCGAAGGATTTAAGGTGTCAGAAGCACATGTCCACGAAGGACTTAAGGTGCCAGAAGCACATGTCCCTGAAAGACTTAAACTGCTAGAAGCACATGTCCCCGAAGGACTTAAACTGCCAGAAGCACATGTCCCTGAAGGACTTAAGGTGCCAGAAGCACATATCCCCGAAGGATTTAAGGTGTCAGAAGCACATAAGGACTTAAACTTCCAGAAGCACGTGTCCCCCAAAGGACTTAAACTGCTAGAAGCATATGTCCCTGAAGGACTTAAGGTTCCAGAAGCACAAGTCCCTAAAGGACTCAAGGTGCCAGAAGCCCAAGTCCCTGAAGGGCTCAAGATGTCAGCAGCATCTAATTTAAGTTCTTGAGAACAATACTCAATAAGTCTATATGGCTTGAAGCTATTAGGACGCATGTGGTATAACCGTCTCATGGAATATCTGTGAAAAGAAGAGTACAAAAATAACTCAATATGCCCATGCATTTTTATGAAAAAATCTAGAAATGAATTTGCTATAATTGTTGTTTATGTTGATGATATCAACATCATTGGAACTCCTGAAGAGCTTCAAAAGGCAATTAATTATTTGAAGAAGGAATTTGAAATGAAATACTTGGGCAGAACGAAATTCTGTCTTGGGTTACAGATCGAGTACCTAAAGGATGAAATCTTTGTATGTCAAGAAACTTATACAAAGAAGGTCTTAGAGCGATGGATAAGTCACATCCATTATATACTCCGATGATTGTAAGGTCTTTGCAAGTGGATAAAGATCCATTTCGACCTCGAGTAATTAGTGACGAAGGTGAGGAAGAACTACTTAGTCCAGAAGTACCATACCTCAGTGCTATTGGAGCACTAATGTATCTTGCTAACCATACACGACCCGATATATCATTTGCTGTTAATTTATTAGCAAGATATAGTTCTTCACCAACACGAAGGCATTGGAATGGTGTAAAACACATTCTTCGTTACCTCAGAGGCATTATAGACATGGGGTTATATTACTCAAATATATCGAAGCATGAACTGGTTGGTTATGCAGATGCTGGATTTTTGTCTGATCCTCACGATGGTAAATCACAAACAGGCCGGCTATCTGTTTACATGTGGAGGTGCAGCTATTTCATGGTGATCTATGAAGAAGACTATATCAGCCACATCATCTAACCTTGCAGAAATTCTAGCAATGCATGAAGCAAGTCGAGAATGTGTATGGTTGAGATCAGTAATACATCGCATACAAACAACTTGTCATTTATCTTCAGGTAAATTGGTCCCAACAGTTCTATATGAAGATAATACTGCATGTATTTCCCAACTTAAAGAAGGTTATATCAAAGGTGATAGAACGAAGCATATTTCACCAAAATTCTTCTTCACTCGTGACCTTATAAAGGATGGTGAAATAAATATCCAACAAATCAGTTCAAGTGAAAATCTAGCAGATTTATTCACAAAGTCACTTCCAGGTACAACCTTTGAAAAGCTTGTCCATGGCATTGGCCTTCGAAGACTCAAAGATCTCAACTGATGTTGTCAAGAGGGGGAGTCGATACACGCTATACTCTTTTTCCCTTATCTAGGTTTTGTCCCACTGGGTTTTCCTAGAAAGGTTTTTAATGAGACAGCACTGGACAATGTATCAATAAATGATGTACTCTTTTCTTTAGCTAGGGTTTTATCCCACTGGGTTTTTCCTAGTTAAAGTTTTTAATGAGGCACATTCGTAATGGACATCCAAGGGGGAGTGTTATGAATATTATATTTGTGGATGTCCATATCTCCCATTATTTCCTATTCCCCATAGTTTCCTATTCTCACCCATTAATCACTATGATTATGGAATCGCATTAATTGTAGATTAGAGAGTTGTGCCTATAAATAGAAGGCATATGTTATGTATTTGGGACACACTGAAATAAGAATTACTCTCCTCTTTCTCTCTTCTCTATTCTCTTGTTCTTATTCTCTATCTCTTATCCCAGATATATCTTTATTTTGATAACAAAAACGTATTTCGAAATGCAAAAGTTTTTTGAGAAAAAATTAATATCTAAATACGATGTGGAATTTTTTCGTTTTCTTGAGTTATTATAGTATCCTCAATTATATACTCATAATTTGTTAAGTTGTAGGAGAAATGGTATTGATAGCTCATGACGACTCTCACACTTTAGATTAAATTTGGCACATAGATCTAAATAAAATTAAAATTAACAAAATCCCATATATTTTATTGAGAAAAATATCACTTAGGTCTAAAAAAAATAAAAAATATCAACAAAGTCCTAACTCAAAATCTAGAGGCTTTTTTTTATATTAATTACGCAATTTCAATATCAAAAAAATCTCATTATCAAAATAGTTTTTCATATTATTAAAATAGTTTTTCCTGTTATTAAAATTTTTCTATAAAAATATTGTTGTTAAAATGACTTTTTTTGTTGTTAAAATAGTTTTTCCTGTTGTCAAAAATTTTCCAAGTTTCTAAAATTCTACACATTGGAGGAAAAACTCGAAAAAAATTTAACAACAGGAAAACTATTTTGACAACATGAAAAACCATTTTGGCAACAATTATTTCATAGGGAAATTTTAACACCAGGAAAAGTTATTTTAACAACAGCACTTTTTTGATATTTTTCTCCGTAATTAATATTAAAAAAAAAAGTCCCTATCCCTTGGAATTTTTTTGATAGGGGATTTGGGGTTAGAACTTTTTTGATATTTTTTCTTTTTCTTGGGATCTGAGTAATATTTTCCCATTTTATTGGGTTAAATTACATCAAACACCTTACAATATTTTTTAGAAGTACTCCATATTCTAAAATTTTTGTTGTGCAATATTTTCTTTTAAGTACTTTTCTCAACAATAATAAGCACCATGAACTTCGGATGCTAGGTGCTATTGAAAAAATACTTTAATGTATTAAATGTACAAAAATTACTAAAAAAATATTTTAGAGTACTAAATGCTATTATAGAAATACTTTAATTAGGGTATATTGAACAAACCACAAATTAGTTTAGAAGGATATTGATATTATTAAAAAAATACTTTAGGGTGCTACTAGTAAATAATTAATATATATATATATATATATATATATATATATATATATATATATATATATATATATATATATACTTACTTACTTTGTGAAACACGGATTTACTACTGAAGATAGTTTGTTAAATTCTTTTACAAATATTAAATAGAAAATAAATTAATTATTAAAAGAAGATTGTCAAGCAACAAACTTTATCTAAATTGTATAGATCAATCTTTTTCTGAAAAAAAAAATTGAGTTATAATTTAGAAGATTCACTATCAAATTATAATTATGAAATTTGTAATTTATTTCAATATATTTAAAACATTTCTATTTTTTACATTCATATATTAAATTTGGAGAATTATATATAAGTCCCAAGGAAGAGGGGGGAAAATCACAAGTAGGTCCCTTCAAATAATCAAAATATATTGAAGTCCCATAGAACATGGATTAAATTAATTTAAATTGAGAAAAGATAACTTTACCCTTATTAAATTAGATGAAAAATTTAAAAATAGAGATGTTGAATTGGCTTCTCTCACCACTTCACCCTTGCACCTAGTCTCACTCTAGGCAGATCGTGCAAAGAAGATGGCTTTCAAGGTGATCCTTTGTCCTCACTCCATCTTGTTGTATTTCCCAGTGGTCGATCTCAACCCCTTTCATTAGACTCAACCCTCTTAAAGATTTCAATCAATTTTATCAATCTCCTACATTTATCATTTTCCCCAAATTAAGTTATCTAACTTTTAAAATTGATATATAATCTAACTTAGCTTTACAAATAAATATTTTTAAAAAACCATGTCATATTTATTAAAATTAACTAATTTATCTGTATTTCTTAATCTAATCCAAGTTAGTTCACTCAACAAATTTTTTAACTCGTATGCCTCCCCTGCTGGTTCAGAACTTTTCTTTGGTTTGCCCTACAAAATAGACTTTTCACAAACATTAAAAACGAACTCGACGACACTCGAAGAGGTCTGTGTTTAATATGCGGAAGAGAGACAAAAGATTTAAATCATGTCTTCAGGGTATGCAAATTAGCCGCTAGAAGTTCATTGTCCCAAATCATTTTCAAGCATACTTATTTGGCAGACCCTACAATGTATAGGCTAGTCACTAGTGAATGAATAGAATACACACACACACACCATTGCATGACATTTCATGGCATTGCATTGCATTACCGTCTCTAAGTATCCAACCAAAACATACTACAACAAAGGATAGGACTTCATAACTCAAAATATCTTCTCTCTTTTCCTCTCTCCTAATTTACTAGGCTTACATCCCTCCACACCTCACAACTCTCACACACCACACAACTCACATTTACTCTCTCCTCACTACTACAAAACAGGGCTACGGCGTCCTATTTTTAGCACATTTAACGTCCTTTTTCCGCGGGACGCCTATCTGGGGGGCGCCGTAGGTAAAACTTACGGCGTCTAATTTTAAAATTAGACGCCGTAAGTCTCGACTTACGGCGTCTAATTTTTAGAATTAGACGCCTTAAGTATGGCACAAATGACCTTCCAAAGTATACTTAAGGCGTCTAATTATCAAAATAGGACGTCATAAGTTAGGACTTACGGCGTCTAATTTTAGTAATTAGACGCCGTAAGTCAGACTTACGACTTCTAATTAATAAAATTAGACGCCGTAAGTCTATTTTTTTGGAAAAAAATCAGCTCTTTGCAAGGAACCAGCTTAGAACTAGGCGAGGATTTAGGCCAAAATATCCTCCCTCAAGCAAGGAAAATAGCAACATGATTACAGATAAACATGCACAACTAGGATTAATACATGAAGTATAAATTAATGCTTGATCTAAACATGAAATAAACAAGATTTGCATATGTACCAGCTTGCAAAGAAAAAACAATTAAATCAGCACTTGTATTCCTTCACACAGCCACACTATAGGGTAAGTGTCTAGATTCGCATTTCATATTTATTTTGATGATTTGATGAGTAGTTTGCACAGTGATGATGAAAGAAATTCTGTTCTTAGTGAGAGAAAGAGTAAGAGGAAGTGAAGTAAACATGAACTCAAATTTAGATTGATCATGGGTAGTGATGTATGTGGGTAAATGTCATAGTAAGCAAACCTATGTTTCCAAGTTGCTTAGATATCTTTACGAGATCAGATCCTCCCACAACTCCAACTGTTACAATCTGTACTCAGACATTACCAGATGCAGAACATATAAGAAAATATATGTGCTTAATTAGCAGGGTAGATGGGCATAGAAAAGGGATAGATTTAAAAGTTTGAGAATTTCCAATAATGAAAAATACTTAAGACGAATTAAAGCAAAACATGGATTATTTTTTTTCTTCAAGAACTCCGGTTATTGTATTAAAAAAAAAATGCACCAGCAGAACCATTAATTAAGTTTTACTCAACTTCTCTGTTTTTTTGGGGCAAGTTTCACAAGTTCAAACAAGCTCACGAAATGAATCTATCTTGACTACAAGATCTTCCAATCGAAATCTCAAGCAAATATGTAGAGTTGAATCGGCAAGTCAAACAATTTAAGCTTAACAACGGGGTTTTAAACAAGTAGGAATCCACATATAAATACAACGGTATGCTTGAAATTCTAGAATACACAAGGTAGCCATAATCATGTCAAATTTTCCCAAATCACCAAGAACAACTATAATTCTTCATTCAAAGACACTTAGTTCAAAGGTGAAAACTTCTAGAACAACAACCTGATTAGGGCATTTCTCTTCACAAAGGTCTATTCACATATAGCTAAATTTCAGCTAGTGAATGACAAGAGAAATCAGTTAAGCATCGGCAAGATATGCAAAAGCTTTTGAGTTTAGCCCACAAGAGTATATTTCCACACTTCATACTCATATTTATTTTTATCTAAACCAGAAATTCTGAGTCAAGGTGTCACAAGATGCATTGGAAATATAGTCGATCACTACACTAATCACTCAAGAAATTTCTTTTGCAAGTTCAAAACCATGTGGAGAAGTATGATATGCACAAGTAAGCTCAAAACAAGGGAGTAGCACTGTTACACACTCAAAGAAACAATGAAGACATCACTGAGTGGATAGAAATCACATAAGAAGTGCCAAAAATTTGTAAGAAAATCCCAGGTAAACAATCCATGGAGTGGAACTCTAGAATTTCCAAACCTTCTAAAACTGACCTCAAAAGTTTAGCAAGAAAAGAATTGGGTCCAAGAACTTATATCAATCCAATAGCAAGTGCCCAAAACATTTTAAGCAAGTCTAATTCAATCATTTGAGTTCAAAATCCATCACACCACGCAAAAGACATGTTTAAACCAGATTTGCACCTCAGTTTCCAAGAAATTTCAACCAATAACAGCAGCCACAGGGTTTGAAATTCAGTTTCAATGAACATAGATTGCCCCCTTAGTTCAATGCCTTGATATCCGTAACAATCTATTGTAAATATTAATTAGATTTTCAATAGGAATCAAAATGTTAGTAATATAAGAGATATAATACATGCAAGCAAACAACAAACCTAAGAGATATAAAACTAATATAAGAAAAGAATGAGAAAACACTCAAAAACCCAAGCTCGGCTTCCTACTCCAAAGCCAAATCCACAGACATGAAAGCCCTTGCAAGACAAAGAAGTCAAAGGAAACAAGAGCAAAGGTTTTGGAAACAAGGAAATCCGGAGGAGTAACCCCAACAAAGCAACACATGGGACAAAAGCACAGTGATAGAGATGAACAAGGTGCAGAGACAAGGATGGAAAATCGAACCTATGAGAGAGGCACCGAATTTTGATTCCTATTGAAAATGTAATTAACATTTGTTGCCCGTTGTGTATTTTTCACTTGCCAGTAACACACGCCTAACTATGACAAAGAAATTTTTTTCACATTTGGAGGCAATTAATATCCAAAACTTTATGGAAGCTTTCACAATTTAAGAGCAAATCCAACAATTTACAGGTTCAAGCAAGTAAATGTAGGATTTCGTATTGTAACAATTCTAGAAACTAAAATCAACAATATTAGCTAAAGCAAGTAAATGTCGGATTCAGCTTCAAGCGATCACTGGACGATGTGGAGCAAGGGAAGGAGAGTTTAAGCCCGGACAAGTCCTTTGAGGGTAGCAAGACCGATTCCGGAGGGCGACGGCGGCGAGAGACGATGGGGACCGGCGAAACTTCAGAGGGCTACGGAGGTCGTCGATCGACGGTTATGAGAGAGGAGGGAAGGAGGACGGTGGGGGTGGGAGTGGGAGACAGGAAGAATTGAAGGACGACGGAGTGAGATGGAAGAATTTCGCCTCAAGGATAGGGGAGGAGGACGCACGCAGAATCAAAGGATCGGACTTCGCGACAGTGAAGAGAGCTGCGCGCGCACGTCTTATATATCAAATTTCCACTCATAATTACGAAATTGCCACCGCGTTTATATTTTACTACCCATTTTGAAAATAGGACGTCCTTTAAAGAAGTAATACCTATTTTTTGTAGTAGTGCCTACTCACAACACACACACACACACATCCAACGTCCCCCTCACCTTTACTCTCTCCTACTCACAACACACACACACACTCACACACACACACACACACATCCAACGTCCCCCTCCCCCATTTTCATTCTTTATTTTGTTTATTTAATTAACCCTATATTATCTTAAAAGGAAATCTATCATTGGTTGTTTTAGGGTTTCACTAGGATTACCCTTTTTGAAATTAACTTAAAGCCTTTAGATTAATTTTATGAGGTTTAATTCTAGCCATTGATTCTAGTTTGACTTGTCAAAGTTGATTAACAAGCTTGATTAGTATCTTAATCTTATGCTTAATAATCTTTAACATATCCTATGTTGGTCAATTAGGCTTTAGGGAATTTTATGTAATTAATCTTATACATTTCATAATCATGCCTAATTAATTAGCAATTATCTTTATGCTAATCTTGATCATTGGTCTCTAATTAGGGTCATACATCCCTAATTGTTCCTTTAAAACATGTTATTCAATTAACTATGAAAGCTTTTGGAGTTAATATAATAAATGAAGATTTAATTATCTACTAATTGTTCGCAATTTTCTTTAATTGGATTAATTATTTTCTCACAACTTTTGGGTTTACTTTGGTCATTTATGCATCATGCATTATTTTAATAATCATTGGACAACTTATGTTCCCTAAAATAAAATTGGGTTTTTGCCTCTTTGTTCATTTTAATTCTTAGAGAAATTGCCCTAGAAAACAAAATAAATACACTACAAAATTTCAGACCACATATTCAACTATTTAAAATAGGTATTATTTATCACAATATAATATTTAAGATAAATAATTATTCGGGTATTACACACACAAAAATAAAAAACCAACAAATTAAAAAAGAAGGATAGCAATTTTTGAATCAAATGAACAGATCAATTTTTGTGATGAACTAGAACAAGCAAGTGTTTTTCGCTCCCTACTGGATTTTCATCAGTCATTCACAAGCACCTACCTATCCATATCTGAGGAGGAACCGCTCTAAGTAGTGAGAAGTTCGGATTATACAAACCAAAAATGAGTTTTTCTCCCCCGTTAGGCTTTTATCAGAGGATTGAAGGAAACAAGAAGATCGAAAGGAAGGGGTTTCACTCAGATGTTGTGTAATACCCGAATAAATAAAAGGGGTATTTTTGATAAGCAAATATATATGGTCTTAATTCTGTGTATATTTGGTCTGTTTTTCTAAGTTAATTCTTTAGGAAATTAGAGAATTTAAGGGCCAAAGTGCCAAAATGACGAAAATGCCCCTAAAGGGACATATATGACTTAGAAAAATTATGAAAAATCCTAAAAGGCAGTAAAATGACCAAGTAAATTGTGAGAGTATATTATCTCTAATTATGGTAATTTAATAAATTACAAACTTGGAGAAACTGAATAAGAATGCTCAAAAAGTAATGTAATGACCATAATACCCTTGTAATTTCTAAGATAATGCAGAACACATGGAAACAAATGTGTCGATGTAAAAGTTATGAGGTAATGAGGTGTTATAATTAAGAAAATTATCAACTAGTGATAAGAAAGTAATTAGGTATTTATTGGCTAATTACTTAAGCATAGGCAAAGGAAATTCATGAATAATGATGTAAAACCCTAAAATTAGTGGTTTTTGGCTTAAAATTAGTAAAAAAATATTTGTTAAATAATTGGAAACTTTGGAGAAAAATAGTTGAGTTTAGGTATTTTTAAGCCTAAATACAAGAATGAACAAATTAGGGATTTTTGTGGAATTTTTGGGAAAATTAAATAAATAAATAAATAAATAAATAATAAATAAATATTAATTAAAAAAAAAGGGGGCCAGCCGAAAATTATGCCCCAAGAAAAGAAAAAAAAAAAGAAAACTTAGTTTATAAGTTTATTATTTTAATAATATAATTAATTAAAGTAAAATAGAGTGAATAGTAATCAGATAATTAGGAAACGGATCCTATCTAGAAATCTAGGAATGAGATTTCCAAAGTCAGGATAAAATATTGATTAGTGAGTTTTTATCTTCCGTTAGGTTTTTCCGGAAGTTAATTCTGAAGCCGATTGTGCATTTTCCTAATAAGACGAAATAGGGAAAAATGCAGATAGGCACATTTTTGGATATGAAGAAAATAAATTCTAACTCAACATTTAGGAATGAGTTTGAATTTATCTGGACATATTTGGAATCAATGAATTTTTCTCTAGAGATTGATGATTCCGAAAACGAGTTTCGTAACCGGACCGTACGCAAGGGCGGACCTAAGGGGGGGCTAGGGGTGGCCCCCGCCCCCCCTAAATTATTATTTTTTTTAAAAAAATAACTAAGGAAGTTCCTGTTCATTGTTTTAAGTGTTCGTTTTGCAGATGATGGAAGTTGAAACTTCTACTAGCTCAAGACTCTAAGAATCCTGTGGAACGTACAGGCCGGTAATCAAGTTACAGTGGAAGAGCTAGATCCAGAGACACATATGCATAGTACAACTCGCTAGTCGCTGCTATTCAATTACAAACACGCCATATGTGTAGGGGTTTGAGTAGTATGGAAAACCTTATGATCAATCGACGATAATCCTCACTATCATGAGGAACAGGAAGTGGAGCAATGTGATAATGAAGTTTCTCATATTTATCATCAGTGTCGTTATCACCCTCTTCAACAAGTCCAACTAATCTTGAAGCTATTTTAATGTCTTGAAGTGATTCTAACATTTTCACCGAAAGGAGCAACACAGTAAAATTCATGACAAAGAGTCCAGAATGCAACAAGTTAAAGCATTGGCATTCATCAGCTATAGTCCCCATAGAATTGAATAACTTTTATACAATATCATTCACACCTTGTTTCCAATCACCTTCAACATGCATTAAAACCAATTAATAGTTTAATACTCCTAAGAAAGTTCAAGTTTCCACGAACTTAGACCTCACATTGCTTTTTGACATGTCCCATGTTACTCTGTAGTTATTAAAACTGATGTCGACCAGAAAGATAACAAACTTCAGCACTCTTTTGAGATGATTCAGTGGATTCCAAGTTGCAAAAAAATCATTAACTTCCTTGTATCATAGTTTAACAATATAAAAACACGTAGAGGAATAAGTGAAGTGATATTAATTTATGTAATAGATTTCTTTTAATTTTTTGTATATTAAGTCTGTATTGTATTTCAAGTACTTTTATTTATGATATAGTATTTTTATTTTCGCCCCCCGTCATTAAAATTCCTGGGTCCGCCACTGCCCGTACGAACACGTTTTTCGAGAAACTTCGGCTGAACACGGAATGCCCTATATGGAATCAAGATTTAGATTAGAATACACATTTCTAGTAAGGAAGAGAAGATCTTCAAAGTTAGTTAACCAGAATTTTGAGATTTCTCTGAAATTACGCGAATCGAGTACCGAACGGGGAAATTGGACCGGAAGCTTCTGGACGGGACACGTGGCGCCATTTTATTGGCAAACCCTTAATTTTGGGCCATGAATTTCGGCCAAGTGTGAAAAGGGAAAAGGGAAAAAAGGGTTTTTTCAAAAGTTGTGTTGGACGGTCCAGATCGCTTCTCACAAAGTTGATCCGACGGCCGAAACCCTAACCCTTCTCCTATAAATACCCCACCCCCTTCCATTCTTTTTTCACACCATTTTGAGAGCTCTAGCCGAAATCTAGAGAGAAGTTCTAGAGAGAGAAGCTCTGGAAAATTCTGAAGCGAAGCTCTGAGTAAGTTTTTCGGTACTTAGTCTTAAGCTTCGGTAGTTTTAGTAGGATTGTTAGTTAGATCTAGCAAGTAGGAGATGAAATTCCTATTCTTGTTTTTAGGCCTCATTGCGTCGAAAGATGCTTGACGAGGTAAAAACATAGTAGGGATTGAGTTTCTGAAAGTTGGGAGTTAAAGTAACGAAGTGCTGGCGAAATTCCGCCAATTAGGGGTATAGGGGCAAAATGGTAATTTTTACCTAAAATGCCAGTTATAATGCCGAATCACTAATGAAAGTGATATTACCCTTATAGGACATCAGAAACTCTGATCTGCTGCCGTTACGCTGTCCGACGTGCTGTTTCCGCCAGAATTGCCGACGTTCGTCAACGGAGGTACGTTCGCGTACTGTAACACTAGCTCTGATGATTATTGAATGAATATATGTGAAAATATGTTATGTGAATGGTTTGGTGCCGAAGGCAAGGCTAGTCCATGTGGGTGTGCCAATTAGTCGCCGTAAAGTCGATGAGGCCCCCATGATAGACACTTACCTGGCCATTCTGTTCGGTGCTATTTGCTCCGTGTCTAAGGAATCGTACTTAGATACTCCGTGTCTAAGGAATCGTACTTAGATACTCCGTGTCTATGGAACCGTACTTAGATACTCCGTGTCTATGGAACCGTACTTAGATACACCGTGTCTATGGAATCGAACATAGATGCACTATGTCTATGGAACCGTACTTAGACGCACTGTGATTAAGGTATCGTACTTAGATCACTATTACAGTTTTTATGTCATTATTAAATGATCATGTACCGGCTTGATCAATGTTGTAAAATTTGAAATACCTGTTGGACATATACTGTTTATAAGCATGAGGTTAACCGTTACCTGAGATCCAATGCGCTAAATTGGATCTCAGCTATAGCTTCAGGAAAAAAAATTTCGTCGCTCAAAACTCTGATCAAAACGCTATGAAAACAGTTGTGAAAACCGGGGTGTTACATGTTGCATTTGTTGTTGCTGCTGCAGAGGAAAATGGAGAAACAGAGGAGGAGAAGATAGGGACATTTTTGCAGAGAGACCGTTGAGAGTGGGTAAAGATCTAGGAGGAAAATGTAGAAGAGATTTTATAGCGTACAGTAACTGGAGCCAATAATATAAACAGATTTCATAGTCCAACGGTACTATTTGTGAAAAACCGAAAATTTCAAATTTTAAATGATCTTTGCAACGGCTATTTTCATTCAAACTAGAGGAGAGTGTAGTCTGAATTCCATTTAAGAATTTTGATCGACGCATAATCTGACTGCTAAAAAATACAAAAGTTTTTTTAAGAAAAAAAAATATATAATACACTGTGGCCTTTTTCGTTTGTGTTGAGTTATTATAGTATCCTCAATTATGTTATGTGTTAGGAGAAGTATTGATATAGCTAATGACTACTCTCAAACATAACATGCATAGATTAATTTTGGAACATAGATCTAAATAAAATTAAAATTAACCAAATCACAAATATTTTATTGGGTTAAGTTACATATCCAACATTTTAAAATATTTTTTAGTAGTACTCCAAGTATTTTTTAGGCAATATTTTTTTATAGTATTTTTCTCAACATTAATAAGCATAATTTACTTAGGATGCTAGGTTCTATTGGCAAAATATTTTAGAGTATTGGATATACAAAAATTATGAAAAAATATTTTAGAATACTAAATGTTATTAGAGAAATACTTTAATTTAGGGTATATTGAACAAACTACAAATTAGTTTAGGAATATTGATATTATTAGAAAAGTACTTTAAGGTGCTACGGTAAATAAGATATATATACTTTGTGAAACACTGATTTAATACGGAAGATAGTATTTTTTTTTTAATTATGTACAAATATTAAATAGGAAATAAAGTAATTAAAAAAAAAAAGATTGTCAAGTAACAAACTTTATCTAAATTTTATAGATCAATTTTTATTTTAAAAAAATTGAGTTATAATTTAGAACATGCCTTATGAAATTTATAATTATGAAGTTTGTAATTTATTTCAACATATTTAAATATTTTCTGATTTTTACATTCGCATATTAAATTTGGAGAATTATATACAATTCCAAGGAAGAAAAAAAAAATTCACAAGTAGGTCCCTTGAACTAATCAAAATATATTGAAGTCTCATAGAATATGGATTAAATTAATTTAAATTGAGAAACGACAGATTTACCCTTGTTAAATGATCTCCGAGATCTATACTCCTCACTCCATCTTCTAGAGAGAAGCTCCACCACCTCCCAACAGTCGATCTCAATCCCACAAAGGTTTATCGTTGTTGTATTCTTTTTGTTATATATACTCCACTCTTTTGTTTTTTTTTTATCTCTACCTTCTTGGTTCTACAATCCATTTTTTTTAATCTATGATGTCTTCTCTCTTCTTTTTGTCAACTACTTTAATTTTTATAAGAAAAATTGGATGGGACACCCCGGTCACGTCCCATCCTAATTGGATCAAGACAAGACGAAAAATCCAATCATTTCCCAACTCACTTGGATGGGACATGATGAGGCTTTTCTAGTCCTTTCTCATCTCGTGAACACCCCTGCTAGATATCATGTTTATACATTGCCAACATTTTTCAAATAAGTTGTACTATTTATAATTTATGTATTATGAATAGAATGACTTGTTGTAAATTTTCTTAGATAATATTATAAATAGTGAATATTAATATGTATTAAGAAAATTGTGAATACTACTAACAGTAACTTGTTTCAAAATGTTATAACTATAAATTAGATATTATACAAAGTCTAAGATATAAATCTGGAAAATTAGACTTATGAATCGCAAATGTTGCTGTATTTTCTTATTTATCTATCTTGGTTTTTATTATGAGTCAGCTCTAACCACCTCATCAATTTTTTATGATTTCACTCTTAATGAAAATGTTTCAAATCACTTAACGCAGTAATTTTTATAAAAATATTATTTACAAACAATCATTGGACTCTCAATTTTCTATTGAAAATGAACAGCCATTAAACGAAACTATATTTTTTTTTTCAGGGTTAAAATAAGAAAAATGAATATCAGCCCTAAATAATAGAGCTTGTTTAATTTTGGTTTTAATTAATAGGATATCAATCCATACTTTTTTTATAGACACATCTATCCTCATATTGAAGGCACTCTTGTATGGGTATCGTTGGATATCAAATGTGAATATCTCTAACAATAAGAATTCGAATATTAGTTTGCTACGTTATGAGGGATTAATCTCTTTCATTAGACTCAACCCTCTTGAAGTTTTCAATCTATTTTCTCGATCTCCTAAATTGATCATTTCCCCAAATTAATTTATCTAACTTTTAAAATTGATATATAATCTAACCTTACACATAAATATTTTTTAAAAATCATGTAATATTTATTATAATTAACTAATTTATCTATCTTTCTTAATCAAATCCAAATTATTTAAATATAATTTATATTTTGAAAAAAAAAATAACTCTTTTTAGACACTCAACAAATTTTTTAACCTCCATGCCTCCCTTGCTAGTTCAGAACTTTTCTTTGCTTTGGCCCACAAAATAGACTTCTCACAAACATTGAAAACGAGATCGACGACACTCAACGAGGTCGTGTATGTGGAAGAGTGACAAAAGATTTAAACTGTCATATCCATTATAATTATGACATTTATCAGAGTAATACAACGTAACGATATATAGTGAGCAACACATGCATAGAATAGTAAATTGATAATAGTATACATCCTTAGAATTGTTCAGGAATAATTTATAGAGTTCTTAATACAGTAATCCAAAGTAACATTGGTGTCGATATATACAAATAGACCCAAAACCAATTGAAACAAAACTATTGTAAGCTCTACAACTATATCTAGTATCTAAGCAGCAACTATCATTACTCTGTAATTGTAGTCTTTCCTTTGGAGATATTCCTGTTGCTTTGACCATGTCCGGAACCTATGTCATTGGGAACATCTGGGATTTAATTTGAACCCCAGAGTAACATGTTAATCTCATAGGCAGAGTATAAAAAGTATATGAAGGTTAACCAAAATAAATAGTCCATACAGCATAAAACATTCAGATAATGCAGATCATATAAGTATACCACATAACTCCTAGGGCTTTTTGACCAATTTTCCCCTTATTAAATAACTATTTACCAAACTGCCTTTGTCTAGAAACTATTAACCCATTTGCCCCTGTTTAGTCGACTAATCCATGGTTTAGTCGACTAATCCATGGTTTAGTTGACTAAAACGCGGGCCAATTTTTTTTTTTTTTTTGAAAACCCCCGCGATTTAGTCGACTAAACCGTAAGTGTTAGTCGACTAAACCGTAAGTGTTAGTCGACTAAACCAGTCCAGAGGGATTTTAAAAAATCCCAACCCGCGATTTAGTCGACTAAGATACAAGTCTTAGTCGACTAAATCGCGACAGAAGGGTTTTTAAAAAACCCCAATCGCGGCCAAATGAAGCACCCCTAAGCCCTGATGGACTAAAAATCCTCCCCAAACCTCTCCCCCTCTGTTTTTTTCACCAAATCGTTGTTGAATTCGTTGGTGAGTAGCGAAGGAAACTTCATTCTAGTGTCATTTGCGTCGATTTTGGTATGTTCTCATCTCCATTTCGAATTTCCTCCATTGTTCGTTGTTCTTGCGTTTATGCGAACCCCCATTTGCTTTTGCGTTTGTGCTTTCATTGGGTGATTTTGTTGTGTATCTTTGATTGATTTGAGTATTTAATTCGTATTTATGGATGAAAGTGATGAATGTACATGTGAAAGTGGAAAGATTTACATCGGTTGAGAATTTTTTTTTATTTTTGGACGAATTTCACTTGGGTTTTCATCAATTGTTTTTGTTGTTGATTGTGTTTTGTGTATATTTGATTGACTTGAGTATTTCATTCGTAGTTATGGATGAAAATGAAAGTTTGTTGTTGATTTGAGTATTTCATTTTGATTTGTTTGTTGTTGATTTGAGTATTGTTAATTATGGAAAGATTTATATCGGTTGAAAATGAATGTAAATGTATACTCCCTCTGGTCCTTATTATAAGGCACCAACTAGCAAGTTTATTTGGTCCTTTTTATAAGGCATTTGCTTGTTCTCAATGAGCATTGATTATTTTTTTCATGTCTGCCCCTAATTAATAAATGTAGTGGGTGGGAGTAATAATTAATATAATATTAGAGTTTAGTGCAATTAGTAGCGGTAATATTGAAAATTACTTAGATTCTATGATAACTTTATTGATTTTAACTGTTTTTATTGGTTTGTGAGAAAAGTTAGTTGGTGCCTTATAATAAGGACCAGAGGGAGTATTTGATTGTGTTTGTTGTTGATTTTAAGTTATTAATTTGAGTATTTCACTTCGGTTTTCACCAAATCCTTGAATGTTTGTTGTTTATGTTGATTGTGTTTGTTGTTGATTTTAAGTTATTGATTTGAGTATTTCACTTCGGTTTTCACCAAAACCTTGAATGTCTGTTAATCATGTTGCCTCTGTACTGGTTTGTGAAAATGATGAATGTAAATGGGAAAGTGAAAATGATGAATGTTTCTTGTTTGTTGATGGTTTATAATGTCCCTTTATAGGTTGTTGTTGTCATCATGCGTCATAGACAAGCTCCTTTTAACACCGACAACGAGCGTGGGAGGCGGATTAAACAATGGGCAAACCGTGGGGCATCTGCCTCTATGCCACACCACCCACAGCAGCTTGAGCTCGTTGTGGATCTCCCTTTCGGTTATCTGTTTGATAACAATGTAGAAGAGCATGAACAATTCATGGCGAATTTTTCCACCAGACCCATCTGCAAGCCCAAGTCATTAGATATGGCATTCTTTGCGAATGAAGGATTTGAGATTGTGCCGACGTTGGATCTGTCCCATCTGAGAGGATTGGAAGAGAGGAATTGTCCCTATTCTGAGGTTATGGTGAGAGCTTTCTACCATAACATGAGCTATGTAAATGGTGATCTGCAGTCTCACGTGTGCGGGGTTGACATATTGGTGACGGCTCCCATCTGGAAGGCGTTACTTGGATATGATTTTGATGCAGTGCAAACAGTTCGGTATGATGGGGATGATAGCAATGTACTCTTCACGGGATATCATCGGGATGAGGCTGTGCGTGAGGCAGGAGGCAAGGAATTCATAGAGCTATAATTTCTGTGGGCTAGCTGACTGTTGATGCTCGTATCCTCTTCTACGTCATGACCCACATAATGTTCCCTCAGGATTACAATCATTCAAGGGTGTTGGAGGGGGACATTCCTGTTATGTGGGCTATTCGTCATGGCATTAATGTCAATTGGAGGCACTACATTTGCTGGATGATGTTTAAGGCCAAACAGAAGGCTAACACTGCACTCCCATATGCCCATATGGTTCAGGGGATATTGGAGTATTTTGGTGTTCCTATGGACAATGAGCAAATGGTGAATCAGAGAACGTGGAATGCTAGATTTGGTCAGCGTCTATTAGAGCAGTGCAAGATCTCCAGGGGCCAAATGGTGTGTGGCATTACACTAATGTCGAGGAGGAGGTACCTGATGTTGGCCCGGTTCCACCCATTGTTCCTCCTGAGGTCCATGATGATGATGATGACGATGTTGATGTGGAGGACATAGTTGAGCTAGAGGGTGGATTCTCCCTTCGTGATGTCATGAAAGCTATCAATGCTAGCAGGAAACAGATGTCCAAGATGGAGCTGAAACAGAAAAAGAGGTAGAAGATGTAGAATGAAAGGTGGAGGTGGATGCAGGGTCAGATGAAGGGGATAGAGGATAGGCTTGGTCAGTTGCAGCTTGGACGAGAGCAGGAGGCAGCCGATGATGATGACCAGGGAGCTCCATCTGATGAGGAGGGTGAGGAGGATGCTGACACATCGGAGGAGGAAGTTTAGATTTATTTGTACTGCCATTGTTGTTTTTCGATTTGAAATTTCATTTGACTTGATGTTGCTTTTTTATTTGTGTGGTTAGACTTTGTGCAATTGTAATGACAGTGATGTTAAAATGTTAGTGAATGTTGTTGCTTTTGGTTTATGTGGTTTGAATTTACCCATTTTGGTAAAGACGTGTTATAGACCTAAAGAATTAATTTTGAGACATTAGCGGACCAAACCTATGCAACACCAACGAATGATGCTCAAATAACCTTTCCCAAGTCACATTGATATGTAAAATTGTGTTGAAAATGTTGTTGTGCCTGTTGGAAATCGAAAGAGACAGGGGAGGGGTGCCTCTGTACTGGTTTAGTCGACTAAACCATTATGGTTTAGTCAACTAAACCAGCCCTCAAATAGGGGGTGCCTCTGTTTGGTTGTAGTCGACTAAACCATAATGGTTTAGTTGACTAACACTTACGGTTTAGTCCACTAAATCGCGGGGGTTTTCAAAAAAAAAAAATTTGGCTCGCGTTTTAGTCGACTAAACCATGGATTAGTCAACTAAACAAGGGCAAATGGGCTAATAGTTTCCAGACATGGGCATTTTGGTAAATAGTTATTTAATAAGGGACAAATTGGTCAAAAATCCCAACTCCTAGCGCTAGGTAATAGGTATAACAAATAATGATGTGTCATTATAAATATTCAATTCTATAGGAGCCTCTACCTTTGTATATACATTGATATAATGTTATGAATAATAGAGCAAAGAATTTCTTCATTCTCCTAATGTAATCACATGTTTATTGGACTTAGTATAAATTGTTCTTTTTAAACTTTTGATTATTGTTTGATGTTATATTTGTCACAAATAAGTCTGATACAGATGTCTTAAGACTCCTTGTGGCTGAGATTTTTATATTTGACCAATAATTTTTGTGAGATTGGCAAAGACATAATTGGATATATGGGGGTTGATATAGTAGAAGGCATTTAATTAACAGCATAACAAACCCCCATTATAGAATTAGAGGTCAGTATTATAATATGAGTTTTCACTGTCACATCTAATGGTGTCTTATTGAAGACTTCCGTGTGTGCCAACTTAAACCCTCTAGTTAGTTAAATTTCTGTGCGGGATGCACAACAAAGGCGAAATCTGTAAGAGTTATTCAATTAACTTTTCTTATTATAGTAAAGGCAATTCGCTCATAAACTTCCCATTTTATTTTATTTTATTCTTTCAGCTGAACGATCTTATATTTTTCATATTTAAAGTTAATTGTTATAACTTTTTTGTGGCAATGTTGCTTTACTGGTATCACTTTTAAGTTTGATATATAATATGCAAAAACAAAATAATTCCATTTAGTTCATGGACATGGTTGTGTAGCCAGTTTGGTATGGCTTATTAAGACATCAACATCTGATTGATTATGAAAAGGAAAAATTCATAGTCTTACACCAGCAGAAATATCCACTTAACTTGACAAAAAATGAACTTTTACCAATAGTGTGTCACTATATACATTTTCAGAGGTGTAAAAATACTCATAAACATTCAAAATAAGAGAAAAAATATCAATACCGTTAAATTTGACCTAACACAATTACTTTTTGTAGGAGGACCCACGTACACTCTTTTTACACATGCATATATAACGGTGTTAAGTTAAATTTCACCGTGCTAATATTTTTGCTCCATTTTGAATGTTCATGGATGTTTTTACACTTCCATGTATATAGTGCTAGATACACTTTTAGGTCTCGTTTGGTATGAGGAAGATTTAAGGAGGGAAAAGAACTTAGAGGAGGGAAAGAAATGGAAGGGAAGATTAAGAGAGAATTTAAAAAGTTGAGCTATTTGACAGACATGGGAGTGAAACTTAAATTGAGGGAAAATAAAATGTTTGGTGTGAAGAAAAGGAAGTTGGTTAAGTGAGAATGAAAGATAAAATACCCATAATACCCCTGAAAAATAAAACCACCACACCTCTCCCTCGATCTCATCTTTGCCTTTCTTCCTCACTCTCGTCTCTGCCCTCTCCTTCACATCCTCGATGCCTCTGCTTCATCCACCACCACCGGTGCCCTCTTGCATCACACCACCATCGCCCGCGCCTCTTTTTCATCCACCATAAAATGCCCCTAAATTTAAAAAAAAATTGTGGAATAATTATTTTTGTTTTCGCAATGGGACATAAACAAACCCTAAACTAGATGGTGTGAAGGTGCAAATGTAAAACTGAAGGTACACCATGACAACAAGAGTTAAACCACAATTAAAAGAAACCCTCTGTTCGTTCGGACGTTCGAACAAAAAGGTTACATTCGAATGTAATAGGAACCCAATCGCCTACGTTCGAATGTAAAATCTGACAGTGGCTTGAGGTTTACATCAGCAATTTCACAACCTTATAGATAGAAAACCAGACCACCAAAACACATAAACTAATTCTAAATTATCAGCACATATATTCTACAAATAAGCAGAGACGCATGTAAAGGGGAAAAACCTATTTCATCACATATTCCAGCTGCCTCTCTCATTTAAACATTTGCTCACTCACCATAACCCACGAACATACAAATTATCGCACCATGGAAGCAACAGGGCATCGGGCAACATTATTGACAGATAGCTAAAACACCAAACAATGCAGACCCAGTGCAACTTACCTCTATTCTAGCTTCAAGTTGCCCTTGCGTTGAATTTGTGCTACACCTCGAACTGCCACTGTCATCGCTATCTTCCTTAGCTCTTTCTTCGTCCAGCTCTCGCCTCGCAACTATTTTAAAACATATCCATTGTTGATAAGGGGCTTTTTTTATCAAACAATTTCACTCTCCCAAGAAACTTTGCATGATCCCGCCACTTTTTGAGGGATTCAATTTTCCCACGTTTAAGGGAAGATTGAGCCAGGCGAGAATTGAGGTTGACAAGAGACTTGTGCAGCAAACAGATTTTTCAGTGGGAACTCTGTCAAGTTCCTATTCCCTCCCGTGAAATGAGCGTACCAAACGGGTCCTTAATAAAAGTTCATGAGCATTTTTGCTCCTTAACCTAAAAACATATCCTCTAACTTGAGTACAAATGCACCCCTAGTTTATTAATCTAACAACAAAGATGTTGCAATTTGTACCACATGCTATCTAGAAATACACACATTTACATGATCTATTGTAGAGCCAAGAACCTGTTACAACCCAAAATCCTACCACAAATCCCAACACTATACTTACAAAAAACGAATCAATCCCCCTGATCAACATTTTTGTCATTATCTTTATCTGAATCACTTGAAGGGGAATTATTAGTGAGAGGAGAGCCACGTAAGTTGTTGTCACACTACTACAAAAAGTAAATTTAACGACACTAATTAACGTCTATTTTTAAAAAACATAAGTTAAAAAGGAGGTGGTGACATTTTTAAAATTTTGGCTTAACTTTTAACGACTGTTATAAAAGATAGTCGTTGAAAGTTAAGCCGGAATTTCAAGAAATATGAATATTTGTGGGTTTCAACGACTATTTTTCAAAAACAGAAAAAC
Source organism: Acacia pycnantha (assembly GCA_025563575.1). Classification (NCBI taxonomy): domain Eukaryota; kingdom Viridiplantae; phylum Streptophyta; class Magnoliopsida; order Fabales; family Fabaceae; genus Acacia; species Acacia pycnantha. The sequence goes on along the minus strand of JAMWYP010000337.1, from coordinate 120,074 downwards.
AGCCGTTGAAATAAAATTTTCAACGACTGTTCAAAAAATAGCCGTTGAAAGTTAAGCAAAAAAAAAAGTAATAGTTTTGACTTTTTTTTTTTTTAAAGAATAGTTGTTGAAAGTATAAAAAAAAAGTTTAAATACCTAATTTGCCACGGAAGTATTTCTAAGGGAGTGCCCAGCACCCGGAAGTATTTTGGGTATCATTTTTGCCCCGGAAGTTTTTTTTAGGTGCAAATTTGCCCCGGAAGTTTTGTTTAGGAGAAAATTTTGTAAACTTCCGGGGCAAAAATGATACCAATCCAACGGTTAAGATCAACTGATGGGAAAAATTGCTATGTTTGTAAACTTCCGGGGCAAAAACAATACCAAAAATACTTCCGGGTGTTGGGCGAGGCAAAACTTTCATGGCAAGTTAGGTCTTTAACAAAAAAAAAAAGCACTGAGTTACAATGACTCATTAAAAGTACTTTCAACGATTGTTTTTGAAAAAAGCATCGTGGAAACTCAATATATATTTTTCAAAAACTTTTAACGACTGTGTTTTTTTTTCAAAAACAGTCATTGAAAGTAAAAAATATTCAAATTTTTTGACCTTGTACCCTCGCACCTCCAACATTTTATTCAAATTTTGACTTGGTTTCAAAGGCCTTTCAATCTGTCTCTGGCTTCAACAATTCCTAGTTCCATACGCAAGGTCTTAACTGTTCAAAAGCTTCTCAAATTTTTACTTCAATACACCTTTCTTCTAAGAATGTGAGCGGGGCTTTATCTTGGGCTTTTATCAGGAAAATATGGGATGTTATTGCCGTCTCTTCCTTCTTGATGCTTCCCTTTAAATCCAACATTCCTACCACTTCATCTTCTAGCGCAGGCTGGTTCTCTTCATTTTCCAGAGGTCTCCCTACGCGGCTTCATATGAGGCTTTAATAGCTGGTTTACTTCAGGCAAAGGAAAATGGAGCCCGTCGAGTACATGTCTCTACCAATTCTCAGTTGGTAGCTTCCCATATTAACGGAACTTACTAGGAAAAAGGACATTTAATGATTAAATACTTGGGAAAGGTGAGGGAATTCATCACGGACTTCGACGAAGTATCCGTCGTGCACATTCCAAGAGGAGAAAACGTGAGGGCTGATGTTTTGTCTAAATTAGCAAGTAATAAAAGCCCAGGAAATCACTGCACCATTGTTCAACAAAGCCTATTGGAACTGAGTTGTGTGATGGTTATTTCGGAGACAAGTGATTGGAGAAAACCCATTGATGACTATCTGGAGAGAGGAATCCTCCTTGATGAGCCATTAGAAGCAAAAAAGTTGATGAGAACGGTGGCTTCCTATGCGCTTGTTAATGATCAGCTGTACATAAAAGGTTTCCATTCTCCAATGATGAAATGCCTCGCGGCAAGTGAAGCCCGGTATGTCCTTGCCGAAATCCATGAAGGAATAAATGGACATCACATGGGAGCTAAGGCGCTGGCTCGGAAAGCAGTACAAGCTGGGTACTTTTGGCTGACGATGGCGGCAGATTCTAAGGATCATGTTCAAAGATGTGATAGCTTCCAAAAGCATGCTAACACTATCAGATCACCTCCAACCCAGCTTCATGTAATTTCGGCACCATGGCCATTTTTCAAATGGGGTATGGACTTGTTAAGACCATTCAAACGAGCTGTTGGACAGTTGCGATGGCTTATCGTGGCAGTCGATTACTTCACCAAGTGGATTGAGGCAGAGCCGGTTGCCATGATCACGTCGGCTCGGGTCCTAAAGTTTTTACAGAAGAATATTATATCACGGTTTGGCATACCTGCCGAGATCGTCACAGACAATGGAACTCAGTTTATTGACAAGAGCTTTCAGAAGTTGGTGTCTGATTTCCATATCCAACAGCACTTCGCGTCGGTAGAGCATCCACAATCCAATGGACAAGCTGAAGCAGCAAACAAAGTCATAGTGGATGGATTGAAGAAGCGGATGGAGGATGCCACGTTTAGTTGGGTAGAGCAACTGCCTTATGTCCTGTGGGGATACCGAACAAGTATCCAAACATCAACTAGGGAAACAACCTTTAGGCTAACATATGGATGTGAAGCTATGGTCCCAGTCGAAATTGGAGAGTCGTCTTGGCAGAGGGTCAAACCCTTCAAAGCGAGGAGGAAAACAATAACGCAATTTCGGTGGAGTTGGATTTGGTAGATGAGGTCCGAATCGCAGCACATTGCCGAGACTTGGCGGCTAAACAACTCATCTCAACCCAGTATAACAAGAAGGTACGACCACGACCGTTTGTCAAGGGAAGCCTTGTCCTTCGAAGGGCTGACATTGGCAACAAAAATGCCAGAGAGGGCAAGCTTTCTTTCAACTGGGAAGGGCCTTACCGGGTTGCAGAGAATCTTGGGAAGGGGGCCTACAAGTTGGAGACGATGAAAAAGAAAGCTGTGAAACGAACATGGAATGCGGACAAGTTGAAGGCATACTATAATTGAAAGCTCAAAACCTTGAAGAGCGTGACGTTATTGCAAAGTCATGTAATGAGTTGACTTGTTGGAAGTCGGCATTGTTGCATGGTTTTTCCTCTGAGACGTCTTGTAACTATGATTCCATGAATGAAAGGGTTAGTTAGCCCAACTTCTACAAGCAGAATTGCTTTCTACTCTGTGATGATAAAACATGTAGAATTCAAGGTAATGAAACCCGCTTTCAAAAATCATGTCCGAAGTAAACATGTAGAATTCAGGGTAATGAAACCCGTTTTCAAAAATCATGTCCGAAGTAAACATGTAGAATTTAGGGTAATGAAACCCGCTTTCGAAAATCATGTCTGAAGTAAACATGTAGAATTTAGGGTAATGAAACTCTTTTTCGAAAATCATGTCCGAAGTAAACATGTAGAATTCAGAGTAATGAAACCCGCTTTCGAAAATCAAGTCCGAAGTAAACATGTAGAATTCAGGGTAATGAAACCCGCTTTCAAAAATCATGTCCAAAGTAAACATGTAGAATTCAGGGTAATGAAACCCGCTTTCGAAAATCATGTCCGAATTAAACATGTAGGATTCAGGGTAATGAAACCCGTTTTCAAAAATCATGTCCGAAGTAAACATGTAGAATTCAAGGTAGTGAAACCCGCGTTCGAAAATCATGTCCGAAGTAAACATGTAGAATTCAGGGTAATGAAACTCATCTTCCAAAATCATGTCCAAGTTAAACATGTAGAGGGCAGGTAATGAAACTCGTCTTCCAAAATCATGTCCAAGTTAAACATGTAGAGGGCAGGGTAATGAAACCCGTCTTCCAAAATCATGTCCAATTTAAACATGTAGAGGGCAGGGTAATGAAACCCGTCTTCCAAAATCATGTCCAATTTAAACATGTAGAGGGAAGGGTAATGAAACCCGTCTTCAAAAATCATGTACAGTTTAAACATGTAGAGGGAAGGGTAATGAAACCCGTCTTCCAAAATCATGTCCAAGTTAAACATGTAGAGGGCAGGGTAATGAAACTCGTCTTCCAAAATCATGTCCAATTTAAACATGTAGAGGGCAGGGTAATGGAACTTGTCTTCCAAAATCATGTCCAAGTTAAACGTGTAGAGGGCAGGGTAATGAAACCCGTCTTCCAAAATCATGAACAAGCTAAATCATGTGTGAATCTTGAGTAATGAAACTCATCTTTCAACATCATAGTCAAGGTACTCGTGTCTAAATTCATGACAAAGATGATAGTTGTTAAAAATCATGTGAATGACAAGCGCATGTGGGTTTGTGATGCTAAGATTAGTTTTAACATTAAAATGACAAACTCGATGTTGTGGTCATAATAAAGTAAGGAGCGCACATGGAAAGTAAATACTTTTCATTTAAATAGCTGCTTATACACATCAAATATTGGCCCACGGCCAAGTACATTCAAGAGTAGGACAAACAAAAAGTTCATGGCAAGGATTCCTACTGAAGTCCTGAAATCTCAGAAGACGGGCGTCCAGCAATCACAAACAACCAAGGCTAGGATTTCGTCTCGGTTTCAGACAGGGAAGGTTGTTCATCCTCGCTCTCTTCAGCCCCGGGTGGAATCAAATTCCCCTTTTCACTAACATACGCTTGGTGGTGTAACCCGGTAGTGTTTAAAGTGATATCAGGATTCAGGACTCGGATTTGTGCTACGGCATTCTCAAAAGATTGTCTGGCTGCTTGGGAAAATTTTGCAAGCCGGGTTTTAGCGCTACCAAGCTCGTCAACACTTTCTTTAAGAATGTCGTTCAGATGAGTGGTATCTGAGGTCATCTTTTCTACCAGTAGCACATCCCTTTGGTGAAGATCTTCCAGGAGATGCAAGTCAGTTTTGGTTGTAGTCAAGTCAGTTTGGGCCGTAGCCAATTGTTCTTCTGCCAAGGCAAGTTTCTCGGTAAGTGTTAGCACTTCCTGACGCAACTTCTCTTGCTCGGCCTTAGAAACCTGCAATTCTTCTTAGGCTTGGTCCCTCTCCTCCGTGACTTTGGTCAGATCGGCATTGCTCTTTAGGGCATCCAGCTCTGCTCTGAGGTCACTCCTTTCCTTCCTCACTCTTTCAAGTATGCTTTTCGTCGTGGACAGTTGTTTTGTAACCGCGTTCAAAGTATCTGACTTTGTAGCATACTTGATTTTAAGAGCAGCGTAAGGTCGTATCAGGGAGGCGGCCCTATAAGCTTGTACTTCCATCTCGGTCAGCTCAAGCTTGTCTTTCTTGGTAAGTTTGGAGGGAGAGTGAAACCGAGCGGGGGGACGCATAACGTCTTTAACCGTCTGGGTTATCCCGTCCGTCCAGAGAGCCCCTCCAGATAGTGTGGTATGGTTAAGGGGCACTGTGTTTGTGGATGGGATTGAAGGGGTTGGTGAAGCCGGTGTGGGGGTCGTAGCTGGTGGTTCTTCTGCGACCTGCTTACCCTTGGCTTTCTTCGCTCTTCTCTCTTCACACTTTGACCCACCTTTGGGAGCAGAACGTTTGCGCGGAGCTTTGGTAGCAACATCTTCCTCCACGACAGTAGGCTGGTTGCTCACAGTAGGGTCATCCGAAATAGGGAGAGTTTGAATCTCCTCAGGAGTCTCTGGAGCTTCGTCAAAGACACCGATAAATTCTGGTCTTCCCATTTTTCATCCTGCATGGCAAAAAGAAGAGTGTCATTAGCAGGAAAAGAAAATTATATAAAAGACTTTATGTGAAAGCAAGAATGCATGAATGCATAATATCCCATACTTGTTGATGGGCGTCGCCTAACTAAAGGTGTGGGGATATAATCGGCGGGATCCATTAGTGTTTTGAGGGTACTGGAGAGTGTCGTAAGTTTTAAAACGACTACTTCTTCAGCTTCAGAAAAGCTGGCCGGGTTGGGGCAAAATCTTCGGAATCCAACTTATAATGGTCATTCGTCCAATATAAAGGGAATCTTCCTTCAAGTTCTCTAGAAGCTACGGTTTGGAGGAACCACGGACAGTGATTGGGGTCGGCCATGACCTAGGACAGTGCACTCGATGCTCAATTCTCGGCATAAATTCTCGAAGGCAATGGCAAATGCCCAGCCATTGGGGTGAAGTTGCGAGGTAGCGAGGTGTAAATGATTCAGAAGGCATATCTGAAAGTCGGTAAAGGGAAGCCTTACACCGAGTAGGGTGATTACATCCCAGAAAAGGAAAAAGAAATGAGGCTCGTGAGGCTGACTTTTGTGTGGTCGAGTCTTATTAATTGACTCATCCCCCTTGGGAAGTCTTACTGTGTATCCTTCCCCATCTCCTATACCGAGAAAAGTGACTTCTTCTGCGGTCATGGTGTTTTTAATGCGGGTTACACAGGCGTTAACGACTTTCTTTAGGGAATTTGGAGCTCGGGCAGAGCCGGACGAGCTGCACTCACCCGCCGTGGAAGGGACAGAAGAACGTGATGATGATTCCATCTAGACCTAAAATGCATAAAAATGGTAAAATCAGAAGGTGATATATACCTGCATTAGCATTTATTTCTCGTGGTGAAGTGTTAGGTGCTCGCCTAAGTATACTCGGATCTCTCAAAACTGTGTTGGTGGGGAGAAGGATGTTATGTCGGCAGTAACCTAGAACCAAGTCAGCCTCCTTATCCCGGCCAAGTCTAGCAAGATCAATACTTTTATAACAACACTGGTCGCAGGGGGTTGGCCCCTAGGCTTTGTGATCAGAAGAGCCGTGGGACTTTGTTAATGGCGTCAGGGTAGGTTGTTTATCTTGATGGCTAGAAGAACTTATGGGTTGTGTTTTGGTATTCTCAGTTCCAGTTGACCAAAACTGAAACTTGTGTGGATCAGAAAAATGCTCAGAAACCCCCCGACCATGCATATCTAAAGGCGCGTGAAGGTCTTGATCGGTTGGAGGGGAAAATTTTCGTTTAAAAGAATGGGGTATGGTGCGAGCCATTTCCTAAGCCCAGAAAGTAGAAAACCTACTCAGAAAACTTAATAAAGATTTCAAAAATCTTCAAAGACCAGACACTAAGGGTGTGACGAATGTAAGAATTGGAGAAGATATGAAATTTAAAGGAGTTGTTGTAATACCTGTTGAAGGATTTGAGTAACGATTGAGAAAATGTTGGCAGAAGCAGTCTATCGTTGAGGCTATCACTGAGAAGGAAGGCTAAGCGTTCAGTATGCAGAATGCCCAAATGCAGAAGAAAGAGGAAATATATAGGTTTTTGAATTCAAAAGAGCCTGGAAAGTTTTTTGAATTTGAAACGACAGGGGCAGTTATGTCCACATAGGCTGATAATTAGGGTTAAAACCCTAAAAGTGCAATGATGTTTTTTGTTGAAACGACGTGAGCATTAAATGCACGCAGCTTCCAAGCGCCAATAGCGTGGCACCCACGTCAGAAAGGGCAGTTATACGCTACGCTGCGCCAGTATAAAAGAAGGGATGCGACCTTTCATATGTATATAAGGTACATATTGTTTGTCTGAGGACTCCTTGTGAAAATTGTAGCCGAATTCTTATGAGAAAATTCAATACGAGTTCTTATGATGGTCATAACCTTCTTCACGTTGCATGGGCAACTCGGGATAGCTAACAACGGTCATGACCGGGTTATGGTTGCTCGGTTGATTCGACTTTTGGTTAGGGTGGATTTGGCATTTGTAACCACGTGCGGATTGAAGGGTAAACCCGGGTTGAACATTTAGTCGACCTCGGTGAACAAAGGGAACCTTAATCTTGGTGTTTACACGCATTCAAGCTATTTGAAGGCATGTGCAAAAAGACAGAAATAAGTTTGTATTGATACTTGATGGGATTACACAGGTTTCTTACAAAGAAATAAACTGATTTACTCGTTCACAAAGACGGTTACAAGTTCAAAGTACAGAAATTAGGCATGATTCGTAAAATTACATTATGAATTTCCTAATAAACAGCGGGTTGTGGACAACCAGATCCCTCCTACAATGGTTTGGCTAGCTGGAGCTGGAGATTGAACAACTATCCAACGCACATCGTATTGGTGGAGATCCTTGTTGGATATGCTGGAGACCCCTGGTGGAGTCGAGCCAATGGATGAAGATTGACAAACATACCAGGGGCCTCCTGTCGCTGATGGAGATGCTTGGATGCGAACTTGATTCCTATCCCAGGGTCCTATACGAAGTTGAGCCAGATAGGTGAAGACTGGCAACTACATCTGGGACCCGAAAGGCCCATCAAGCGATGTAGATGAAGACTGGCAACTACATCTGAGGATTAAAGCCGCAAGACAGCAGCTGATAGGGCCATTTTTTCTTCCGAAATCGTACTTTTATTCCCCACACTGTTGAAAGGTTGGAAGCTTCACATGGGATGATGGAGTTTGAAACTCTCACCAATGAACTCTTCATTCTTTTGGGATATTTGCCCAAGAATAGAGTGAGAAGGCAAACCAATGGTGTAAGAAGGCAAGAGGCGAAGGAAGAATTTATAGGCCAGATGGACTGCAAGGGTCAGGTGCTAATAAATGTCACTTTAATTGAAATGGTGATTTCTTTTCCAAGAAAAGAAATAATGACTGTGGTTAAAGGGCGTGAGCATTAAATGCGCGCGAAGACCAATGGCGGCTAAAAGTGGCCACTAAATGCGAAGATATGATCGTATGATATCAGATAAGTAAGCAGAACGATCATCAAATCAGCGTATGACACGTGTCTCCATTTCAACCGAGATTGGGGGCAGCATGTGTATAATGAGTGTGAAATGATGAACTCGGGGTGATAGGGTTAAGACAATCCCGGGTATTATGAAGACACCTGGATGGTTGCACAAACCCGGTTGGCCGAGGAAAGGAAGGCGATAAGCTGATAAAACTCGATATGCCGAGGTCAATGTAGTGAATCGGTTGTTGTAAAAACAAATGGATGTTTACTGCAAAATGAACCCGGTATGTGCGTGGTAAAGAGGCAAGTCGGGAACCAATTCCTGATACCTAATCAATCTAGGTGCTAACAAAGAAGGAAGAGCCCGGGATGGTGAACAACTAATCTCGGCAGCTCAGAGACCTGAACTCCCGAGCTTGTGGGCAACTGTTATGGACTCAAATAATGGGCCTGGCAGGTGTAAGGCCCAGTAAGAGTGCTTCAGGCTGGAATCCCCCTTTAAGCAGGTACATTGTTAATTATCCCATGAGCATGCCTATAATCCAGGAACCGTACAGGCAGTGGAGCAGGCACTCACAGCACGTGGGAGGCGCATAACGATGGAGGATAGGACTCAAGGCAGAGAGAACGAAACCCTAGGTAATCTCTATAAATAGGAGGTTGCCTACCAGGTGTATTCTCTACGTTCATTATTCCATTATCTATTATTCAGTTTCACTGTGCACACTGCACACACCACCCCCTTGGCGAAGAGCCTAACCCGTGTAGCACAGTGATCTGTAAGCATTCTCTGATATCTCCTTCATAGATATCAATGGGTGCTCTGCTCCTCTTGGGTGTTTAATTCATAGGATACCTTAGAGGATACATTTGATCCGATATTAACATTACCTAGCCGGTTGAGGCTAGACATCTGTGTTCTACACCAGAACAAAAGTATATGTGTATTTTTGCACCTTTACCCATAGATAAATGTATATGTTAATCTTTGTGGTTTGATTTGATATGAATCTTGAAGCATATGTATTTACGAACAAATAAATTTTTGATCATCGATTAACAATATTTCTTTAATAATAGAATCTTCTATAGATTCAGTGCATTATCTTTGAGGGAGCAATACTCCATCTTGCAAAAACTATAACACAGCCAATAGGAGATTTTAAAACACCAAAGTTCTTCAGGTTTGGGATGAGCACCGAAATCTGGACAATTTTGTTCATATATGAATAGACTAGATTTATTTATTTCTTACTTTTATTTTTTTGTGAAAAATTATTATTATTATTATTATTATTATTATTATTATTATTATTTTGCATTGGTGGACCAAACGGTCCTGGCAGGGATCAAACCCTGATAGAGGTTGGTAAAGACTAGCATACATGCCACTGAGCTCCCTAGACGCTAGCAAAAAAAAAAAAAAAAAATTTAATGTGCATAGAATCTAAAATAAATTTTTTGAAAAAATTATCGGCTGCCAATTTTAAATTCGTATGGTTAAAACTATATTTGGATAATGTAAACCTCACCGCAATAATGAGCACTGAAATTGGTTTCCACATTTGCTCATTCTATGGAACAATTCCTGGAACTAAAAAGTATTTGCAATTACGAATGAATACTGAAACTGGTCCCCACCTTTACTTATTTTTTGGGAAAATTCATTTCAAGGCCCTTTAAACAAGAAAAATTTCAAAAAATGCTCCAAGATTCTGACAATCCCAGAAAAGGGGTCCTTTTTCAGAATCTTGGAGCCTTTTTAAAATTTTCAGAATCTTGGGGTCCTTTTTAAAATGTTAGGAAAAAAGGCTCCGAGATTATCAGAATCTTGGGGTCCTTTTTAAAATTTTCTCTGTAAAAAGAGCCATGAAATGAATTTCCCCTTATTTTTTTGTGGTGTCATCAAATGACACCGTTGAGCCTTCAGCGACATCCAGACATTATTGCTGAAAGTTGCCACTGAAGGTATGCTTTCAGTGGCAAATCATTTTGTTGCTATTAATAGTATTAGCCACAACTGCTAAGGCAGCGACTTTTAGGCCCTGTTTGGATCAAAGAAAATGATGGGAATGGAAAGGAATTGAAATGAAAAGAATGGAATGGAAAATATTTTACCCCGATGCGTTTGGTTGGCACTGGAAAAGAAAATAGGTTGATAGGAAAATTTTTGTTTGGTTGAAAGAAAATAAAGTATGAAAATAAGAGAAAATATCATTTTACCCCTTAAAAAAATATTATTTTAAACAACACAACTCATGCGCAAGAGAGCCTGAGCGTGCATCAGTGAGCACTTAAGTGCACACTAATTTGAGTGTGCATTTTGCACACTCAAATGAGTGTGCACTGGAGTGCACCAAAAGTGCACTCCAGTGCGCACACTCATGCACTGGAGTGCACCAAAAGTGCACTCTAGTGCGCACACTCATGAGTGTGCAAATGCACACTCTGTACAGTCTTCCTCCCTCATCTCATCAGTGCTCGCGCCGTCATGTAAATCACATTCTCTAATAAAAACACGTCTTCTTCTTTCATTCTCTTGCCATCGGAAAAATTTCACCCTCTTAGAAAAAAAATAATTTCTGGTAGGCTCATCTCATCACAGATCCGTCTTCTTCGTCTGAGTTTTTTCTTTCTTTTTTCATTGTCATCTTCTCTCTTCGCCATCATCACTGTCACCTTCTTCGAAACTTTCCATGGACAAGCGGGACATGGCCATGGCATTATCGACCTCGTCGTCGTCAACGCCGCGTAAGGTGCTACTCGTACAGACGGACTTGAAGCTAAAAAGGGTAGGTTGGTCTTCTCCATCCGTCAGAAAATGGGTTCCCACCCTTTTTTGTGGGAACTGATTTTCCCATGTTTAAGGGAAAATGAGCCGCCACCGGAAAACATTTTCCTGGGAAAATGCGAACCAAACAACCGTAGCCGTCGGAAAATGACCATTTTCCTTTTCCTTTCCCCAATTTTCTTTGAACCAAACGGGGCCTTATGCGACTAGATTTTCAGCGGTGACTTTTTAACATCACCCATAAAAGTCCCCCTTTTTTCTTAGTGAATAGAAATCTTTCACGCCATTTTAGTGCAGGACAATCAATTGTTCTTCATAGAAGCTTAACATGCCTTAACCTCTCCCGATCTAAATTTGGTGGAATAATTCCTCATAAAATTTATTACAATCTTTCCAATGTGCTATACCTCGGCATTAAAAAAACAAAAATAAGAACACTAAAATTGTAACACCCCAAATTCCATATCACTTATTGTTTATCTATTCTGAGGGAGGTAGTGTCCAATCTAATGAGGCTGAACTTAATTTGTGGTTAGAGGTTATTGGTGGTAAGAACAAGAAGGGTCAAATCTACGGGCTTGGATCTAAATATCAACATATTGTTTCTTCTGTCTCACCTCCTTCCATAAACTCTACAAGGGATTCTAACATTCAAAAATTGCAAATGAGGATAACACACCTCTCACAAGGTTTTGAACACCTCAAACAAGAGAATCAATACCTTAAACAAGCAACCGACATGATTATGTCAACATTGTAAGGAATGGGGATTCAATCTCCTAATCTCTCTAACCCTGACAATGATGAGACTCCCTCTGCTACCAATGCAAATGAAGAATCTGGAAATGATACTTGGCGATTTCATTGTTTCTGTACAGTTGTGAACGTTTACATATATTCCACCCCTTTTTTTGTCTTATAGTGACTTTGAACTGGTGACATTTATCCTCATTTAGAATATTAGTTACTTTGAATTTGCTAATTTTTCTACTTATATGAACATGCTTATTTTCTCATTTAAGTGCATTAAATTATTTTTAAAAACTGCGTAAATGGTAAATAAGCACAAAATTCCGTGGGCAATTGTAATACCCCAAAAATACGTATCATAATTTGGTAAAATTATACCTATAGAAAGTAGATGAATATGAGATATCAAATATTAAGTTATAATTATTTTATTTTCTAAAGGAAAATCTCTGGGAAATTAGAGAATCTAAGGGCCAAAGTGCCAAATGACGGAAATGCCCCTAGGGGACATAAATAACTTAGGAAAAATTGTGAAAAATCCTAAAAGGCAAGGAAATAGTTATAACATTGAGAGAGTATATTATCTCTAATTGCGGTAATTTAATAAATTACAAACTTGGAGAAATTGAATAAGAATGCTCAAAAGCATTAAAATGACTAAAATACCCTTGTAAATTTTAGTACAGTACAGAAGACATGAAAACACAAATGTCAGTGCAAGTATAATGAGGTAATAGGGTATTCTAATTAAGGAAAATTATCAACAAGTGATAATTAAGTAATTAGGTAATTACTGGCTAATTACTTAAGTATAAGCAAAGGAAATTCAGGAATAATTATGTAAAACCCTAAAATTAGTGGTTTTTGGTTTAAAATTAGTAAAACTATATTTACTAATAAATTGGAGATTTTGAAGAAAAATAGATGAGTTTAGGTATTTTTAAGCCTAAATGCAAGAATGGACCAATGGGGAAAATTTTGTAAAAAATTATGTAAAAATAATTATTTAATTAATTAAATAATTAATTAAATAATTAATCAAAAAAAACGAAATAAAAAAAGGGCAGAAAAAAAAATAATAAGAACAAAAATAAATTATGCAAGTGGATATTATTATAATAATATAATTAATTAAAGTAAAAAATGTGAATAGTAATTTAGAAATTAGGAAACGGATCCTATCTAGAGATCTAGGAATGAGATTTCCAAAGTCAAGGAAAAATATTGATCAGTGGAATTTTATCTTCCGTTAGACTCTTCCGGAAGTTAATTCTGAGGCCGTTTGTGCATTTCCTAATAAAACAAAATAGGGAAAAATGCATATAGGCATATTTTTGGATATAAAGAAAATAAATTCTAACTCAACATCTAGGAATGAGTTTGAATTTATTTTGACATATTTGGAGTCAGTGAATTTTTCTGAAGAAGTTGATAATTTCGAAATGCGTTACAAAGCAGGACGCGTTCGGACACGTTTTCGAGAAAACTTCAACTGAATTTATTGAAGCCCTATATGGGATCAAAATTTAGATTAACTTGGACATTTCTAGTAAGTGAGAATATGTCTTCAAAGTTGTAAATCTAGAATTTTGAAAGTTCTCCGAAATCATGCGAATCGGGTACCGATCGGGGAAATTCTATTAGACCGGGCTATAAAGCAACATAAGCCACTATTTTTGGACCACTCCAAGGCTTCCACACCAGCTCCCCAAAACGTCCAACATGCTCCCATGGACAAGGAATTTACACCATTTTCATGTTGATTTTCCATGGTTGTAAACAAGTTGGAAAATGCCATTCATGTCCTTAGAAATTTCTATAAATAGGCATACCATGCTCTTGAAATCTTCACACCATTTTGAAGATCTCCTTGGGCCGAAATCCTAGAGGGAGAAAGAAGAGAGAGAAGCTCTGGAAAAATTCTCCGGAAGTTCTTCAACGGGTAAGTCTTTCAGGCTTTAGTTTTTAGTTCGATAGTTAATAGAATTGTTGGTTTGATTTAGGAAGTAGGGAATGAGATTCCTACTATTTTTTTTAGGCCTCATTGCATTGAAAAATGCCTGACGAGGTAAAAAACTTGGTAGGGATCGAGTACCTGAAAAGTTGAAGCTTTTGTAGCTCTTTCAAAAGTAGGGGTTATAATGCTAGAATAGCCTTTAAATTTTCAAGTATGATTGGATATCATATGGGAGGCTATTTTAGTCTTTATTTTCGAAAATCAAGATGGCATCGAAGTTCTGGCAAAATTTCGGGAAGAAAATTTGTCAGAGTAACGAAGTGCTGGCGAAATTCCGCCGATTAGGGGTATAGGGGCAAAATGGTAATTTTTACCTAAAATGCCAGTCGAAATGCCAAATCACTAATGAAAGTGATATTGCTCTTATAGGGAATCAGAAACTCTGATCTGCTGCCGTTTCTGTTGTCCGACGTCTTTGCTGTCGAGGACGTTTATTGTTTTCCGTAAACGTCTTGTTTCGCCGAAGTACCTACGCTCGTCAACGAAGGTACGTTCGCGTACTGTAACACTAACGCTGATGATTATTGAATGTATATATGTGTTAATATGTTATGCGAATAGTTTGGTGCCGAAGGCAAGGCTAGTCTATGTGGGTGTGCCATTTAGTCGCCGTAAAGTCGGTGAGGCCCCCCATGATAGACACTTACCTGGTCATTCTATTCGGTACTACATGCTTCGTGTCTAAGGAATCGTACTTAGATACTCAGTATCTATGGAACTGTACTTAGATACATCGTGTCTATGGAACCGAACTTAGATGCACCATGTCTATGGAACCGTACTTAGACACACTGTGATTAAGGTATCGTACTTAGATCACTACTACAGTTTTTATGTTGTTATTTAATGATCATGTACCGGCTTGATCGATGTTGTAAAGTTTGCAATACACATTGGACATATACTTGTTTATAAGCATGAGGTTAACCGTTACACGAGATCCAATGCGCTAAATTGGATCTCGGCTATAGCTTCAGGTTCGGAGGACCGAGAGCCGAGAAGAGGAGCAAGCGAGGTCACGTAGAAGAATCGGTTGAAGATTTCTTTACGTTGTATATTACCTTTGAACCACATGGGTTTTGTACTGTTGTTGTATCCAGCCAGACTTACGGCATTTTATATGTACATATCAGTTACTCAATGCTCCGATGCTCTACTCTGATTATTTAAAATGATGTCTTAATGAAAAAAAAAATTATACTGCTTTTGGAAATTGGGTTGTTACAGCAATTACCCACAGAGCTTAGTGACGGAATTCTGTGGGCGATTAGAGATGAAAATTAGTGACGGAATTTCGAGGGAAAATTACCCATGGAATTCCATCGGTAATTTCCATCTCTAATTTCTCACAGAAACATTCCGTAGCTAATTTCTGTGGGAAGTTAGCGATGAAATATAATTCCAACAGGAAATGCCTTTGCCACGGTATTTTCTGCGATGGACTTTGTTCCATCGGAAAAGTATTACCGACGGAATTCTATCGGTAATTTCCATTGCAAATTAAATACCAACGGAATTCAATTCTGTCGGTAATTTCTGTCTCTAATATTATGATCTTTTTTGTAGTGTTTGGATCTATATGTTTGCCTTAGTTAACGGGCATAAGAGCAATATATTTGAACGAGTTAAATTTGGCAGTGTTTTAATCAAGATACTTCAGCTAGCCTGTATGTTTGTTCATCTGAAGGGGTTTTTGGGAATTGCATAATCAATTAAAAGAGTTATTTTACACTTTGTGAGATAAAACTTTAAATAATTAATGTTAAGTATGTTTTGTCAACATTTAATTATTAAGTCATCATTTAAATTCGTGGTGTCACCATTTTTCACATTAGTGTTAGCATTAGATAATTGAAAATGCACTTTATGAACTTAAAAAAAATGTATATAGGTCGGCCATTCAACTTTCGAAAGTTGGGTTATAGTGATGATTACATGAAAATTACACCTACGATCATTTGTTAGTATTCTTGCAAGGATAAAGTGAAACAACTCAAGAAAAACTAAAATAAGAATTTATAGGACAATGATGAAATAGCAAATGAATGTGGTCATTCTATAGACTAAGAAACAACCACATGCTTCGTCGACGTGTGGAATGGGACTCCAACTTCTTTGTTATCATTTTTGTCCCAATTTTTAAATTTTCCACACAAGAATATTCAATAAAAAAACACTATTCATTATTGAAAAAAAAAGAAATTGTGAATTTATATTCGCACAAAAAAATATTTTGTAGTTATCTAGTGTTAATTTGTAAAGTTTTTCATAATCCAATCTCCATGAAAAGAAATGTCCATATTTAGTACCTAATCAAAAAAAAAAAAAAAAACCATGATTATTTCTAGTAGAACGCACAAGAAAAAAAAATGAAATTTCATTTATTTATTGAGTTGTTATATTTAATTTGTACGTGTTAAAATCATCATTAAGATAAGTTATTCTTCTTTTGGAAAAATGTCTGATTCTACATGTTAGTTATTCAAATTTTAAAAGTTGGGTTATGCTATCCTCACTTTGATCCCAACTTTAATTTTTCACACTTAAATAGTCAATGAAAGAGACTATTCATTATTTGGAGAAAATTTGTTAAAAGCATGTGTGGTGGAAAATTATTTTTTTAGTCGTAATCTAATTCAATTGGCTTATTGTTTTTGTGCGTCTGAAAAACGACAAAGGTAAATTCTTTTTTAGTCGTAATTTAACTTTTTTAAAAATATTTGGTCATTGACTATTAATACTCTTGTGCCCATTAAGAACAATAAACATAATTTGGTATATTTTCTGGGAAGAAAACATAATTTGGTAAATTATTCATATAAAAATCAAACGGTTTGAATTTATTAATTTTTGTTAATTTCATTTTTGAATATTAATTGTTCAAACTATTTGATTGGGGTTCCTCACGTATAAATATGATGAAAATGGAAATATCTGGAAGTGGATTGGGAAGAAACTATGCTTTTTAAGAAAATATTTATTTTTTATTTAATTAATCAGGAACGAGGATATAACTGTCCATTAGTTGGATTTAGGTCTTTTTCATAATAATAAGTTCAGGGTACCTTACAATAAATATTAGGTGAAGTAACAGTATTAAGCACCTTGACATTATTTGCAGTTACATTTTTCAACGTAATTTTATTTACGGTAATTCCATCACCGTAATATATAATTTTTTTAAGGGTTAAGGTGCAAAAACAGACATGTGCTTTTTTTCGAGGAGCGCCCAGTAGCAAATGTTTTTTTCAAGTGCAAAAGTAACTATGTGGTTACAAATTAGGTGCAAAAATAGCGTTTAACCGTTAAGTTTGACTTTTAACCGTTAAGTTTGACTTTTTTGCTGACTGGACGATGACGTGACATTTCAAAAGTGAAAAAATAATTTTAGAATCTTGAAAAAATATTTCAGGTATTGATCGGTACTAAAAGGATACTGAAAAAAATATTTCAGTCTTGGCGGTACTAAAAAGTATTTTCAGGATACTGATTGGTATAAACAAAAATATTTCATAATTTTGAAAAATTATTTTAGGATCTTGAAAAAATATTTCAGATATTGACCAGTACTAAAAAGATACAGAAAAAATATTTGAAATGCCACGTCATCCTCCAGTCAGCAAAAAAAATCAAACTTAACGATCAAAAGTCAAACTTAACGGTCAAACGCTATTTTTGCATCTAATTTGTAACCACATAGTTACTTTTGCACCTGAAAAAAGCATTTGCTACTGGGCGCTCCCCGGAGAAAAACACATGTCTATTTTTGCACCTTAACCCTTTTTTTAATGCATTGAGCACTCCTAATGTTATTTTTCAATTTCAGCTAGTACCTTAATCTTATTTATGGTTTAGGTCTCTAAAGCTTGAATTTAGTCATCCGATATACTCGTATATAAATTCTTTAAACATTTGTACCTTCTCATTCTCTATTCTCATTAATTACCTCTAGAAAGATAAGCATTCACGCAAGTGCTATCTCAACTCTTCAAGTTATGAAACTATGTAACACCCCAAATTCCATACCGTTTATTGGTTAACAAAACATAGTTTTTTTTTTTAAAAAAACAACAGAGTTCGAGGTGCTACATTAGAGTAATGCGGAAACAGAGAACATGCACTAACATTTGGACAATGAGTAACTGATATAAAATGCCCCGACATATGATGATGCCTGACATATGCTGGTTAAATTGAAAATCCCGAAGGAATATTCATGTGATACATTAGTACAGAGCTTGTATAATTACAATTCCTACATGTAACTATACAATCTTCAACCAAGACGTAGCTAGACTTGGGGCAATGAATCTAACTCAGTTAATCAAACAACTTGGCTAGGTAGGTGTCTACCATGGGAGTCTCACCGAGTTCACGGCGACTTATTGATTGATCCACATAGACTAGCCCTGCCTTCGGCACCAAACTGTTTGAGGTAACTTCATTAGATCTATGCCAGAAAGTAGGCTCTGTTAAACTTCTTCTGGCTCTTGTCTCGACCGGTGCCTCTTCACGGCTCCGTCCTTCGATGCCTTTTCACGACTTTGTCCAACCATACTTCTTCACAGCTCCGTCTACCGGTGTCTTCTCTGATCCTGGTTCCTTTCCTGAACCTTAGACAGATCTGAGGTCCAATACCCATCAAACCTCAGGTAACAGTTAACCTCATGCTCAAGTAAAACAATATATGGCAGACAGATGTTCATTTACATTACAACATTCCATACATAGCACACAGCACATGTAAGGTTACAACTGAAAGACTTGGTTATCACCTAAGAGGGGGGGTGAATTGGGTGTCTAATTAAAAACTTAGAACTAAAAATCTTTTCGCAACTTACTAAAAGTAGTTTGAATGACAATAATAATTTATAAAGTGATAAACAATCATTCAAACATATATGATGGGAATGTAAGAGATAAGGGAAGAGAATATGCAAACTATGATTTATACTGGTTCGGCCCAATCCTTGACCTACATCTAGTCCCCAAGCTCCCCTTGAGAATTTCAATCAACTATCTTCTTTCAACTTGATTATACGTTCTGTACTTGAAGTAATCCTCTCACTAGGATTCACTCCCCCTTACAAACTGTAATCAATACACCCGTTTGATTACACACTCTGTACTCGAAGTAATCCTCTCACTAGGATTCACTCCCCTTACAAGTTGTAATCAATACAATGGGTTTCTCACTCAACATCACCCAATCTTGAGTAACTCTCAGATAGAAAGATAGGATGTTTACAAATAAATCTCCTCTCTCAGAAGTGAATGGATAAACACTGAAGTACAAAACATTTCACTCTCTATGATAGGCTATGTAAACATTGAAAACAGAGAGTAAATGATAAGAATATCAGAGTATTAGCATGTTGAAGATGTAAGCTTGTTTCTCTGCGTTTTTTTTTTTCTTGAATCTGTCTTCTTTTATAGGTAGAGATCAATATATGACCGTTTGAAGATTCAGTGACAGTTGGATAAATAAATATAGCCGTTAGACTCAGATGGAACTAGCCGTTAGAACTTTTGCACAGCTTTCGATGTTTTAACACAAATCTGAGATTTTGAGATTTGCTTCTAATCCTTCGTTTGAATGTTTGTATCCGTTGAAGAACATCACAGTCGAGCATTCAACTTCATTTTTTCAAGTTCTTCGTTGAAATCTGTCTTCTTTCCCATTTCTGAAATTTTGCAGCAAAGTTCATCTTCACCTTTTTGATAGATCTTGATTTCTGTCAAGTTTGATGTTATCTCAAGCTTTAATCATCTGAAACTTACTAACAAATTGATTAAATATATTTAAGAATGGTAATGGGTGATGATATGAAGTATCTAGATCATCTATGAAGATTTCGCAAAATCCAGAAAAAATGATTTTCAAACAGAGTGTCAAAAACTGGAGTTTTCAACTGTTCACTTAAGTGCAAACTCGAGTTTTGAAACACAAATTCGAGTTTTGGTATTTCTCATGTAAATGTCGCGATTGAGATTCGAAGAACATTTTGAATTTGAAGCAAAACTCGAGTCATTAAGTGACCAACTCGAGTTTTGGAGTTGCTCTGCCCTTGGTTGCTCTGCATGTCGATGGAAACTCGAGTTTTGGTCTCACAAACTCGAGTTTTGAAGATGCTCTGACGTTCGTTGCTCTCTCTGTGATGGAAGCTCGAGTTTCCAACTTAATGACTCGAGTTTCAGTCTTTCCCAAAATCATATTTTGCTCTCTTTCCCCGACAAACTCGAGTTTTGATTCCCAAACTCGAGTTTTCTTCATTTGATAGCAAACTGTGCAACATCTTGAACTGACAGTCGACTTTCAAGGGCCATATATCCATGGTATGAACTCCTTTTTGGTCTGTTCAAAACTTTTTTTTGGAAATCCATTTGAGTCTACTTTCATATGCCACTGATTTCAGCTCAATCGGATTTGCACTTTGTGAGATATACTCAAAACATTAAAGGTTGGTCTTCTGAGTGACGTTGATTTCACTGTAAACTTCCATAATATATAGCTCCTTCATCTAAATTTCTTTTGGCTTGAATTATATATCAAAATGACGCATTGAGAGTCTAGTTTCATATTCCACTGGTTTCACCTCAATCTGATCTCTGGTTTAGGAGATATCATTGAATTACCAGACATCGCCCGAGTGAAACGTGAAACAGAGTTGCTGAAGTGCTGAAGAACGTTGTAAACTCGAGTTTTCCTTGTCCAAAGACACCAGAGATGTTGAAGGCTTTGCAAACTCGAGTCAGTTAGTGATTAACTTGAGTTTTGAGTTCCAAACTCGAGTTTTGAGTTCCAAACTCGAGTTTTCTTATACCAGAGGGGCAAATCATTGTAGCGAAGTAGGAAACTCGAGTTTTAAGGTCTGGACTCGAGTTTTCTCATTCTGGAACTGATTTTTTGCTGGTTTTCACTCCAAATTAAGTCATTCCAACTTCCATATTGTAACATCCCATTTTGGAAAAGCAGAATAATTTTTTTTTCATTCCATCAGAGTAGAGCATTGGAGCGAGTGAGTCACTGATTCATATTCAAAATATCAACCATAGTGTAATATAATAATGGTACATTCATCCGAGTGTTTTCAAAAGTAAATAATACATAAACAAAAGGGAAAATCTCCGGCCAGAAGTCTACTCGTGCAGCTTGCCCCTATCTCCAACCCTTGGTCCTCCAGACCCTGAAGCAACAGCTGAGGTCCAATGCCCATTGGACCTCAAGTAACGGTTAACCTCATGCTCAAATATGACAATATATGGATGATAGATAATCATAACAATACAACAGCACATCAGTACATAAGCACACAGCAGATGCATGACCAATACAATGACAGAACATAAGCACAAAGCAGATGTAAGGTCCCACACCAATGTCTGCACATACCCAGTGCGGCGATAACAACACGTGTCCTCAGCGCTAGGAAAACTCAAACAGTATTACCAATACTATAACCCGTGTAAAACTGTATGTATAATCGGTGACCCAAAACAGAGTCTCGGCCTATGAACTTATCTATCACATATATGTATATGAGCAGCACAGAGTTAGGGTTACAGTACGCGTCTGTTCCTTCGTTGACGGATGTTCAGTACGTTTGACGGAAATTTTGATACGTCTGACAGCGGTACGACAGCGGTACGTGATCACAGATATCCTATAAGGATAATATCACATTTGTTAATGACCAACATCATAACAGGCATTTAGGCACAAATGACCATTTTGCCTCTGGTTTTACTAATTGACTAAATTTTGTCAGAGCTTCGCTACTTTGACTCTAATCTTCCAAAATTTTTCCATATCTCTAACTCCAACATATTTTTCGAAATAAATATCATATTTAACCCTAAAACATGATATCTAAATTATACTTGAAAGATTAAAGATCTACTAACATTTCTACTATAACTACCGAACTAAAACTAGAACTTAAGACTAGGGACCGAAGAAATTACCTAGAGCTTTGCTACTTTTCCTCAAGCTCTTCCTTCTCTCTTCTCTCTTGAAAATTTTTAACTAGGCACAAGTGAATTGGTGAAGAATTATGCAAAGATGAATGACCTATTTATAGGCAAAAACTTGGCACTATTCACACTTTATCATCTTGATTCTACACCCTTGGATCTAGGGTTTTTGCCAAGCTCCAATCTCCACCATCCAATCCACCTCCTTACCTCATTCTTGAAAACCATGATGTCATGCACATGATGTCACTTATGTGCTTTATGAGTTTTTACCGATAAAATCCCCTGTTCGGTGTTCTAATCGCGTAATCTTAAATAATCACAAATATTCCTTAGCATAACCTTGAAGGTCTAAGCTTCCTCTTGAGAAATATTTGGGTTAACTTAATTTTTGGTCCCATTAAGGGTATTTCCTAGCCTGCTGATCATTTTACGATAAACGCCGTCGGTTACGGAAATGACTTCGGCTATAACCAACTTCAGGACAAAAATCCACTGATTCATAATATGTCCTGATGTTTACCACTTAATTCAAGGATTTCAAGATAGGATTTAATTTCTATCGGTTCTCATTTATCCTATTTGCTTTTTAAACAAATATCTTATTTTATATTATTATTATATTACCCCTTGCATAAAAATCACAATTTCTCTCCCAAAATGTCCAATATTTCGGCTAGCTCCCTTTTTTGAGTTTTTATTTATTTTTTAATTAATTTATATTATATTTTAATTATCTAATTTTTATTTTACAAAATTCTCCTATTGGTCCATAAGTAATTACATGGATTTAGGCATCTTAAATTGTTAGAAATTATCATAGCCTTAGATCTTACCTCATAAGATTCAATCTTAACCATTGTTCAATGTTTAACTTGTGGAAATTGATTAGCAAGCTTAATTAGAGACTAAATCATATGATTAGAAATCTTTTGTTACACAATTAATCTTTAGGGATTTTATGCACTTAATCTCATACATTTTTCTTAATCTTTTCTAATTAATTAGCATTTATATTTATGCTAATCTTAACCATTAATATTTAATTAAGGGGTTTTACATAATTATCCTTGGATATTCCCTTAATCCATGCTTAAAAAATTAGCCATTATTTATTTATTTAAGCACTTACTAATTGTTGATAATTTTCTTAATTAGGATTAATTATTTTCTCACAACTATTACACTGACATTGGTAATTTATGACCCATGCATTATATAAAAAATCATGGGGTCATTTAGGGTTCCCAAAATAATATTTAATTTTTCCTCTCTATTTCCAAGGGAAATAATTTATTAAATTGTCAAAATTAGAGACAGCATACTCTCTAACTTTTAATAATTATTTAATTGCCTCTAATAATATTTTATAATATTCTCCAGGTATTTTATGTCCCACAAGTGCATTTAAGGATATTTGGCACATTATTCTTCCTATTTTCAAGAGATTTTTCCTTAGAAAAATAAGGTAAATGTGACACAATATTTGAGACAATATATTCACCTATTAAAAATAGCCATTTATTTATCTCAATATAATATTCCAGATAAATAAATATCCGAGTATTACACATATCATCTTGAAGACTTCTAGAATCAATCTAAAGGCTTGAATAATGATTTTCTCAATCCATTTAACAAGTTCTTCCTTCTTTCTTCTCTTCTCTTCATCATTCTCCATAATTCAACTATTTCTTTCTTTTCTTCTCTTTTCTTGTTCATTCTCCATCATTCAACTTGAACTCATCATTCTTTGCAAGTTCTACTTTCTTCAATATCTCATCTTCTTCTTGAACTTGACATTCTCTCTGCAACCTTCTACCTTCTTCAATATCTCATGTTCTTCTTGAACTTCACATTCTTTCCAATTTATTATTTCTTTAGTCTCCTTTCTTGATCATTTTCCATTATTAAACTTTGCATCTACATTAAATATAAGAATTAGTCAAAAAGCAGAAGATAAATGTAGTATGCAACCTTTTTGCTCTTAAGAATGACATCTATATAAGACATCATCAAAACTAATCAAACCCAACAACAACAATACATAAGCACACAGCAGATGTAATGTTAACAACACAACAATACGTATCACATGTAATGTTATCCATGTTTGCACTAACCAGTGCCACGACGGCCTCTCGTGTCCTCAGCGCTAGGAAAACTCAACGGCATTATCAAGACTATAATCCGTGTAATATTGAATGTATATAAACTGTGACCTAAGACCGAGTCTTAGCCACTCTATGAATCATCTATCACATATAAGCATTCAAGTCACATCAGAGTTAAAGTTACTAGTACGCGAATGTACCTTTCACCGTGTAATTACCAAGAAGTCCGTCCTTTGAATCCGACTCCGGACTTGATCCCGGATATCCTATACGTTATTGTCGGATTAATTCCTTTTCCATAACTTATATAATATTACACTTAATATCATATCACTTAGAATAATATCCTAAAGGTATAATTTACCTTTCTACCCTTGGTGGATTAATTATTCCACTTTTACCCATACACTTTATTAAAAACGAAATACTGGATTTTCTGGGCAGATTTCTTAGCAACTTTGAAAAATCATAATTAATTCTACGAAAAACATTTTTGAATGATTCAAAAGTCCTCATGACCCTTGACATGTATATTTTCATGGAAAAATATACCAAGAACCTATAACACCAAGAATCATGCCCAGTTTAATGTTTTCTCAACGCTGCCCATATTTTTCCCAGAAAACGTAGCCTAACTTCAAGGATTTTTATCTCCTTATGTAGAACTTCAAATGATACATATTTTATATATTTGGAAATATCTAAATGTATAATTTATTTATGTAAAATTTAAATATTTTTTAAGATCATTTGAAACATAAAATAATAGCCCAAACATGGCTGACTCCAGAAAACTCCCAACCGTAAATTTTCCAGAATTTCACTACTTTGATCTTTAATCTTCAAGAACTTTTCTCTATCAAATTTTCCATCATATTTTCGAAATAATAACATTTTAACCATAAAAACATGATAACAAAACTATTATTGAACATTAAAGATCAAAACACTATTAAACTATGAATTCAAAAAGAACTTCAAGAACTCACCTCTTGAAACTCAACTCCTACTTCCTTCTTGCTCCTACCCTTCTTCCTTATTTCTCCAAGATCTTCATCCTTTTCTTAAACCAACCAATTTGGTTTGAGTTTGGTGTGAAGAATGAAGAGGAGAAGCCCTCTATTTATAGGGAAAATTCAATGGTAACCATGGTAACATCTCATCTTCCTTCTTAACCATTGGATTAATTCCACTTTATGAACTCCAATCTCCACCCTTGGCTTCATGGTCGACATGCAGCCCCTCTCTTAGCCATTTAATGAATGTTTTTAATTAGAAAAATATCCTATTGTTCCATTCTCTCATTGGCTAGTTGCTTGTATAATATGTTGAATTATAATACAATAAATCTATAATATCTAGATTATAGTACAACAAACCTATAATATCTAGATTTTAATACAATAAGCCTATAATATCTAGATTAAAACAAAAAAATCTTACATCATCTTATCTTCTTCCCTTTAACCAACAAGTTGGCTTGGTAAAGATCTTTTTACTATTGATGATATTTTTCCCCATTTTGCATGTGTTTTTATGATGACAATATCTTGGATATTTATTGAAAAATCCTATCCAATCTTTTCCCATGTGCCCATGCGTCCCTCTCCTTCTTCATAGCTCATGAAATGTGTTTTGTTTAATAATATCTAATGTTCAAAGCTTCCCATTGGTCCATCCAATTATCATATGGATTTAGATTAATTATGTGATTAATTAGAACCTTTGGATTTAACTTTATCAAATCTAATCTTGGCCTTCCATTGTTGTTAGAAAAATCCTACTACTATTGAAGATCTTTTTATTTAAAACTCATGTGCTCTTATAAGTATAATATCTTGATTTAAATATCATAAAACTTTCTCATTCCATTCGAAATTCATGGTTATTATTTGGCCATTGAATTTGTTTCTATTGGCTAATTCAAGTATACATGGATTAAGACTTAATTAGGTAATTAATTGGGACCATTATATCTAACTTTATTAGGTTTAACCTTGGCCATTGGATCCTGGCTAATTTCTAAATTTGCCCCTTATTAAATAACTATTTATCAAAATGCCCCTGTCAGAAACCTATTTCCCAAAATGCCCCTGTCAGAAACCTATTTCTCAATCTGCCCCTGTTTAGTCGACTAAAACATTTGGTTTAGTCGACTAAATGGAGGGCAAAATTTTTCCAGTGCCCCCGACATTTAGTCGACTAAACCAAATTTTTAGTCGACTAAAAACTCATTTAGTCGACTAAATCATTAAAAAAGTTAAAACTTCGGAAGGCCGTAACTTCGGGCTCGGGAGTCCGAATCAAGCGATTCTTTTTTTGATTCCACATAACTTTTTGAGATCTATGCACTGATATAAAAATTATCTTCAAATTTAATGAAGAGAAAGGAAACAAGTGATTCTTTATTGCGCAGGAAATACCAACAATTCATTAAATATAATCAAGTGATTTTTTAATAATATATATATATATATATATATATATATATATATATATATATATATATAGTTTTCTTTTATTTGATGTTTTATATTCATTAAATATAATCACTAATATCACTAACCAACAGACTCGGTAAAACAAATTAAAATGACTCCACTACTTCCTAAAAAATAGCTAACCACATGTTTACAATAATATAATAAAAGATCAGCACACTCAACACAATAAACAATTAAAAAATAAATAACTTAATTCTTCTTATTGTGGAATCAGCAACGTGCGGAAATTAGCGACATGAACCATGTAGAGAAAAAACTGGGATTATTAACTTCAACAATACTAACAATTCATTAAATATATATCATGGGCTTTTTTCCCAATTTGCTATATTTAATGAATTGTTAGTATTGTTAGCATTTTAATTTGTTTTACCTAGTCGGTTGGTTAGTGATATTAGTGATCCTAGATATTAGCTATGATCCTAGATTTTAGCTAGATTGACTACCGTGCTATCACAACATATGATCTCATGCATAACTTCCCAACACTGTTATTCCCCCTAAAATCAAGCCCCACAAATTTAGCGTCGATAATTTTCCTATTTCTATTTTCTTTTAAAATCCATATTATTAATGGAGAGAAAATCTCAATTTTGAATATATTGTATTTTGAAAATCCAGTATTAATTGTTACGTTGAAATTCAAAGTTTACCAAATACATGGTAGAAAAATAAAGATATTAAAATCTAAAATAAGGTCAATTAATTATTATTAGATAATAATATTAGAAATAATGATTAACTAATTTTACAATAAATATCTCTCAATTAAATATAATTAATTTCCTCCATCCTGACAAAACCCTAGGATTGGTACCATCATTTTCCACTCTATCTCCTTTTCCTTGTGGCACCGCCCCTCTCCCGCGATCAATTGTGTATTTAATGAATTGTTGGTATTTCCTGCGCAATAAAGAATCACTTGTTTTTCCTCCTTTCTCTTCATTAAAATTGAAGATAATTTTTATATCAGTGCATAGATCTCAAAAAGTTATGTGGAATCAAAAAAAGAATCGCTTGATTCGGACTCCCGAGCCCGAAGTTACGGCCTTCCGAAGTTTTAACTTTTTTTTTTAATGATTTAGTCGACTAAATGAGTTTTTTAGTCGACTAAATGGGTTTAGTCGACTAAAAAATTTGGTTTAGTCGACTAGATGTCGGGGCTGGAAAAAATTTTGCTCTCCATTTAGTCGACTAAACCAAATGTTTTAGTCGACTAAACAGGGGCAGATTGAGAAATAGGTTTCTGACAGGAGCATTTTGGGAAATAGGTTTCTGACAGGGGCATTTTGGTAAATAGTTATTTAATAAAGGGCAAATTCAGAAATTAGCCATTGGATCCTAGTTGCAATTGTTGACTTTTCAACACTAATTAGCAATTCTTAATTATCATGCTAATCAAGAGTTTAATTGCGATTCCCTTTACATGTGTCATTACATAATTGATTTATTAGTTAATAATGACCATTAGTGTTTTAATCAACAAGCTTAATCCCTTCATCTTTCGCCCTTGATTTTGGAGTTAAGACAACCCTAATTGATGCATTTTAATTTTCCTCTTGATTAATTTAAAGAATTATGCAACTAATCTCATTTAGTGCAAGATAATTTACTAATTATCAATTGCTAATTTATGCTAATTTGGCTAAGGGTCTCCATAACCCTTTCTTTATCTCCTTTGATTATATATTATTTACTATTTTATGTGCTATTTATATCCCATTAAATAGCCCCTAAATATTGCCTCATAAATAACCATTGGTTAATTAATCCCAAAATAAAATTTGGATAAAAATATAATCAATGGATTATATTTCTTTGAGGCACATATTCACATTTGTTATTTTGCTAATAATTAGCCAAAATACAATGTTTATTTGAATTATGAAAATTAGGGTATTACATTTCTCCCACCGTTAAATTAAATTTCGTCCTCGAAATTTGAACTTATAACCTCGTAGAAATAACCTAAACATCTAGTCCAATCCTTGTCTATGCATGCTTACTAAACATGTGTTAGTTCTCTATTGGTTTTGATGATAACGGACAATTGTAAACACAGATGGAAGTTTGTCTTTGTAAGTTGAAAAACTTACTGTCAAAGGCAAACTCGAGTTTCACTTTGGAAACTCGAGTTTGGACTTGACAGAGAAGAGCTCAAGTTTTTGCAATGAAGGACAAACTCGAGTTTAGATATGAAAACTTGAGTTTTGACCATACAAAGAGCTTCTGAGTTTTTCACAGACAAAGCAAACTCGAGTTTGATTTAACAAATTCGAGTTTTGACAAGACAGAGAGCTACCAAGTTTTTCAAAGTTAGCCAAACTGCAGTTTATATTTGGAAACTCGAGTTTAGGCTACACAGAGAGTTCTCTAAGTTTCCAAGCTTTATTGGAAACTCGAGTTTACTGGTGGAAACTCGAGTTTACATTATACAGAGAACAATGCTCAATTCTGAGCTTGTGAAAACTCCATTGCTCATTTTGACAAAGCTTTTCAATGTTTTCTAATAAACGAGGAAACTCGAGTTTAGTTTTGGAAACTCAAGTTTCAGCCTTACAAAGAAGTTTCCATTGTTTTATAAGAATCATGGAAACTCGAGTTTCATTTTGGAAACTCGAGTTTAGGCCAAGCAGAGAGTTCTACCAATTTTGAACACTATGGAAACTCCAATTTTGAGTTTTTGGACTAAAACATGATTTCTCATCAAAAGTCCAAAACTCGAGTTAGTCACTTAATGACTCGAGTTTTGCTCTGTTCACAAAACATGTCCAAACTCGAAATCGCGATATTCTTCTCTGGATTGAGAAAACTCGAGTTAAGTTTTGGAAACTCGAGTTTAGGATTTTACTGAAATATGAAAACTCTAGTTTCAAAGAACAAACTCGAGTTTGCATCGCAGAATTTGAATTTCGATTTGAACGAATTTGTGAAATCATAGTGTTTTGATCCCAATACTTTATTTCATTACTCATTACTATTCCTAACTATGTTTAATCAGTTTGTTAGTGAGTTTTAGATGATTTAGACAAGATTAAATGGAGAATTAGCATAAAGCATAAAGTAAAGTCAGAACATTAAATGCAAAAGTGCAGAAAACTTGCATGCTTCTGGACAATCATTCTCCACACGTTTTGAAGGAATTAATGTTTGCTTTCCACATCCAACATCTATTCTTCCAACGGGATTAAAAGTCAGGAAGTCAAGCCTGAACCTCTGCAAAGCTGGATTAACCAAAGAGGAGAGAGAGAAGAAGACCAAAACCTTCACTAATCATCCTCCAATGTTGGCAACGGTCACATTAGGATTTATAACGGTCATTTAATGATCTCTAGCTATAAATTGCATCTTCTCAACAACCAATCTGTGAGAAAACGAAAAATCATTCAAGTTTCAATTACTCTTTGAGTTTTCTTGTGAAAAGTATCTTTTGATACATTTGTACTTCAGTGATTTTCTTATCTACTCCTAGAGAGAGTTTGTTGATTGTAAATCATTTATTGTAAAGTATCTCAAGTCAAGGGGACTTGGAGATTGGGTTATTGATTACAACTTGTAAGGGGGAGTAAGTTCTAGTGAGAGAATTACTCTTGAGTGCAGAGTGTGTAATCAATTGTTATAGTGAGAAATCCCAGAGAGTCTGGGCACTGGAGTAGGTCAAGAGGTTAGACCGAACCAGTATAAATCCTTTGTGTCTTGATTCTCTTCTCAACACTCTATTTACCTCTGTTTTACTGCACGAAAACAGAGTAATCAGAAATTTTTTTATAATCCCCATTTCACCCCCTCTTGGTGATTAAGCTCCACTTTCAACATGCACCATAATATTCTCATTCTTCTTGTACCCAGGTATAGTATTTAAGTACAGGACTCACGTGTCCATTTTCATAGTGCTTGGTTACACAGGCCTCACTACCTGACTCATTTAGCCTCTCGGCTTATCACATATTGGCCTTCTGGCTTAATCTATTACCACAGCACTGGAGATTCTAGCCTTACCACCTAGAACATCATCCTTAGGCCTTAGGCATCTCCTCTATAACTTGGTACAATGAATGTTTTTCCAGACTCAAGTTGTACTGTAGACATATTAGTCGAAAGTCATCATGACAATCAGCATTTCACATAGTGCTAAGTACCACTGGTCTTATGGCCTAGGGACATCGCCCCGTGAACACTTGTAAACCAGGTCTTACTGCCTCGACCACCTACTCGTCTATTTCATCTGAGCCTTTTCCATTCAAGCTCTTAGACTACTTCCACTTACTTAGCACTATAGCTAACAACTACTAATTGTCTTAACCTTGGTCTAGACCTTTCTAATAGTTCTTGTTCCTATATCGAAATTTCCAACTACACCGCTTCTCTTTTCAACACTATAGCATTGACAAACATGTCATTGCTACCCAAAACCATTATGTTGTCTCATTTTCAAATTGTAACACATTGAAAAATTTTCGTGGTCTTAGTACATTTCTCAATCTGCACTATACCAAAAAGTAATAGTGCTATCACATTTTCATATTTAATCGCTGCTAACACAAATTCGTGAAAACACATTCACTGTTGGAGCGTTTTTAAAACTTTTACTACCGGCACATACCTTTGAGGGTACAATTCATTTTACAAAATTTTTTAACAATTGAGAGCTCACACCACCACTTCAACCACTTGGTACAGTGAGCGCCCTATCCTAATCCCAAATCTGGCCTCTACATAAGCAGTACCGTCAAACAATGTGGGAGAACCTCCGTCCCTCCCATAAGAGACCCAGTGTTCACACTAGCACATAAAATAGCAACCCTATCTATCGGAAACTCAGTCCATCTATAGACAGTTAGGTTTTACTTAAACAAAACATACGCCCTCGGCGAAATGTCATGGATTGGGTGCGTTCCACTGCTGGTGCGATTTTCATTCTCTCAAAACAAATCTCCTCAAAAACTCTTTGTTCAAAAAGAGCCCATATCAAAGGCCAATGATTTCAAACATTCTAAAACATTTGGCAAGACCCAGCAAACCGTGTACATCTACAAGAGCTTCTGTCCTTCCAATTCTGTACTGCCTTTACCACAACATAGTTGAAAACTCAGTTTCAAACTCTGGGTTCTAACAAAACCCCTTTTATAAGACAACATCATTTCAAAACTGACCATCACTGTGGTCTCAAATTTTGTTGAAACATTTCACTTGAAAACTCTGTTTCAAAAATTCACAAGTTTGAAAATCAATTTCGAAAATTTCAAATATAGCAGGTGTATTGGTAAGTTTAAAAATTCAATTTTTAAACATATTTAGGAATCAGACAACTAATCTTAGAAGGTCATTACTAACTAAACGCATTCGGATCTCTGTCCTTGGCTACTCAAGCCATCCGTAGAACGCTTAGTCCATTCTACTTCGGTCTCCCGGCTATTCCAAACATTGTCCGCTATCCTCCGGCTTCACAAACATTTCGAGACACTTCCCGGTATTTGTTGCCTAACAACCGTGGGCTTCTGCCAGCCTATAGACACAATAATCTCACAAGACTTAAGGCTTTTAATCGAACATATACATGTCCAATGACCTATGGACACACCGTTCCCAAAGGTCTTACTTCCCACCAAGAACATTTGAGAGGTACACATCACCACTTTGCCCTCACCAGGACATACCTCAATCCCATGCAGCTTCAACTGCAACCACTGGATCCAACTGATCCACAACCATCGCATAACACAATATATGCTATACAGCACTGGAGCACCCCACCGGATTACATAAACCTTTTCTTTAGGGAACCTATTAGATGCGGAACTTGTTATAATGTACTTACCTTGAGAACTGATACACTGGTAGCTCTACTCTATGGTTCGTTGTCACGGCGGCTGCACTCTTCAGTTAGACATCACAGTGGCTTCACTCCACGGTACTTCACTCGGCGCTTCACTCAATCCCTCCGACTGGTTAGCTTCTCCAGTCAGAACCTTCTATAGGTTTCCCTTTTCGATCAGAACTCCCCGTAAGTAGCCATCTCTGGTCAAACTTCCCATAAGTAGTATTGTCTTCAGCCGATCGTCTCTAAATCATTATAACGAGAACTCAGATCTCTATCAATTTCCTACCCTTTAGTGGTTTCGTAACCTGTTGTCTCTATTTCTGCCATCTCATCTGGGGTCATTTAACTTACGGACTTTCACTATCAGTCCAGCTCCAGGCATATTCCTTAGCTTAACTTTCCCAATCGGGTAACCACCCACTTCTTAGGGAATTTCTTAGCCACTAATATCTCTACGGCTATTGATCCCACCTTGAAACCATAACCCGTGGCTACTGGGGTTTTATCTATCGTATGGTTCCGTTAAGGAACTAACTCTCAGGTATTGAAACCTAAGGTACCTCACTTATACTTCCTCAGGTTTTCTACTCTCAAGTATTGGAACTTAAGGTAATGCTCAGTCATATCATGACCTAAGCACTATCTCTGCTTCGAGCCTATCACTCTATCTACTCTCATGGTATCCCACAAGATCATCATGTTTCATACTGCAAGGTATTTAGGATTTAGCTTAAAGGATCTCAAATCCTTACGCTACATCCCAGGGGTTAAAAATCCTGAGATTTCTCTTGCCTAAGCACGCTTAACCTCAAAGCGTCTATCGGATCTGGGTACTAATACCAGTACACATACCACTAGGTACCGACAACTCTCACAGGTACTAGTACGACATAACTACCCCCCAGAAATGCTGGGTACTTTCCCTTATCTATCTATTGACCACCACCGTCAAGGACTTAGTCAAAGACTTTCGTCCCCGGAGCTATGGCCCATTGCACGCATGGTGTTCGGCCTCTACTAGGTAGGGATTGTCCCCTCAGGGTAATCTAACAAGTTACTATTTCTACAGGGAAGTTTAATCAATAGGTCACTATTTCCTATAGGGAAACCTATACAGTAGGTTGTTGTGTACAGGAAAACCTAAGCAATACCAACTTCTCTGTACCGCATCCCCTTGAGACACTAGGCGAGGATTTAATTCAGACTCCGATTTCCATATCAGAAGTCCTAGAGTTTAGCAACAGAACCAGAATATGGGTTCTAAACTTATATCAGAAGTCTCTAGGGTCTTAACTTACCCGAGCCTAACCCTTTTTCCTTTAGGGTATACGTCCTTTTTGTATCACATACCAGTATTATATCAGTACTCTTAACCTACATGTCCAAACCATGCTCTGAAACTAGCTTTGATACCAAAATGTAACACCCCAAATTCCATACCGCTTATTGGTTAAGAAAACATAGTTAAAAAAAAACAACAGAGTTCGAGGTGCTTGTTAACTCTTAAAAATTGACACCATTCTAGCACATTTTCCCTCTCTTTTACCTATTGTTGGTTCAAAATATGCGTAGCAAATGAAAATGTGCATATCAAAGTATTAGGCAAAAATCAAAATATTCTTGTTAAATTTTATAGAGTTTATGATTCAATTGAGAATTGATAAATTCTCTCTCTTTTGTAGGGGGATGGAGACAAGTTTTGAAGCTCTATAAGAACCTGGAAATAAAGGAAGTGAAGCAGTGCAAAGCTAGAGGGAACCTGTACAACTGGCTGCAGCAAGTTGACCGACTGGCCGCAGTAAGTTGACTGACTGGCCGCAACAAGTCAAGAAAAATTGCTCTCTGTGTCAACTTTCCGCGGCAAGTTTTACAACTGGCCGTAGCCAGTCGTGAAAAAGTACAGAAAGTACAGTTGCGTGTTTTCCATTTCAGAAGCAGAAAAAACCCTACTTAACCTAAAGTGAAGGGCCGAAAATCACATTCTTGACACAAGGAAACAAGTGGGCACATAAGGGAAGAGCTTGGTAGAGAGATTTGGGAACCTTGGAGGCTTGGGTGCTCAACCTAGAAGAGATTTTGGGGATTTCACCTTGGTTCTTCCTCTTTTCTCCTCTTCTCCTCTTACATTCTTTATGTATTTAGTATCTTTGCTTAGACTCTCTTTGTATTTGAACATGAGTAGCTAAATCTTTCATTCTAGGGTTCTTTTAACCCTTTGTATGGATTAATACTTGAATATTCCTCTCTTTTGCTAGATTAATATATATGTGTGTGTGTGTGTGTGTGTTGATTTCAACCTTGGCTTAATGCTTCTAAGTGATTGGCCTCCATTTAGATGATTTATTCACTTAGGTTTTGACTTGAGAGAGCTAATCTAGGTGTAGAACTTGATTGAAATCATGTTTGTCTTCAAGTTTACTTGATAAATGGATGGTTTGTTGGTAAAATAGAGATATATTTACTAACCTTGCATTGTCACATTAGGGTTGTTTCTTAAATATTTATTCTCATTAATTGTAGCAAGAGATTGTGCATTTTAATGACAAGAGAAACTTGATTTTGACTTGAGAGAGCGGGTCAAGTGTTTTAGAACCTTAGACTAGCACATATATGTATTGAAATGCTACTAGAGAGGAAATTAACCAAATTTTATGAAATGCAAAAGGAGAAAAAGAGCCCTAGGCTCAATTATACTTGAAGTTAAATAATCAATTGCCTTTATCAATTTTATGTTTTAGAAAGAGTCTTTTAAAATTCTCATTCCAAATCAAAAACTTTGTTCTAGCTCAACTTGATGAAATTCACTAAGCCTTTTGCTGGACCGATTTGTTAAACAAATCCTCGTGGGAACAATACTTTACTTATCACTTTATTACTTGTGAAACTCATACACTTGCGAGGCGAACAAGTTTTTGGCACCGTTACCGGGGATTTGTACAAACAAATCCTTTGGTCAACCTTGGGCTTGTGTTAGTAAATTTCACTTGAGCTTTTAGTTAGGTTTACAATTTTTCTTTCTCTTTTTGTCCTTTATTGATTTTTTTGTTAGTTTGATACTCGCTCTTGCTTGTTTCTCTTGTAGGTACCATTTCAGTATATGCAAAACTTGCATCCGGACGGATTGGTAGTGGTACTTGACGAGGTGCCTCTCATTGAAGAAAAGACTGAATCTTCATTTGAATCTGCATCTGAAACCATGGCAGACGATGAATATGATAGAGCTACCGTCAATGATTTTGCTAGTCAGAATATGCAAGGTTCTCAATCTTGCATTCGGATGCCGGAAATGCAAGCACGTACCTTTGAGATTAAGCCAGTTATGATAACAATGCTTCAAATGCATGGGATGTTCCATGGTCTTTACAATGAAGATGCCAACAAGCACTTGATGTACTTCTTGGAAGTGTGTGATTCTTTCAAGCAAAATGGAGTTCCCCAAGATGTTTTGAAGCTACGATTATTCCCTCTTTCTCTACAAGGCAAGGCTAGAGATTGGTTCAACAATCTTCCGGAAGGGTCTATCAATTCTTGGGCTGATCTTGAAGCTAAGTTTAGAGCTCAATTCTTTTATGATGACAAATCTGTGGAAGCTAGGGATGAATTTCTAAGCTTTAGACAACATCCCGATGAGCATCTTTATGCCGCTTAGGGGAGATACAAGATGTTAATGAAGCAATGCCCTAATCATGGGGTAGACAAATGGGTTGTGATGGGATCCGTACACGCAGCGGAATAAAATTTTTTAACGAATCCCTTAGGTGGATCGCTTAATAGCGTTTAAATCTGGATTTAGGGTTTCCGAATCATACCTATGCGGAGGGTTCAACGTATCATTCGTGTTTGCGCCTCGATCCTAGTGCGTCTGAGACGTCGTACGTGTCGAACGAGGTGGCATCTTGATCACGTGGGCTAGCGTCTTCTTGTTCGATCAGACAGGAGCTAACTTCGCGTGTCCTCTCCCTCTACTGGTATCCACACGAACGGCCTCCAACACTGACGACAGCGTGCTAGCGCCTCAGTATTCTTGTGTCTCTCTCTTTTTCTCTCTAGGGTTTTGTGTTTCACGACCGTCTAATTCATCTGTAGTTTAATACGACTAGATCAGCATCTGTTATAGGGTTTCTAAAACCATAATATGTCGTATTAAAATATTCAAAATTAATCTAATTAATTTCGAATTTGGATTAAATAATATTAATTAAATCATTCAATGTATCTAATCTAACTACTTGATCCTAATTAATAGGCCTTCAGATTTAAATTATATATATAAATTAAATCAAGATATGATATGCTTATATTTAATTTAAAATGAGATCCGATATCTCAGTTCAAATTAAATCTGATATGCAATATCTTTATTCAAAAATTAAATCTGAGATACAATATCTCAATTTATTATAGTTATTTAATTTATCAAATAAATTAAATACTATATATAATATTATTATTATCAATAAATAATATCATTATTATTTTTCAAATTTATTATACACACACACACATCCTAGATTAAATAAGTATTCATTAAATCTTAAACACATTTAAGATTCAATGAATCTGGACACTCTTGCTCGTGTTAGGCCATTCTTGTGTGTGACCTTGTAGCAAGACATTGCGACTACCTAATTCATATGGGGATCGTTGATGCGATATAACCTATCGTACAACCATGTCATGTCCCTTTTGTCACGCGATAATTTGGTCAAGGATGAGGCATAGAGAAAGTCAACTTCCTGTTCTTGACCATCACTTTCTCGATTCTTGAGTAGTCTAACAATTGAGATGGAAACTCCTTTCCATCGTAGTATGGCCATACATTTCTCAGACTCACTCATCGAGGGGCCCAGGTCAAAGGTGACTTTTGCCTAGGTCAAAGACCAGCGAATCATCATGTAGGAATCCATGATGATCTCAGGTCAAAGGGCGTTGCGACGCGGTTATACATGAGAAAAGCTTATGACTTATTCCATCCAGCTTTCTCATAGTGGGTCGGTCCAGCACCTTGAATTCCTACAAGTGCCTATGACTTTGATTCGTATCTCCATACCTCATCAAAGTCACACTGGTCTTATCTCATCTTCGCTCCCGCGTAGATGACCGACCAGGAACATTTAGGATAATCTATTAGATATATCCAGGGATATAGTTATCAATGTAAACATGCAAACAAAATGATAACAAAAATAGAATACTTTAAATAACATAAATGTCTAAAGTACAATGTCTTGCCCCTAGGGCACAATTTCCAACAGGTTGTAGTCCAAATATTTTGTACTCGACTTAATCCTCAATCTAAAGCAATGGTTGATTCTATGACCAATGGAGGATACCGGAATGTACCTGTGAATGAGGTGATTCGGTTGCTCGATCAGTTGTTCACAAACAACACTCAAGGCAATGATAGGAGGACTAACCAAGCTATGCCTAATGCAAAAGAAGACTCTTCCTCGCAAATTGCAACTCTCTTATCCACTTTGAATAAGCGTTTTGATGTGCTAGAGTCTCAAATGCAAACGAGCACTTCTCAAGGTGTGCATTCTATTCATGCTACACCAATTGCATGTGATCAATGCCATGATGTCCATATGCCTGACCATTGTCCTCTTTACATGGCTGCTGAATTTTTCAACTACATGGGCAAGTTCCAAAATCCTCAAGGCAACCCCTATTCACAAACCTACAATAGTGCTTGGCGAACTCACCCAAATTTCTCTTGGAGTCAAGGAAATAGTTTGAATCAAGCACATGGGTCTACATCTGGCACTAAGCCTATTCCACCCGGTTTTCAAATGCAATCAAGGCAACTTCCTATTAAGGAAGATGAGTCTAAAACCGACAAAATGCTAGCTCGAATCTTGTCTGAGGTGGAATCTTCAAGGGTTGAAACTAAGGCTACTTTTTCTCTCCATGAAACTGCTATTAAAAATCTTGAAGTGCAAATGGGGCAATTAGCATCACAAGTGAATGTTATGTCAAGAAGCAATCTTCCTAGTGACGCCATTCCTAATCCAAAACGAGTTGGAAAAAAGGAATGCAATGCCATTAACTTGAGAAGCGGAAAAGTGCTACCGGATGTGCCTAGTTCAAGTACTCCTCAACCAAAGCATGATGGTCACGTGATTGTTGATGAAGAAAGTGCAATGGAAGAAGATGTCACTAAGAAGAGAAAGCAAATTGAAGAAAGATTGCATGACATTGGTAAAGACAAGAAGGTAGAGCAAGAGATGAATGATGAGAAAAAGAGAAAGCCAACCACTTCTACTTTTATGCCACCATTACCTTTTCCTCAAATATTCAAGAAGAAATAAGAAGATGCTCAGTTCAAAAAGTTTGTGAATATGTTCAAACAACTTCATGTGAACATTCCTTTTGCTGTAGCTTTGGAGAGCATGCCCAAATATGCTAAGTTAAAGATGTTTTGTCTAAGAAGCGACCATTCAATGAATTTGAGACTGTGGCATTATCTGAAGAGTGTAGTGGGTCATTCAAAGAAAGTTGCCTACTAAGCTTAAAGATCCAGGAAGCTTCTACATCCCTTGCAACAATGGGACAAATTTTAATGGTAAATCTCTTTTTGATTTGGGTGCAAGCATTAACTTGATGCCTCTAGCTGTTTTTAACAAATTGGGCTTGGGAGAGCCAAGACCTACTACGGTATCTTTACTCTTGGCCGATCGTAGCATTTCTCAACCGAGAGGAATCATTGAAGATGTCCTAGTAAAAGTTGACAAGTTTATCTTCCCCGTGGATTTTGTAGTGCTTGATTGTGAAGTTGATTGGAAAATTCCTTTCATCCTTGGGCGTTCATTCTTAGCCACTGCAAGGACTCTCATTGATGTAGAGAAGGGTGAGGTCACTTTGAGGGTCGATAATGAGCAAGTGATATTCAACATGCAAAAAGCCTCAAAGTTTCATGATGATTCTGCTCAATGTTCATTTTTAGATACATTAGATGCAGTTATTCCTCAAGAATCATATGCTTCCATGATCAAAGACCCTTTAGAAGCATTCTCGATTGGTGAGAAGAGCTTTGAGAAGTTTGATGAAGATGTCGTTGAAGAGTTCTTTCATTTTGACTCATTTCCTCATTCTAGACTGAGGACTATTGAACCACTTGAGTTGCCTGATGCCTCAAGTACTCCATTGAAGCCTTCTATTGATGTTCCTCCGGTTCTAGAGATGAAGCCATTACCTTCTCATCTCAAGTATGCTTATTTTGGGAAAGCACGCCACTTACCGATGGAATTGGAGCATGGAGCTTATTGGGCTATCAAAAAGCTAAATTTTGATCCTAAAGCTGTGAGGAAGAAGAGGCGACTTCAACTTAATGAGTTAGATGAATTTCGCCTTAATGCCTATGAGAATACAAGGATATACAAGGAGAAGACCAAGCGGGATCATGACAGCATAACTATATCCAAGAGTTTTGAACTTGGTCAAAGGGTGGGTCCTCCTTTATAATTCCAAGCTAAAATCTCGTTGGTCCGGTCCATTCATGGTGGTACAAGCATCTAAATTTGGTGATGTGGAGCTGAAAAATGAGAAAGGTGAAAGATTCAAGGCTAATGGTCAATGATTGAAGCATTATTGGGGTGGAGATGTGGATAGGCTTGTGTCCACTATCTACTTGGTTAATGAGGAGTGACCAACATGAAGACTCAAGCTAAAGACTATAAATTAAGCGCTTCTTGGGAGGCAACCCAATCTCTAAACTAAATCTTTTCAATTTGTGTGTGTGTGTGTATCTTTATTTTCTTTAGTAGGTTTATGTTTGATTTTTTTTTTTTTGTAGGAAGAAAAGGTACCCAACTTAGAAATGGACTGTTGTAGTTGGGAGGAATATCAATGAAGGAGGAAGAACTCATGAGTGTCAAGGGGAATATTTTTAAGGGTAGTTCATTTGACTTTAAGCTCATGCATATGTGATTCTGTGGTGAAATTATGATGACTAGTCAATTTTGAGTAATATTGTGGCTATTGTGATTATTTGGTTGATTTTCTATGTGAAATTCACTTATGGCCATGAATTGAGTGCTCAAATATGATGTGTTGTGGTATTCCCTATGAGTATGTCTAAATATGTATGCCTTATGGTCTTGGA
Source organism: Acacia pycnantha (assembly GCA_025563575.1). Taxonomy (NCBI): domain Eukaryota; kingdom Viridiplantae; phylum Streptophyta; class Magnoliopsida; order Fabales; family Fabaceae; genus Acacia; species Acacia pycnantha. The sequence goes on along the minus strand of JAMWYP010000337.1, from coordinate 79,891 downwards.
TGGTTTAAAGTGATTGATCTTGAGTAATTTGGTTGATAATGATTGGTATAAAGTTTATTTGGTGATTCTTGGGGTATTTGGGAAGGTTTCTTGTTCTTGCAATGTTGTTGTTCTATTTTGTTTTTGACAGCAGAAACTTGTCACGGCAAGTTTTGCAACTTGTCGTGGCCAGTGTCCCAAAATTGCTCTCTGTGTTCACTTTCCGCAACAAGTTTTGCAACTTGCCGTGGCCAGTGTTCCAAAGTTGCTCCCTGAGGAAGTGTCTTTCTTTTATTTAAGAATTATTTTCGTTTAAAAATATATATATTTTTTCGTTTTCAAAAGAAAAAAATTTATTATAAAAAATTACAAAATTAATTTTTTTTTTTTAAAAAAAAATCAGAAAATTTTTAATTAAATAAATAAATAAATAGTTAATCTTTCCACTTTACCCTTTATTGTCTCATGTAATTCCCATTTTACCCAAATGAATGTGGCCCACCATTGGGACTAGATTCATTCCCAATTTCAAAAACCCTAATCTCAAAGTGGAATTTCCCAATGTCCATCAAACCCTAATCCCATCCATTCCACCGATCCCCTTCTTTCTCAATTCTCTCCCAAGCTCCCTGCAGGCCCTTCCATCTAATAGCTAAATTTGAAATCGCCTCCCTCCTCTCACCGATTCATCATTCTTCTTCACCACCGACGCACATCACCGCCATCACCTTCGGTCTTCCACGCCTCCAACCTCCCACCGTCGGCCTCCCTCTTCATTCTCTCCCCCACAGTCACCCTCTTCCATTGTTCTACATCACCACACCACCATTGTCCCCTTCTCCATTCACCGTCACCGTCACCGTCGTTCATTTCTTCCCAGATCCACCTTCGCCCCCTCATTTCTTCTCACTCGCAAACCGTCCTTCCTCTCCATTCCTCCTTCACCAGTGAAGGTGGCTATCAACTCCTTCGCAGGTCCGTTCCTGGTCCGACCTCACTCTACCATCGTCGGTTCTTCCAGAGCCATGCCTCCTCTCAACTCTTCATTGTGCCTCTTCCTCCTTCAGTCCGTCATCATCATTTTTTTCTTTTCTTTTATTTTCTTTCTCTATTCCGTGATGTTCTCTCTGTCTCCCCTGTTCGTAGCAACCAGCGTGTGAGGGTGAATGATGATGAGAGGCCAGTTGGATGTGAGATGATAAAGGATGCAGCTCTGTCTCGCCTCTGTTTCTGTTAAGCTCTTGTTCTTTATCAGAGGTATAATTCGTCTCTTTTCCCTTGGGTATCTTGGTTTTGGGTAGTTTCATAGGGAAAAATGAGTTGGGTTGAACAGTGATGGGTCTGTGATTTTGATTCTGAATTTCAGCATGCTAAACTGATGAATTTTTATCTGAGGGTTGTTACGTTGTGCACTGGTTGCTTGGGTAGTCTCTGAAAGGAAGGAATACAAGTTCTTAATTTTCTAGTTACTCAATTTGTGCTTGGTTTTCATGAGAACTGAACTGCATCATTTAATTCTGTAAACTTGAGTTTGCTAAGTTTATAAGTGAAATGCATTTTCACAGCTAAATGTTTATAGATGCCAATATTTCTAAAGTTTATAGCATCAGTGAAATGTATTTTTGCAGTTGAATGTTTGGTTATGATGAGAATTGAAAAGGTTCTTCAGTTCTCAAATTTGTGGTTGTTGTGGAAATGGTTTCTCCACTGATATTATAAACTTAGAAATAAGTCTCTGTCCATTTTCATCTTAATCCCATATTCTTAGAACTTCAATTTGAACTCACGAGATTTAAATAGGAACTTGGGAATTTGATGAATTGTGCACCTTTAAGAATGTTCTGTTGACACCCTGCATATGCTGAGTATCTTTGAAAATTCTGCTTTTCCATGTTCTAAAATTTTTTCAAAACTTAGGCTTGAACTGATGTAGGTGGATTGAGGATTGGCACATTATATTGCTTGCCATAGTAGTGGAACACACAGTACTACAAAAAAAAAACGAAAAAAATGACCTAAATAAGACCCATTTAACATCCTTTTTCAGAGGGACGTCTCGGGCAGGGTAGTTGTTTTTTTAAAGTTTGGCGTCCTAAAATTAATTCAGGACGCCTCATATGAGGTGTCCTGAATTATATTAAGGACGCCTCATATGAGGTGTCCTGAATTATATTAAGGACGCCTCATATAAGCAGTCCTGAAATGATTCAGGGTCGTCATATGAGGCGTCCTTAATTTATTTAAGGACTCCTTATTGAACTTTTTGGCATCCTGAATTTTATTTCAGGACGCCTTTTTTAGTTTTTTTTTAAACTATCATATGAGGCGTCCTCAATTTATTAAAGGACTTCTTAAATTATTTTTTGGCGTCCTGAATTTTATTTTCAGGACGCCTTATTTTAGTTTTTTTTTTAAATGACTATTACATATTTATATAATTCTCAAATTGTCTGTAAAACAGGAATACAATATTTACAAGCCACTAGCCACAGTGCTAAAAAACAACCTTCCTTCATTAACATATCAGGCTGATTAAACAGTGAGACATATATAAACTAGTGCACTGTGCTATACATTTGAAATACATGAGCATCAACAACAATATAATGTCAAAATGAAATACATGAGCATGAACATAATGTCATATTCACACTATACATTTGAACTAGTGCACTACCGGCCAATAACAATGTCAAATTCACATATATACCTATAGGTATTGCAGAAGATGTCTAGCCAAAACGTCTCGAACCGTATCGACTTCTTCATCCAAGAACGGAGCAATGTACACTATCAAAGTCGTTGAAGGTCAACTGAGACAAATCCAAATTTAGGATCTATGACAACAGCATTATTGCTAACCCACTTACATTTCAATAAAGCAACTTTGAACTTGTTGTAGCTCATCTCCCATATTTCTTCAATAACTCCATAATAAGTCATTGATGCTAACACCGGGTTTTTGTCTTTCGAACTCGAAAAGTGCATGGATTCAACTTCAACCATCACCCCATTATTTTGCACAGAACTTCTGTGATCTTAGTCTTTTGTGTAGAAAGAATATCCGTTTATATCATAACCGCTCCATGTGATGACTTGAAAAGAAGGCCCCCAGGCTAACCACTCAACTATATCTGGCACACCGGTCTCGTGCAATACCTTTTGCTCGAACCACTTTATGAATGTCTTCTTTTGCTCATTAGCTATCTGCATGTCGTTCTTCCTTGGATTCATATTCTTCAAACTCTTTCTGTGTTCATCAATGTATGGTTGAACTACTTCCATATTATTCAGGATGTACAAGTGTGCTTGCAACACCTCTTCACGAGGCATATTCTTTAGTCTGATTCCTCGAATCCCCTCGTCATGATGAGATTGTATCGTCGCCCCTGATAGAAAATCCTTGCAGAAGTCCATAGCCTCTTCAACTACATATCTCTCAACTATTGAGGCTTCCGGTCGATAAGGATTTTTAGAATACCCTTTTAAGATCTTCATGTATCGCTCGAAAGGGTACATCCACCTTAGGTAAACTGGATCGCAGAGCCTTACCTCCCTTATCAAGTGCACTATCAGATGCACCATTATATCAAAAAATGCAGGAGGAAAATGCATCTCTAGTTGGGACAAAATAATAGAACCCTCATTTTCCAATTCATCCAGCTTTTCAATGTCAATGACTTTGTTACAGATAGCATTAAAGAACATACTCAATCTTGTTATAGTGGTTCGCACTTCATCTTTCATAATGCCTCTAATAGCTACTGGTAATAGTTATTGCATCAACATATGATAATCATGGGACTTCATTCCCACTAACTTCAAATCGTCCATTGAAACACACCTTCTCAAATTAGAAGAATATCCTTGTGGAACCTTAATGTCATATAGACACCCACACAAACTTTTTTCTCCGCTTTTGATAGTGTATGAGCTGCTGGCTCCATGTATGCCCTCTTACCATCTTCCATTACTTGTGGATGTAACCGTTCTCTTATTCCCATATCAACCAGGTCTAGTCTCGCATTAATTCCATCCTTAGTCTTACCTGGTATGTGCAAAAGACTACTGACAAGGCTATCGCAAACATTTTTCTCCACATGCATCACATCGAGACTGTGTCTCACATCAAGACTACGCCAATATGGAAGATCAAAAAAAATTGATCTCTTCTTCTATATATTCTTCTAACCTGCAATCCTTTGCTGCTTACCCAATATGACATTGATATGTTTCACCCGACTATAAACTTCCTCTCCAGTCAAGGCCTTTGGAATCGTTCTATGCTCCGGTAAGCCGTTAAAAAACTTTCTTAACTTACGATATGGGTGGAACCGAGGAAGAAACCTCCTGTGACCGAGGTAGACCATTTTTTTCGTGCTTTATTTGATGGAAGTTTGTGTCTGCTTCACATATTGGACATGTTTTATGCCCCTTCACACTGTACCCTGACAAATTTCTGTATGCAGGAAAGTCGTTTATCGTAGTAAATATCATTGCACGCAACTTGAACAACTCCTTCTTATATGCATCAAACACATCTACGCCTTCCTCCCAAAACTTCTTCAAATCCTCAATCAAAAACGCCAAGTACACATCGATATTGTTCCCGGGCTGTTTTGGTCCAGAAATCATCATAGAAAGCATCACGAACTTGTGTTTCATGCATAGCCAGGGAGGTAAGTTGTATATTACAAGGAGAACCGGCCATGCACTATGGGTGCTACTAAGATTTCGATACGGATTGAAGCCATCTGCACAAAGCCCCAGCCGAAGATTTCTTGGCTCACTTCCAAATTGAGAGAACATTTCGTCTATTTTCTTCCATTGCAGAGAGTCAGCCGGGTGCCGAAGATATTTTCCATCGGATACTCTCTCATTAGAATGCCATCTCAACTTCTTCGTCGTTGTCTCACTAATAAACAGACGCTTAAACCACGGTATTATTGGAAGATACCACAATGCCTTCAAAGGTTGCCTTTTTGTTGTCTTATCTCCAGAACCACCACCTTTCTTCACTTTGTATCTTGAAGTTTTACACTTCGGACAATTACGAAGGCCTTCATACTCATTTTTGTACAATATGCAGTCATTAGGGCAGTTGTGTATCTTTTCATACTCCATGCCCATGGTAGACAAGATTTTCTTCGCCTCATACATACGATTTGGAAGTACATTATCATCTGGCAACATATCACACAACAATTCAAGCAATGACGTGAAACTGCTATCGGTCCACCCACAAGTTGCCTTTAATTAAGTTGACCAAATGTAAGGTCCCAGTAAACCGTGTATACTTAGTACACCCAGGGAACAAGGGTGTCTCTGCATCACTCCGAACGCTATCATATTCATGCGATTGTGCAAAAGATTCTACCTCAACATCATGAATCATCCTCTCCATTCCATCATCATCTACCTCTAGTTCATTTTCGTGGGACACACTGGTACTTACTTCCTCACCATGCCATATCCACATTGTGTATCGAAGGTTTATTCCATCACAAATTAGGTGATCCCTTATATCAGGAATATCCCTTCGAATCCCATTTAAACAATTAACACATGGACAATAATACATCACATTTTTTGTAGCCACATTCCTTCTAGCAAATTCAATAAACTCTTCCACCCCATTCTCATATTCTTCACTAGTTCTCAAAGCATTCATCCAACTATGACCCATTTTATTATCACCTAAGACATTTCCAACAACAGACAAGTTCATAACAACTTCAAGAATGACATGTTTTTTCTCAATCTTGTAAAAAAATTCGCAAAGATTCCCCTCAACAGTAAGACATCCCAAAATTTCAACAACAAACCATTTCAACTAATTCAACAAACCGTTGCCTCACTTCTATTGCTCAACATATTGAATTCATACATTTACAACATTACCAAAATTTCAGTCAGAACATTACCAACATTACCAAACTTATATAACTTTCAAGAGACATGTAAAACACTCTAAAACAATATAAAAGAGTCACCAAACCAAAGCAATGCATGGAAATATTACATCAAGTATCCTTTATTCAGAAAATGCTCCAAAACTTCCCTCCACCATGTTACATCTATATATGTTACAAGGGTTCAAAAATACACAAGAAACTCACAAGGCCAAGTATTAAAGAAAATACAATCTTAATATACCAAATGCACTCTAATGTAAATGTAAACAGGAAAATCAATTCAATTGTAGCATTATCTAAATGGAAATCCTAATCCTAAACAGAGTAAGTAAAATCCAGCAATTAAGGTCAAAAGGAAATCAAAGAACAAGAAGAACAAGCATTACCTAACAATGAAAGTGATTAGGAGACGAACCAGTGATAGGGCTTGGTGGGTTTGGGTTTCAGAAGGAGGCGGAGTGAGACACTCACTCAATGGAAAACGACGTCAACAACCGGTGTACGTGGTACCTACGGCGAAGCCACCTGAGAATGCCAAAATAGGTGATTGAAGATTCAAAAGCTATGAGCATACACCAACAAACTTTTTAGGTCGAGAAGACTTACAAACTTACAGTAGTTGCGAGGAGAGAGCCACGAGTGAGAGAGACGGAGGAGAGGCACGGCAGAGACGGAGGAGCGGCGAGCCAGTGATAGAGGAGACGTAGGCGAAAATGGCCACGACGAGAGGATTTGGGGAAGGAGGCGGCGCGGGTGAGAAGATTTGGGGAGAGGGAGTAAATGAAAGTCTATCGTCGAACTGATCGAGGAGAGTGATGATCCGAGTATTTAACTATTAGAAAAAGGAAAATTGGCGTCCTGAAAGAATATTCAGGACGCCAATTTTCAAATTTTGGCGTTCTGATAAGTGATTCAGGACGCCAAAAAACAATTAAGGCGTCCTGAACCAATATCAGGTCGCCTTAATTTTTAATTAAGGCGACGTGATATATATTCAGGTCACCTTAAAATTTATTAAGGCGTCCTGATATTAAATCAGGACGCCAATAATGTTATTAAGGCGTCCTGAAAATGTATCAGGACGCCCAAAAATAAATTAAGACGTCCTAAACTTTAATCAGGACGCCAATAAAAAAAAATTCAACAAATGAATTCGCGATGGCGCTAAAACATTAAATTTTGGCGCAAAATGGTTTATATTAGGCGTCCTAAAATTATTTTAGGACGCCTTAATTTATTTTAGACGTTGTAAAATTAATTTTAGGACACCAAATTTGAACATATCAGTATTTATTTTACAAAAATGCCATTACGTTCACTTTTTACTTCCTTTTTAAAAATAAGGACGTCTCTTAGGGTAGTAGTAACCCTTATTTGTAGTAGTGGTAATCTCCTCTCTCGAACACTCTCCATAGACCATATTCAGTAGCCAATACGAAGACTTTGAACTTAGCCTTCCAGAAGGAGTAATGTTCACAGCTGAAACCCGGTGGTCTGTTGATTGAAGCTCCATTAGATAGAATTCCATTCATGTTGATCCTTCTCGAGATGTTAAGCTCTTTTGAGAAGACCTTTCTCTGATACCTAATATAAATGGAGGAAATCACCAAGAGGGGGGTGAATTGGGGATTTTAAAAATTCTTTTCAGAACACCCAAACTTAAACCGCAGAACAGGGTAAAACAGAGGAAAGGGAGAAAAGCTTGACACAAGAGGATTTATATTGGTTCGGTCTAAATCCTTGACCTACGTCTAGTCTCTTTCTTGCTTTGAGTTAATCCAGTAGCTTAGCTAATCTTGTTGACTTTCCTTCAAATTAATCCGTTGGGAGGTGAAGCTTCCATAGAGGGAAAGAAAACATTTAAACCTTGCAAAGTTCAGAGAATGATTTGCCAAAAGGATGCTAAGTTTTCTGGACCAGCAATAAATGTGCTGATGTCATCTTTTGCTTTAAGCTTAATCTTCAATCTAACACACATTTAATCATCTAAAACTCATTAACAAACTAATTAAACACATATTTAATAAAAAGTAATGAGTGATCCTAAGAAGTATCTAGATCAAACATGAAGATTTTGCAAATTCGAGAAAGCTGATTTTCAAACAGAGCGACACAAACTCGAGTTTGTTCAATCAAATTGGAGTTTGCAACTTTTGTTCAGGAGCCAAACTTGAGTTTAAACATTCATGGTAAGTGACAAACTTGAGTTCAAAAGTCTCAAACTCGAGTTTGGTTCTTTCTCATAAAAGATCATCGCGATTGAACTTTGAAGAACAATTTGAAACAAGAGCAAACTCGAGTCAATAAGTGACAAACTCGAGTTTGAGACTTTTTGAAGTGAAAATATGATTAAGTCCACAAAGCTCAAACTGGAGTTTTCAAATCCAAACTTGAGTTTTCTTAAGTTCAAAATAGTGAGGAGCTCTCTATCTCCCACAAACTGGAGTTTGCAAACTCAAACTCGAGTTTGCTTAAAAGATGAAAAACTTTGAAAACTCTCTGCCAAGAGCAAACTGGAGTTTGCAAAGCCAAACTCGAGTTTGCTTAAAATAAGAAAACTTTGAAAACTCTTTGTCTAACACAAACTCAAGTTTACCATGACGGACTCGAGTTTGCTTTAACTTGAAAAACTTAGAGTGCTCTCAATTTGATTCAAACTCGAGTTTGCTAATCCAAACTCAAGTTTGTCCAAGTTTAAATAACTTGAGCAACTCTCTGTCAAGTCCAAACTCGAGTTTGCCTTTGACAATAAGTTTTTCAACTTAACAAAGACAAACTTCATTTTAAGTTTACAATTGTCAATTATCATCAAAACACATAGAGAACTAACAATGTTTATGTTTCATTGCATTGTTGTTACGGATTTAGACCCACTGCAAATTCATTGGGAAAACGATCTAGGTTTCCATTATGCTGCAAATTATATTGATCCTGGTTATTTCGGGAGATCACATCAAATCTCTGTTAGATACCAGGTTAGGAAATGGAATAGTCGAGTGTTTAATCGAGTGGGAGTGAAACTGAACCATATCATGAATGATTCACTTTCCAAAATTGTGAGGCTCCTTATATATGATTGAAGCAAGTAAACCGTAGTCCCTCTTGACAAAGTGAGTAAAGCTCTGACCTTTCTGGACCATGTTGCGACTGTACAGATACTAGATAACCCTAAAGGTGTCATTCATCTCGGCATGCTTGAATTTCAACTCACCAATAGGCTCCCCAGGCCTCATAATAGTGAATATCTCATTGGCGGACATTGTCTTTGGATCCTGATCGGTGATGTCTGCAACACCGAGAATGGTGTTTAGATGTTAAGCAATAATCGTAATATCAACACCTCTAATCAAGGTTATCAGGACATCCTCGTCGTTCTCATGCTCCTTTTCCTCAATCCTCATATTAAAATAGAATAACTTCACAATTGTTGGATAATAAGGTGTGTGAAGACAAAGCAGAGGCTCATATTGTTGAAGCCACGGTGACAAATCAAGGTTTCACTCATTTCTAAATTTCTTTAAATTCAAATAGACAGTCGAGCAAAATGGACGATTCCGATAACGTTGTTCAAAAGATGCATGAACAAGAATATTAATGGGAGTGTTAAACATATGATGAGTCATATTTATGCCATGTGTTCCCTGTATGTTTTGACTGATTTGAATGGTGATTCTGAGCTTAATTGTGTTCTATCTGATAAAATATGTTAGAATTCATTCACATAGGGAAACATATGATACATTCAGAAAATTGTTGCATTCACCTTAATATCTTATACTTCAAGTCACATTATATTCTTGTTGTCACATACAAGAATATGCTTAATGGTCTCCTTCAACGGCCTTTCTTGTCGTCACTTACTTCTAAATTTTGTTTCAGTTATTCTTTATTCATGACTTGTGTATGTACTTCTTAATCCCCGTTCCCCTTACCTTTTAATGAAACCAAATCCCCTTTAATTGAACCAACTGCTATCACTGAACTTATTTATATTTTTACAAGATATTGAAAATTACATATGAATTCCAAAAAGGTTTTCTTTCCTCCTTTTTGGTTTAAAAACTATAGAAAAATTCAATCCAAAAAAAAAAAAAAAAAAAACTAAAGAAAAGCAGAGAAACCGATAGACAATACACCTAAAGCCTCCTCCTTTGACTAATGACACGAAAATTTTAATGTTAAAACCATCTCATTAAATAATACTTTAATTTGAAGTTTAAATCATGAAGTAGTACAAAATAGAAAGGCCACCTAGTTTGCTAGTTGCAATATTTTGTGGCATCTTTCTCCTCTAGCTTTCCTGTTATCTTATAGCGACACTATACCAGAAACTAGCAAACGATCAAACCTCTAGCCTTCAGAAATCTTAACAGTAATTCCATCGTCCTCTGTTTCTACATGAAACTCTATTCTGTTTTCTTCACCAAAAGATGAAGCTTATTTGCCCCACCATCACCACCACCATATTCTTCCTTTCAGTGTCTCTGTTTTTCCTTTCTATTCTCTTCGTCGTCGATTCTTACGATCCTGTTGACCTCTTTAGCATCAACTGTGGCTCTGGTAGAAATTCTTCACTTGGAAACAGGATATGGATAGGAGACATCGAATCAAAGCTCTTGTCTTCTTCTTCACAAGATAAATCAGTTTCTGCTGAACCAATTGACCAACCTCCTTCAGATGTTCAGGTCCAATTCAGAACAGCTCGTCTCTCTCGCTCTAACTTCACCTATTCTTTCCCTGTCATCTCAGGTCAGAAATTCGTTCGTCTGTTATTCTACCCAGCTTCATACCGAGGTTTTGATTCCTCTAATGGCTTATTCACGGTGGAATCCGGTGGGTTTACTCTTCTTAAAGACTTCAACGCTTCCCTTAATGCTCTGGCTGAACAGAGCAACACCTTGATAAGAGAATACTGTGTCAACGTGGATGATGGTGAGAGGCTAAACTTGACCTTCACTCCAAACTCGACGAACCCAGATTACTATGCTTTCATCAATGGAATTGAAATCGTGTCCATGCCTACTAATCTTTACTATACAGATTCCAGCGGTCAAGGGGTTCCATTTTTGGGCCGTGGAAACATTTTCACCATCGGAAATAACTCTGCAATGAAAACAGAGCATCGGCTTAACGTCGGAGGGAGACAAATACCTCCGGATCAAGACACAGGGATGCTGAGGTCATGGGAACAAGATGATAGTTTTGCGATGGGTCCAAGTTCTTTACCTGTTTATTTTGGACATGAGAATCTAACTTACACTATGGAACATGATTATACAGCACCTGTTGATGTCTACAAAACAGGAAGGTCTATGGGAGCAAACGCTACTTGGAACAAGGTTAATAATCTCACTTGGGAATTCTCTGTTGATTCTGGGTTTACGTACTTGGTTAGGCTTCACTTTTGTGAGCTTGATCCAAACATAAATTACCCTAGTGACAGAGCGTTCTTCATCTACATAGCCGGAAAGGTGGCTGAGGATAACGCCAGTGTTCTGGGATGGACAAAGGAAAGAGGTGTTCCTGTTCACAGAGATTATGCTGTTTCTGTTATAGGAAATCAGAAGAAGACGAAGTTTCTTCTCCAAATGCATCCTCTCCCAGAAAACGAAACTGAATACAGCGATGCGTTATTGAACGGACTTGAGATTTTCAAAATCAGCGACCCACAAAGTAATAATCTCGCCGGACCTAACCCTGACCTACAACCTCTTACTCTGACGCCAACGTCAGTTCAGAAATCCAAAAAAAGTAGCAGTAACACGGGAACCGTAGTCGGCGTCGTCGTTGGTGTGGTTGCCGGCGTTGTTTTAATCGCCATTATAGGTGCTTTCTTCTTCATGAGACGAGGGAAGATAATTAAAGATTCAAAGTCTAGTGACACAGGCTCCAAGAGGGACCCAATCTCGCATTCCACGGCTAATTCCACCGCCACGACTGCCTCCTCATCTCTAACGTCCCATGTCTGCCGTTACTTTTCAATTGCTGAGATCAGAGCCGCTACCAACAACTTCGACGAAGTCTTCATCATCGGTGTTGGAGGATTCGGTAACGTGTACAAAGGCTACATCGTCGACGGCGCCACCCTGGTGGCCATCAAGCGGCTCAAACCGGATTCACAACAAGGAGCCCACGAGTTCCAAACCGAGATTGGAATGCTCTCACAGCTTCGTCACCCCCATCTAGTTTCTCTCATCGGTTTCTGCAACGAGAACAACGAGATGATCTTGGTCTACGATTATATGGCTCATGGGACCCTCCGCGACCATCTCTATAACACCGATAACCCACCACTTTCATGGAAACAAAGGCTCCAGGTTTGCATTGGAGCGGCGAGAGGATTACATTATCTTCATGCAGGTGCGACGCAATCGATCATTCACCGGGACGTGAAGACGACCAACATCTTACTGGACGAGAAATGGGTTGCCAAGGTTTCGGACTTCGGACTATCCAGAATCGGACCCACGGGCATGATGAAGACCCACGTCAGCACAGTGGTCAAGGGTAGTATCGGGTATTTAGACCCGGAATACTACAAACGTCAACGTTTGACTGAGAAATCCGACGTGTACTCCTTGGGCGTGGTGCTGTTTGAGATATTATGTGCCAGGCCGGCACTGATCCGCACGGCGGAGAAGAAACAGGTGTCACTCGCTGATTGGGGCAAGCATTGCTACCAAAACGGATCGTTGTCTCAGATAGTGGACCCTGCTTTGGCGGGAAACATATCGTCGGAGTGCTTGAGGAAATTCAGCGAGATGGCTGCGAGCTGTCTTCTGGACGATGGGGCCCAGCGACCATCTATGAACGACGTCGTCTGGGGGCTGGAGTTTGTGTTGCAGCTGCAAGAGAATGCAGAACAGGTGAGTGAAAGTGGAAGGGAAGAGTTCGTCGGAGGAGGAGGAAAGAGCTCTGAGAAGAGCCATGACAATTTGTTCATGATCAGTAGTGGTACTGGGACGAGTGTAGAGGCATTTTCGAGATTTAACAAGAGTTACAGTGAAGTGGGCATGACGGCAAGTGGAAGTAAAGAAGCAGATAAGTTCATGTAGAGATCCAAAAGCACAGTGAATGTAGATAAATAGATAAGCGTTGAAGCTCGAAGGTATAAATAAGGCTATAGTGTTTTAATTGTAAGGTGTAATATGTTTGTTTGTTTTGTTATTAAATGTAAGTTGCAGTTGTTTCATATTTCTGAACTGCTAAAAGCATCCCATGAAAACTTCCAGTGCAGATTTTTAATAGAACATGGCAACATTATCACATTTTGAAACTTTTTGGTGATATTGAATCTGAAAAATCTTTGAGAGCTACATTACTCCTTAGTCAAAACTTTCACGGCAGATTTGCACCTTAACCCAATTAAAAAAGGGGAAAATGAAAAAAATTACAAAAAAAATCCTTGAAATCACAAAATTACAGAAAAGTCCTAAGGGAATTTTTGTTGTGAATACATGTATTTCCTGTTGTAAATACATGCATTTCCTATTGTAAATGGTTTGAGACTTTTTTTGATATTATTTGTATGGAATTAAAATCCAGGTTTTTAAATGTTGTTGTAAATACATAGATTTTCTGTTGTAAATACATACATTTCCTGTTGTAAATGGTCAGGTGTTTAAATGTTGTTGTAAATATATGCATTTCTTGTTGTTAATACATGCATTTCCTTGACCATGAGGTTAACTGTTACCTGAGGTCTGATTGGTATTGGATCTCAGCACTTACCATAGCTTCAGGATCTGGAGGATCAGGAGTCGGAGACAAGTGTAAGCAGCACGCGTAAGGACTCGGCTGGAGTGTTATTTTGGATATATATTTATATTCCTACTTAGTTAGAATTTTGAATACTCGGATAATTGTACCGCTATTATGAACAACCGGATAAGCCACAGTTAGTTTTTGGACACATACTTATCAGTTACTCATACTCTTATCTGCTCTGATGCTCTACTCTGATAATTTTTTAATTATTCCGTTTTAAAAAATGGGGTGTTACATTTTTGGTATCAGAGCATTCATTTTGGCACGGATTTAACGAAGTTAACTCAAACAGTTTGGTGCCGAAGGCAGGGCTAGTCTATGTGGGTCAGTCAATAAGTCGCCGTAAACTCGGTGAGACTCCCATGATAGACACCTACCTGGCCAATGGGTTTGATTAACTAAGTTAGGTTCTAAGCCTTTAAACTTAGAGAATGATTGGAACTTGAGTACTAATATAACCCTGGTGGTATGATATAGTAAAGATGGACGGAGATGGACCCTCCCACAAAAACTACTATGGACGAATAAGACGTACTACACGAAGGACTGTCAAGAAGAAAGTAATATCGATATACAACCCTAGATCAGTGTACCTCCCTACCTCGGTATACCAGTCCGAATCGTTATACCATCCTGAACCGGTGTACCACCCTGAGTCGGTGCATCCCCTGCACAACCCAGAGCAGGTATACAACCCTGAACTAGTACACGACCCTAATCCAGTGTACTACCCTGAACCGATAACTAGTATACCTTCTGAGCCGAAGAGGCTTGTAGGATCGGATCATTCATCCATTGACGACAACCGTGAATATTTCCAACTGCTGAGCTATCAAGATGACTCTGAGAGTGAATCTTTTTACGAACCCAAATCCCTGCGACATGTCCTGGATACAAACAAAGTACTGATAGGCAGTTTACGAACAAATTACTTGATGGCAGAGCGGCACAGTGCGACTATGAAAGGGACATATTTCCAATCTCTGGAACGAGTCAAGACGACCTACGAACAGAGAACGTCCAATGGTTTTCCCTACCCCCAAGACGATTGGGTGATATCCACACTATACCTCTTTCCCCGAGACCGCTTCTGGATGGAAAAGACAAATGAGCTCTTAGAAGGAGAACGTATAGCCGATTTCCACTCTTTTTATATCATCTCCAACAGCTAGTTTTAGACAACATGTAAATTGAGAAGTTGTAAAAAAATACGACGATATGGGGATGTAAGATATAACCACTGGTCATAAACCAGCTGGATGATATAACTTATGTTGGCATGTACATTATATCTTATGTGAAATATATGTTTGGTTAAGGACTATATTATCCCTTGACATTGATATTTGTCATTCTTGATATCTTAGATATAGAAAGATAAAATGGCAAATTTAAGAGGAGCTGGAGCTCCCAGAGGCAGAGGTAGAGGCAGAGGTAGAGGTAGAGGTAGAGGTAGAGGTAGAGGTAGAGGTAGAGGTAGAGGAAGAGGAAGAGGCAGACAACCTCGATCGAATCGTACCAATACCAGTACTAGAACCTGAACAACAAGGTCAGGTACCTAATCAACCAAACCAGAATGACTGGCAGGAAGTAATGACAATGCTACGGGAGCAACGGGCGATGATTGACGAATGCAAACAGGCAGGAGAGACAAGTTGAAAGACAAGTAGGAGGTCAACAAGCCGAGGAAGAACAACAAAACAATGCTGAAGAAGAAGACGAACGAGAAGATGAACGTACAGATGAAGCTGAGGAGTCAGATAGATCTGAGTCACCCCCGCGACCTAATAGAGAAATGGCAGTACTACCTCAACCCAACAGATGGTTGAGACTACGCAATATTGGGTCACTCAATTCTGCAAGCTGAAGCCACCATCTTTCCATGGCAAGAATGACTCAGTTGAAGATTGGATAATGAGACTGGACAAAATCTTCGAGGTCATGGAATGTCCAGAGAATCGAAAGGCTCAACTTGCAATCTAGAAGCTAGAAGGAGATGCGAACAGATGGTGGAGAAGCATTGTAGTGAATTTACGAACACGTTATTGTCCCGTTACATGAGAGAAATTTCTGGAGAAATTTAACGAGCAGTACTTTCCTCCCTCAACACAGGTGATCAAAGAGTCAGAATTCCTTCATATCCAGCAAGGTCAAGAGGAGTCATTCGATGACTACTTTGCCCGATTTACCCGACTATCACAGTATTCATCATATCTGAAGCGTTACAATGATGAAAGCTGGAAGTCACGTATACTGATACATGGGCTAAAGTATGAGATAAGGGAGAGGTTGGTATCTCAACAGTTCCAAGAGTTAATTCAAGCGGTGTGATAAGTGCATATTTTATAATTAAATGAGTATCAATTCTGAGATATATATTGGATTAAATTTATTACTATTGTATACTTATTTAATTATCTTTTATATACTTTTCCATCATTGAATCAAACAATCAATCAACATACAATCTACTTATTTCTTATCATATCTTGCAGGAGTTATTAGCTGATTGAGAAAGGAGCAGAAAAAGGAAATCAATTTGAATATGATTGATGACGTGAGGGCCAGAGATATTGGAGAAGTTATGAAGATAGTTATTAGCTGATTGAGAAAGGAGCAGAAAAAGGAAATCAATTTGAATATGATTGATGACGTGAGGGCCACAGATATTGGAGAAGTCATGAGGATAGAGAAAACAGATTTTTTGAGAGACACACTACAAAAGACGCACAAGGAACTGAAAGAAAACAAAAGCACGAGACGGCTGAAGGAAGAAGGAGGACGCAAGAACAATTCTGATTTTCATCTCTCTTCTTCTATTTTGTTAACCTAGCCATGCTTGGCTAGTCTTCTTTAGTAGTTAGGGCGAGGATGAACCCTATGCGAATTTGAGTATTTGTTTGAATTCTCTATTGAACGTTATTTACCATGATTGAATGAATTATCTTTGCTTAAAGCTTTCTTAAAGATTGATCACCTTTTAGATTGTTCATAGGTTGGTGTATGACAATAGAGATGTTGGTGCATTTAACTAGAACCGTTAATTCGTCATAGAGTTGCATGACCTAGACATAGGCTTACGAGTTTATACGATCTCATAATTCTGGTTTATATAATCTTTCCAAACAATACTAAGACATTAGGTTGTTTTCAAAGATAACGGACTAAGGTAGCGTCAAGACATTGGGACTTAGTCTAATTTTAGAGAATTGATCGTCAATTATGGGAATAATAATCAATTAGGGATTTAATTCAAATACTTAGAGGAACATAGGGGATTCTATGCCCTAACTGCGTTTTCTCTATTGATTATCTTTTCTAAACAATCGTTCTTGAGATTCTTAATCTTGACTGCTTGTTCTTGATTAAATTCCTTAAAATTCTGTTTGGTTACAACTCACCCCCTATTACTCACTGATCCAACTAAAGCTGAAATAACGAATTAGTGGTTGGAATACTATTCCTCGTGGGACGATCTTTTTCTCACTACTTTATTACTTGTAACGATCGGTGCACTTGTCGAAGTCGCTGTCACGGTGGAATCATGCCGGTTGATTGAACGTAACGTGAAAGAACTGCGAGCATCCATAAATTATAACAGTAGCAGTGCAAGTCGTGGCGGTTTTAGCTGTGGAAATTCCTCACAGAAGAGGAAGGCACCTTGGAACAACTTTCGTGGTGGAAGCAAGAAACCATTCCAGTCTGGGCAGCGGAGCTATGCTAGAGTGCCTGAATCCCGACCATGTACGAAATGCGGAAAGTACCACCCAGGTGGTAATTGTGAAGGGAAACTGATCTGGTTCAAATGTCAGAAGCCGGGGCACATTAGCATGAATTGTCCTCAAAGAGCTGCGGAGATAAGGCCACAAAAACCAGGCCGGGTTTTTACATTGACAAATGAAGAGGCCAGGAAATCTCCAAATATGGTCCAAGGTACTATCTCTCTTAATGGAAATCTACTTCAGGCATTGTATGATTCAGGTGCTAGTCACTCGTTTATTTCATATGATTGTGCAAATCGCTTAGGTATGCATGCCTATAGATTACCTTATGATTTGATAGTAGCTACACCACTTGGCATGAAATCTTTAGCTTCAGATGCATGACTAAATTGTATTGCGAGTGTGAATGGATGTGAGTCTAATATAGACCTTATCCGATTACCACTTCATGACATCGACGTCATTCTCGGTCTTGATTGGCTAACGGCGAACAACGCAATGATCGACTGTGGTAATAAGAAGATATTGTTCTCACATTCACAAGGCAGAGATAAGATTGATGTGAGCCTAAATTTTCTCTCTGCTGTGGAAGCTGAAAGATGTGTGAAGCATGGATGCCAAGCGTATATGGTTTTCTTCTCAATCAAGGCGGAAGCCGAACCTTTAGTCGAAGGCATCTCAGTCGCAAATGAATTCCCTGATGTGTTTCTAGAGGATCTCACCGAATTACCTCCAGAAAGGGAAGTCGAGTTCGCCATTGAATTGATGCTTGAACAGGATCAATATCAAAAGCGCCGTATCAAATGGCACCGAACGAGATGCAAGAGTTGAAGAACCAGCTCAAAGAACTGCTGTAAAAAGGGTTTATCCGACCCAGTGTGTCACCATGGGGAGCCCCAGTGTTGTTCGTGAAGAAGAAAGACGGGAGCTTACGACTTTGTATCGACTATCGAGAGTTGAACAAGGTGACCGTCAAGAACAAGTATCCACTCCCCAGGATTGATGATCTACTCGATCAATTATCAAGTTCCTGTGGCTTTTCAAAGATTGATTTGCGCTCGGGATACCACCAGCTGCGAGTCAAAGCTAGTGATGTTCCAAAGACAGCCTTTAGGACTAGATATGGGCATTACGAATTCTTGGTGATGCCTTTCGGTTTGACAAATGCACCCATCGTGTTCATGGACTATATGAACCGAATATTTCGTCAACACCTAGACAATTTGTAGTGGTGTTCATCGACGATATCTTGATCTATTCAAAGAGTAGGGAAGAGCATGAGGAACATCTGCGACTGGTACTGAGTGTACTAAGAGAAAAGCGACTCTTTGCAAAGTTAAGAAAATGTGAGTTCTGGCTATCAGAAGTGAAATTTCTGGGCCATGTTATATCACGCGACAGTGTTGTTGTTGATCCCAGCAAAGTGTAAGCAGTTCTGGACTGAAAGAGGCCAGAGACAGTGACGGATATACGTAGTTTTCTGGGTCTGGCGGGATACTACTACAGATTTATACAGGGATACTGTTGGGTTTGACTAGTTTTGATGATGTCTTATAGATGACATTCTTAAGAGCAAAAAGATTGTATGATATATTTATCTCTTATATTGACTAACTACTACTATATTTAATGTAGATTAGTTCAAGTTGAATTATAGCTCGAGAAGGAGATAAGAGACTTTAGAAAGAATAAATTAAAGAAGATATCAAGTACAAGAAGAAGAGGACATATTTGAAGAACGTAATATGATCAAGAGAAGAAGAAAGAAAGAAGACTTGATAAATGATAAAATCATCATACAAGTTGTTAAATTAGATTCTACAAGTCTCCACGGTGACATGGAAGTTGGAATGGCTCAAATCGAAGTTAAAATGATCAAATACGAGCTTCGATGAATTGCCTCTAATTCCCATTGATACTCGAGTATCAGGCTCCCATTCTCAAGTATCAAGCATCAATACTCGAGTATGTAACCTATATACCCGAGTATGACACTCTGTTCAGCTCTGTTTTACGTTCAGCTTCGGGCGACCTTTGGTAAATCGACAATATATCCCAAACCAGACATCGTATTAAGGTGAAACCAATTGTTTTGGAAACTAGACATCCAAACGGTTCTAGTCGCACAAGATTCAAGTCCAACAGAGGTTATATGAGAGAGATATGAATTTTTGAAAATGAGAGTGACATCACCGTCACATTCCTGACCAAGGCTCAATGTTTTGGGTATATCTCACAAACTAGAAATCCAATTGAGGTGAAACCGGTGCCATTTGAAAGTATACTCAAATTGATTTCCAACAAGACTTGAACCGATCAAATCGGAGTTCATACCAGGAAGTTATGATCTTCGAAAGTAGACACTCACACAGGATAAGTTATACCCGAGTATGATATTCACATACTCGAGTATTGACGGAGAAAACCAGTTCGCACTGTCAAGATATCAGATCATGATATTCAATTCAATTTAATATACTCTTTAATGATTTGATTCCTAACCATTGACCTCAGTGATTTGTGAATACTAATATTAAAGTGCAGGATTATGAGGAATCAAATTGGGCAATTCGATTTACGCGTTTTGAGAATATCTCTGCAAAAATGGAAGTTATCAACAAATTGATGCAGGAATAATGAAGCAGACGCGTAGAATTCATACACAGCAAAAACGAATTCGTTGCTAACTTTATGACCATTATGATATTGCCAAATAATCCTCAAACGAATTGAAGTGAGATTATGCGAGATAATGGAATGTTTTTGAATTCAAACGGTGGAGTTCTTCAACGGACACCTTCATCCAACTAGTATAAATATGAAGCCATGGGGGCTCAAAGAAGACACACATGTAGCAGAACAAACGATCAAAGAAAGATACTCTCCGAGCTTGGTTTCGCCAATCTCTTGAGTGATACTTTCGAGATACTTGCTGAAATGCTTTCGCAATACTTTCGAATACTTTCTGAGATTGTGTCACCACTTGTTCTTCAATGCTTATGTTTATCTGCTCTTAGAGAGAGTCATTCATCTATTACTATTTCTTGTAAGGAACTCAAAGTATTGAGACTTTGAGACTGGGTCATTTGATTGCAACTTGTAAGGGGAGTGTTATTCAAAAGAGAGGAATTGCTCCAAGAGTTACAAAGTGTGTAATCAAGCGGGTGTATCAATTACAACTTGTAAGGGGAGTGGAGTCCGAGAGTGAGAGGACCATCCTTCGTTTACAAAGTGTGTAATTGTTCTTGAAAGATAGTAGAATCCCGCAGTGTGTCCGGGGACTGGACGTAGGTCAAGGATTAGGACCGAACCAAGATAAATTGCCTTGTGTCCATCTCCTTCTTCCTCCTTTGCTATTTTTGTTTAACTTGCAAGAAAATTTAATATCCCCAATTCACCCCCCCTCTTGGTAATATTCCGGCTTTCATTTGGTATCAGAGCCAGGTTTCTCAGTTGGGCTTAACATCCCGAGATAAGATCATGGAAGGAATATTACACGAAATTGCTCTCGATCAAAAGGAGTATTCCCGCATCTGCAATCTATCTACTGCCAGGAGATGAGGAAAGTCTTAGAAACTTCATACGAAGGAATCTCCCATAGAAGAAGAAGAAATTACAAATATATGTTTGGTTGCGTAAGAGGAACATTCGGATAGCGACAAAGAGGTATGTGATTCGAACCCACTTATGATGAGTTACTTTCGAATATAATGATTTACATTCTGCATTCAAAAAGATTGCAAAAGAACTTATTACTACCGAAAGGAAAACAAACTGCTTAAACAACAAACAAAGAATTCACCATCAACTTCTTGTGAAAATTCGGTTTACCCAAATTGCCCGATAATGATGCAAAGCCCACTTATGATGAATTGTTTGTTGAATACAATCTTGTTCAAAATGAGTTTGAAAAACTTGCTGAAAAATATATTGTTTTGAAAAAGAAGAATACAACTCTTGAACAGCAAGTAGAAAATCTCTCTACCCCTGAAAATAACATTTGTGATGAATGCCTTATTTTGAAAAAGAATGAGTGTCTAACAAAAACTCTTGAGAAATTCACAAAAGGTAGTGAAATGCTAAATGTTATTTTGAAAGCTCAAAGGTTTACTAATGACCGATCAGGCATAGGATATAATCCTACTTTTGATAAAAAGAAAGGTAAAAAGAAAAATGGTGGAAAATATTATTTAAATTATTTTCGTAAATCAGTTCATACCTCAAATCCATTTGCTCATTGTAATTATCGTAACCGAAAGGGACATAGTACTTCATCTTGCTTTCATAGGAGTGATAGAAGAGATAAACCTGTTGGTAACTATCAATGGGTACCAAAGGGAACTTATGTTTTCCCTAAGGTTCAAACTAACAGTGAAGGACCCAAGTATAAGTGGGTACCAAAATGTCCATCTATTGCCTTGTGTGTGCAGACTAATTTCAAAAATAATAGACACAAAGGTGCGAGAGAAGATGAGGAATCAAAGAGTTTCTTATGAACCGAAAAGGAGATCCTCTCAAGTGCCAAGCAAAAGACACATGAAGTCTATACCCTTTAAGAGAACTTTGCGAAAACCCATCGAAAGACATAAGAGGCAATGGGTAAGCAAAATTGATTCCCCAAGTATCTAAGGTAAAAGGTATACAATGATAAAACCTCATCTCCTATCATCTGAAATATTCATTGAGGTTTTACTTTTATAGCTTTAGAAATGAGCATTGCAAACTATTTTGAAATCATTTTTTTTTATCCCTTAAAAATCCACTTAGTAAGTTTATAAAGAGATTGCAATACTCAATAGCTTAATTCTTTATGCATACATGATGATTTGAAAAGAAAATATCTCTTTTATGCATAAAATCATGTTTAGTTCATTATGCTCAATTATATTGAATTGATCATATTCCTAAAAGCATGTGAATTTTGGTTCCTACAAGCTAACATTAATTGGATCCAAGTAAGGTTGGATACCAAGAAAGAAAAAGACTTATATGGTTTTGTAGGATAAGAAAAAGCCTCTCAAGAATGCAACATAGAGAAATAATTCAATTCTTGAGGAAGCTAAAATAGGCTATGTTTGATGTTAATGGTAAAAGGGGAGACATCTACATCAATCCACCTTAATCAAGCAAGCACCTACAATGACAAGAGGCATTACGGTGATATCTAATCTTTACCCCATAATGTGATTATATGAAATTGATTTTTGGGTAATGAATACTTGTCCATCATTGCATTCCTTTAGCAATAAATCATTTATGTTTTTCAAAATGTTTTCAGATTGCCAAATGGACCATAAGTGAATTTGTGCATAACTTTTCTAAGTTTATGTTTATGAAATTCACAATTCTAAAATTTGTTTGAATTTCAATTCACTTTGTTTTATAAAGATGCGTACAAATGTTTTGAAAAATATTCATGCTTTGAAAGCATTTCAGATAGATTTGAAAAATACTTTGATTGCATTTAAATGATGTTTCAAATTGGAAGTTAATGTTGTATACTGAATGTTGGACATGCTTTAAATCTGTTTGGTAGAATTTTCCCTATCAGTCACATATTGATCTTTGGTATTCAATGTGTTTCTTGAACCTCTCATTCTTTATTCTCTAACTAGTTGGACCTCATGTCTAACAAGTTGATCATATATGAGTTTCAAGCTTATCTCCTATAAAAGAATTCAATTTGTGAGTGTTATGCCTACTATATAAATTCTTATTGGCCAAGTTATTCCAAGCATTATGAATGTTCATTAATGCATTAACCACTAGTGGAATAACATACTAGGATAATATTCTGAAACTCTAGTCATTTGGACTAATGAGTTTGTGCTTCATCATTCATGAATCCTAGTAGTCATTTTGTTACTCAAATACATAAACTTTGTCTTCATCCATTTTTGAGTAACTATATTCAAATTCTTGCTTTGAATGTTCATATACTTTAAAACTCTATTGTAAGAGGTAAGATTATCTCTTGGTTATTAGCAAAGTCAATATGCATTTATATCTCTATTGTGCTAAGAATGTCTTGCTAATGTTTTTACCTTCTTGACTTTTGCTCTTGAGAAAATTCTTCTACATGTTAACTTCATTGTTTGACATGATCTCCAAAACTGAAGCATTCTGATATATTCTTTTACATGTTGACTTCCACCAGTTTTAGAGTGAGCATCGATTTTAAACATGTTTCAAAAATGAATCTTTCATACACTAAAATTTCAATTTCATAATGCATTTTCAATGTTTGAAAGAAAATTTGATATTTGAAACAATTTGTATATTCTATTACCATTCTTGAAAAATCTGATCTCATTCATGAAATGCGAGTTGATAAATGCTTATCTCTATGGATAAGATTTTCTATGCTTTTTGATCAAACTTACATACATTATTATCAATAACATATTTTCTACATAAAGTGCATTTACAAATTGTCATTGAGAAATAATTGTCTTGGTATCATATAGTTGTTACCCTTTATGATTCATTGGATTAAATTTACTCAATTGGGTAGAACTATAGTTTGGTTTTGATTGTTATACTCTTTGCTCAAATATCATATGGATAAATTATATAAGAGCATAAGAGTTGTTATGTCTAATCTTGTATGGACCCAATAATCATTGGGTACCAAAGAACACATATTTTTGCAGGAGTTGACCAAAATGTTCTATTGTCATATATCACTTGAGTGACCTCTCATCTATAGAAAGAAGCTTAGACCAAGATGATAAGGAGCATACTAGTATGATGAGAAACTATGAGCGTAAACTGATTTTAAGATCCTATGCAAGGCTTATTTGGGATTTCTCTTCTAAGATGCATTCGAGCAATTGATAATGGCTAGCCAAAGAAAGCATCTATAAATTACATATGGTTATGAATTGAGTAATTACGATATTACTCGAGTGAGGTATTGTATTTTAAAATAATGTGCATATATCATAATCATGCTTGGCCAACTTGATTTCATTCATTCCATTATATTTCATGAAGTTTTGCCCAAGCAAGTTCATTTTTAAAATGATCCTTATAAAATTCGGTGTCACATTATTAGTTTGGTATCATTAAAGGGAGCTTCATAATTTTAGTCATGCATTCATTAAGGGGAGCTTCACATTCTCATGTGTTTTATATCTTAAAAGCTCATCTCCTTTAGTTGAAGAAAACCCTATTAAACATTCTCATCTACATCTACTATGTTGTATTAGTTTTGATGATGAATTATATTTTCCCTTCATTGTCTTAATTTGAAAATATCATATAGAAAGGGATATTTTGATATCATGCTACACTAACAAATGTCTTTGGCAAAGAAAGTGTTCAATTTGTAGCAGGAGATTCTGTTATGTGCTAGGACATTCCTCAACATACTACAAGGAGAAACTATTACATTGAGGAAAGATATCTCAATCACACTGAAGTTGTGATTTGCTCTATAAAGAAGAAGAAAACTTCTTGAAGGCAGCTGACATGTTCTGCAGAAGAGTTGTATGAAGTAAAAGAGAAGGATGGAAATGATATCATACAAGAAGAAAGCAAGCAAATGGACTTCATTGATCATTCATCAATTTGCAAAATCAACATGAGCATTTCTAATATCTATCTTTTATATTCAGTAGAAATTTTGCACATGTTTGGTATCTATATGCTTTAATTGTGAAAGATGTTTTGAAAAAACTCTCCAAATTCTCTCAAACTTGCTTTCAAATCGGGGAGAGAAAATCAATTCTAATTTGCTTTCATATTTGACCCTCTACAAGCATATCTTTTTTAAACTCAACTTTTTGCTAATGACAAATAAGGGGGAGAGAATAGCAAGAAAAATAAAATATGTTGGGTTTATTAGTTTTTCATATTCATACATATTTTTCTTAAAGTATTTGCCATCATCAAAAAGGGGGAGAATGTTGGGTTTGACTAGTTTTGATGATGTCTTATAGATGACATTCTTAAGAGCAAAAAGATTGTATGATATATTTATCTCTTATATTGACTAACTACTACTATATTTAATGTAGATTAGTTCAAGTTGAATTATAGCTCGAGAAGGAGATAAGAGACTTTAGAAAGAATAAATTAAAGAAGATATCAAGTACAAGAAGAAGAGGACATATTTGAAGAACGTAATATGATCAAGAGAAGAAGAAAGAAAGAAGACTTGATAAATGATAAAATCATCATACAAGTTGTTAAATTAGATTCTACAAGTCTCCACGGTGACATGGAAGTTGGAATGGCTCAAATCGAAGTTAAAATGATCAAATACGAGCTTCAGGATGAATTGCCTCTAATTCCCATTGATACTGAGTATCAGGCTCCCATTCTCAAGTATCAAGCATCAATACTCGAGTATGTAACCTATATACCCGAGTATGACACTCTGTTCAGCTCTGTTTTACGTTCAGCTTCGGGCGACCTTTGGTAAATCGACAATATCTCCCAAACCAGAGATCGTATTAAGGTGAAACCAATTTTTTTGGACACTATACATCCAAAAGGTTCTAGTCGCACAAGATTCAAGTCCAACAGAGGTTATATGAGAGAGCTATGAATTTTTGAAAATGAGAGTGACATCACCGTCACATTCCTGACCAAGGCTCAATGTTTTGGGTATATCTCACAAACTAGAAATCCAATTGAGGTGAAACCGGTGCCATTTGAAAGTATACTCAAAGGGCTTTCCAACAAGACTTGAACCGATCAAATCTGAATTCATACCAGGAAGTTATGATCTTCGAAAGTAGACACTCACACAGGATAAGTTATACCCGAGTATGATATTCACATACTCGAGTATTGACGGAGAAAACCAGTTCGCACTGTCAAGATATCAGATCATGATATTCAATTCAATTTAATATACTCTTTAATGATTTGATTCCTAACCATTGACCTCAGTGATTTGTGAATACTAATATTAAAGTGCAGGATTATGAGGAATCAAATTGGGCAATTCGATTTACGCGTTTTGAGAATATCTCTGCCAAAATGGAAGTTATCAACAAATTGATGCAGGAATAATGAAGCAGGACGAGTGAAATTCATACACAGCAAAACGAATTCGTTGCTAACATTATGACCATTATGATATTGCCAAATAATCCTCAAACGAATTGAAGTGAGATTATGCAGAGATAATGGAATGTTTTTGAATTCAAACGGTGGAGTTCTTCAACGGACACCTTCATCCAACTAGTATAAATATGAAGCCATGGGGGCTCAAAGAAGACACACACATGCAGCAGAACAAACGATCAAAGAAAGATACTCTCCTGAGCTTGGTTTCGCCAATCTCTTGAGTGATACTTTCGAGATACTTGCTGAAATACTTTCTGCAATACTTTCGAATACTTTCTGAGATTGTGTCACCACTTGTTCTTCAGTGCTTATGTTTATCTGCTCTTAGAGAGAGTCATTCATCTATTACTATTTCTTGTAAGGAACTCAAAGTATTGAGACTTTAAGACTGGGTCATTTGATTGCAACTTGTAAGGGGGAGTGTTATTCAAAAGAGAGGAATTGCTCCAAGAGTTACAAAGTGTGTAATCAAGCGGGTGTATCAATTACAACTTGTAAGGGGAGTGGAGTCTCGAGAGTGAGAGGACCATCCTTCGTTTACAAAGTGTGTAATTGTTCTTGAAAGATAGTAGAATCCCGCAGTGTGTCCGGGGACCGGACGTAGGTCAAGGATTAGGACCGAACCAGTATAAATTGCCTTGTGTCCGTCTCCTTCTTCCTCCTTTGCTATTTTTGTTTAACTTGCAAGAAAATTTAATATCCCCAATTCACCCCCCTCTTGGTAATATTCCGGCTTTCAGATACTACCGCAGATTTATACAGAATTTCTCACGTCTTGCCTTACCATTGACAAAGCTCACGAGGAAAAATCAATCATTTTTATGGGATGATGACTGTGAGAGGAGCTTCCATGAACTGAGGGAGAGGTTGACTACAACACTAGTGTTGATTATCCCAGATCTGAGTAAGACTTATGTAGTCTATAGTGATGCCAGTGGTCATGGGTTGGGATGTGTCCTGATGCAGCAGGGCAGAGTGGTGGCTTGCGCCTCTCGTCAGTTGAAGCCTCACGAGTCGAACTATCCTATGCATGATTTAGAGCTTGCGGCTATCGTGTTTGTTTTGAAGATATGGAGGCATTACTTATACGGTGCGACCGTAGAGTTGTTCTACAACCACAAGAGTTTAAAATATCTGTTTGATCAGATGGAACTCAACATGAGACAACATCGCTGGATGGAGTTGCTAAAAGACTACGACCTGGAGATCAAGTATCATCTGGGTAAAGCTAATGTCATTGCAGATGCTCTAAGCAGAAAAGCGGTGCAGGTAACATATATGATGATTCAAGAGCAGAGATTTCTCGAGGACTTCAGATATTTAAACCTGTCGAATCAGGTTTGCATGAGTCTTAATACGCTCGAAGAAGCCTATCTTGCAAGTCTTCTTGTTAGTCAAGGAGAATATGATTTGAGAGATGAAGTCGAGGAAGCTCAGAGGCATGATGAATGGGCTATTGCAATACGGGAGAAGATCTCTCAGGGCGAGACTCAATATCACGACTTATCACTTAGTGGATTGGTCAGATATAAGAAGCAAATTATATACCGTCGGTTGATGAATTAAGGCGGAAGATACTGGATGAGGCTCACAAGAGTAAGTATACTCTACATCCAGGAATGGTTAAGATGTACCATAATTTAAAATCTGAACTCTGGTGGCCCCAGTTGAAGAAAGATGTAACCCAGTATGTGGCCAGATGCTTGACTTTCCAAAAGGTGAAGATCGAACATCGACGACCCCTTGGTCTTCTTCAATGACTAGAAATTCCGGAATGGAAATGGGAGAATGTAATCATGGATCTGGTGGTGGGATTGCCCAAGATCAGGAATCACGACGCGATCTGGGTAATTGTTGACCGATTAACTAAAACGTCACATTTTATCCCTATCAGTGTCAACTATTCTCCGGAACGGTTGGCAGAGATTTATATCAAAGAGATCGTAAGAATCCATGGTGTACCTAAAAGCATTGTCTCTGACCGGGACACACGATTCACATCTCGATTTTGGCAAGCATTGCATGAAGCGTTGGGTACTAAGCTGAAATTCAGTACGGCTTACCACCCTCAGACCGATGGTCAGTCAGAAAGAACGATATAGACGCTGGAAGATATGTTGAGAGCGTGTATTGGATTTTAAAGGGAGTTGGGATCGACATCTTCCATTGGCAGAGTTCGCGTACAACAACAACTATCATGCAAGCATACAAATGGCTCCGTTTGAAGCATTGTACGGGTGAAAGTGTCAATCACCTATTTGCTGGACGGAATTGTCCGAGAAAGAATTACTTGGACCAAATATAGTTGATTAAACTTTTGAACAAATCGCTTTGATCAAGAGGAGACTCCTAGCGGCACAAAGTAGACAGAAGAGCTATGCTGTTAAAAGGAGGAGACCTCTGAAGTTCAAAGTCGGAGATCATGTGTTCCTAAAGATATCCCCAACAACCGGTGTCGATAGAACACTTAAGAGGCGAAAACTAAGTCCTCGTTATATAGGGCCGTTCGAAATTCTGGCAGAGCGTGGACCCGTCGCTTACCAAATAGCTTTACCCCCGAACCTGAGCAACCTCCATGATGTTTTCCATGTTTCTCAGTTGAAGAAATACTAACCAGACCACGATCATGTTATTGAGTATGAGGAAGTCGAAGTGCAACATGACAATACCTTCGTAGTCGAACCGGAACGAATTCTCGATTACCGAGAGAAGGGACTTAAAAACAGAAGTATTTCGATGGTGAAGGTAGTCTGGAAGGGATTATCTCCTAGTGAGGCAACTTGGGAAACGAAAGAAGACATGAAGGAAATATATCTGGAGTTTATCTCTCATTATTAACTATTCAAGCGTTGAAAATTTGAAAGTTGGGGCCAAACTAATTGATAGAACCACTCTGGTCCTAAATATGATATCTAATTGACTTTTTTTAGAGAGATTAAAGAAACTAATTAAATTATTTTAAAGTATTTATATTTATATATATTTTTCAAACTAATTTTTTGACTTATAAACTTATATATAATATAATAACACACAACATATGATATAATTAAATAGCTTATTTAATCCCCCCAAAAAAAAAGCAGCAGCTAGATCTTATATTTAAGATCGGAGAGTATTATGAAACTCTTGAAATTTGAATGGTGAAAGACTTCTAAAAAAGAAGTTGAATGCAATAATTTTGATGGTAACATTATATTGCCCTTTTTAGTACGAGCAATAATAACAATTCAGTTGTGAAAGATTTTGCAAAGTTGTGTTAGAGCTACGTGTTATGCATATACTGGTTTAAGGATAAGTAATATATTTTTTAAAATAAATGAGATATTTTTGTAATTTAAATATTCCTTATAAACAAAATAAATAAGTTGTAACATCCCAATTTCAAAAGCAGTATATTATTATTTTTTCATCAAAACATCATTTCAAATAATCAGAGTAGAGCTTCGGAGCGATTGAGTAACTGATATGTATATATAAAATGCCGTAAGTCTGGCCAATTTACAGAAGCGGTACAAAACCGTGTGGTTTAAAAGTAGATAACAACATCAAAGGAAGGCTTCAGAGAGAACAACAAAAGAAGTCTTCAGCCGAAACTTCTACACGGGCTGCTTGTCTCTCTCCTCGGTCCTCCTGAACCTGACGCTATGTTAAGGGCTGAGATCCAGCGCACCGGATCTCAGGTAACGGTTAACCTCATGTTTATGTATACACATACAAACGATGACATCCACAACATCATCAGCACATACCATCACTCTATCACAACCCATGCATATGTATTGCCCCCAAAGATGTAGGCCTATTGCCCCCAAAGATACCGATGATTGCCCCCAAGATACGTACATATTGCCCCCAAAGATACGTACATATCCTCTAACCACTATATGCATTCAAACAAGATAACATCTATACAACACACATACCACATACATGCATACCATAAACATCGAGTTAGTGTTACAAGACGCGAACGTACCTTCGTTGACGGTAGACGGTATTCCGTCTAAATCGTACTTTTACTAAAATCGTGAAACGTCCAACAGTGGCACGTCGGGCAGCGTAACGGCAGCAGATCATAGTTTCTGATATCCTATAAGAGTATTATCACTTTTATTAGTGATTTGACATTACGACCGGCATTTTAGGTAAAAATTACCATTTTGCCCCTATACCCCTAATTGGCGGAATTTCGCCAGAGCTTCGCTACTTTGACCTTAAAATCTTCCAAAATTTTGCCAGAACTTCGACCCAATCATGATTTTCGAAATTCTAACTTAAAATAGCCCTATCATATGATATCTAATCATACTTGAAAGATTAAAGGCTACTCTAACATTACTACTCTAACTACTGAAAGAACTACTAAGCTTAAGTACCGAAAAACTTACCCGTAGCTTGCAGCTTTCTCTCGCAGCTCCTCTCTCTAAAACCTCTCTCTAAAACCGAAATCTACTCTTGAAATGGTGTGAAGAGTGAATGGAAGGGGGGGTATTTATAGAAAAGGAGGTAGGATTTCGGCCGTCGGATAAACTTTGTGAGAATCGATCTGGACCGTTCATTACATAACTTTGGAAACAAGTTTTCTCCTTTTCCTCTCCTCTTGGCCGAAAATACCATGCCCCAAAATTCAAAGGAAGAGCAAATCAAATGGTGCCAAGTGTCCACCTTCCAGAAGCCTTCCAGTCGAATTCTCCGATCGGTGTCCGATTCGCGTAATTTCGGAGAAATCTCAAAATTCTGGATTCATAACTTTGAAGATCTTCTCTTCCTTAATAGAAATGTCTATTCTAATCCAAATTTTGATTTCATACAGGGTTCCAACGGTCCTGCTGAAGTTTTACGGAAAAACGTGTCGGTTTCGGAACGAAATTGAAGCGACCGCCATGGACAAGAATGCACCGATTCCAAATATGTCCAGAAAACTCTCAACTCTTCCCCGATGTCGCAACATGACATTTAGATCCTTAACTTTCAACTTGGCTATCCGGCTTTTCTCTAATTTCCTATTTCGTCTTATTAGGAAAAGCTCTACCGACTTCAGAATAAACTTCCGGAAAAGTCTAATGGAAGATAAAAATCCACTGATCAATATTTTACCTTGAATTTGGAAATCCTATTCCTGGTTCTCTAGATAGGATCCGTTTCCTATTTATTTTTTTACTATTCACTCTAATTAATTATATTATTTAAATAATACAACTTGTAAAATATCATGATATTTCAATCCAAAATTCTATCCACTCTTGCTCAATAATTTCGGTCAAAAATCTGGTCCTTTTCTTTTAATTTTTGTTTTTATTAATTATTTAATTAATTAATATTATATAAAATAATTATTTAATAATTATTTTATATACTCTTTTACAAAATTTCCCTATTGGTCAATTCTTGTTTTTAATCTCAAAAATACCTAATCTTGTTTATTTTTCTCCATCTTCTCCAATTAATTAGCAAATACATTTATACTAATTTTTAGCCATTAACCACTAATTATGGAGTTTTACATAATTATCTTTGAATTTCCTTCGCTTAAGCTTAAGTAATTAGCCAATAATTACCTAATTATTTTCTTTATCAATAGTTGATAATTTTCTTAATTAGAATGCCTCATTACCTCATAAATTTTACACTGACATTTCTGTTTCCATGTCCTCTACATTATTTTAGGATTTACGAGGGTATTTTGGTCATTTCAATACTTTTTGGACATTCTTATACAATTTCTCCAAGTTTGTAATTTAATAAATTACCTAAATTAGGGACAATATCCTTCCCTATTTCAAATAAATATTTGCTTGCCTCTTTTATAGCTTTCACAGGGTATTTATAACCCATAATGTATTTAGGGCCCTATTTACAAATTTTCAAACGTTTTAGTGACCTAATTGCAAATTATCTAATTTCAAGGGAAATTACCCTAACAACAAGGTAAACTCAATACAAGGTGTTTGAGACCTCATATTCACCTATTTTCAATAGATATATTTCTCAATTTTTGATATTTACCCTAAGTGTGATTTTTAGGGTATTACATAAGTTAATTGTTAACATATTTGAAAGAAGTTAGTAATAGCAAAAGCATACTGATACCGATTTAAAGTTTGTCTAGTACTGCAAGGCCTCGTTAGATCCCTCTAGATCTCGATTCCAAATCCTAAAGTCTAAAGGAGACACTTGTATTAAGAGAGGTAGCTACGAACTTCAAATTACCAAATACTAGATGATAATAAAAAAATAAAAAGATAAAAACACACTGATTCCACCCCTAACCATAGGGATAGAAAGTGTGTTTCAACGTTATTTCATAATTTTTTGAAGAAGTTGATTAATTGTCTCATATTACGTCACGAAGTGTTAAATAAGAACTCAAGTAGAAAGCAGACCCGCACAGCATACACACACACGCACATATATCACTACCTCAATTTTGGTCGATAGCAATAGTTTTGTACCGATAATAACAAAATTGTCAGTCAAATAAAAAACTAATTAAAGACAACTTTTTCATTAATTGAGGCATCCAAAGTAAATTTTATAGTATTGATGCAAAAAGCAATGCATCAACATTAAACATCCAAATCGCAGCGGATGGAGTCACGCAACATTAAATAATATATACTCCCTCCGTCCCTAATTATAAGAGTAAATTTTGGAGTTGGTTTTGGTCC
Organism: Acacia pycnantha; assembly: GCA_025563575.1. Taxonomy (NCBI): domain Eukaryota; kingdom Viridiplantae; phylum Streptophyta; class Magnoliopsida; order Fabales; family Fabaceae; genus Acacia; species Acacia pycnantha. Next base: position 46,756 of record JAMWYP010000337.1, on the reverse strand, counting down.
TAATTATAAGAGCAAGTTTTAACTTTTGTCAATTTTTTCCTATAATACCCCTATTTATACTTATTATTAGGAGCATTATATATATGTGTGTTTACATATATATGTATATTTGTGTTTATGTGTGTCAATATCATGTGTAGATATATATGTGTGAACACACACACACACACACAGATATATATATGTGTGTGTGTGTGTGTGTGTGTGTGTAGATATATGGGTGTGTGTCTCTATGTATGTAGATAGATCTATATGTATACACATATATATACACACATATATGTTTATATAGCAAGATCATTATTTCAATTAGAAAGCGTGTGGAAAGAAAATTAGATCTATATGTATACACATGGCTATATAAAAAGCAACTAATATACATATATAAACTAATATGTCATGGATATCTAACGTAAGACAAATTAGAAACACTTATAATTGGGGCAACTTGTGTCATTTTAAATTTATATAAGGACATTTTAGGAAAATGAGTAAAATTAACTAATTTAACTCCTCTCCTTAATTCTCCCAAAATCGGTTAAATTGCTCCTATAATTAGGGACGGAGGTAGTATTATGACTACAAATAATGCCGGGTGATTAGAGGAAGAAGCTAAAAGACCTAAATCCGACTAATGGACAGTTATATCCTCATTCTTGATTAATTTTTAAAAATATTAAATATTTGTGTTAAAGAGCAGAGTTTCTTCTCAATCCACTTCCATATATTTCCATTTTCCCAATCCACTTCTATCTCAATGATCTATTTTGTTTATCTCCGTGAGGAACCCCGATCAAATATATTGTTTAAACAATTAATATTCAAAAATAAAATAAACAAAAATTAATAAATTCAAACCGTTTGATTGTTATATGAATAATTAATAATTTATATTAAGGAAATCAAAGTAGTTTGTGTGGGTGTTTGGGAGAGGAAGTTAAGATACCAAATTATGTTCTTAAGAAGTTTTCTGATTTTATGTATATGTTTTTTTTTTTTTGTTCTTAATGCGCACATGAATATTAATTGTCAATGACCAACGATTTTAAAAAAAAATTAAATTATGACCAAAGAAGAATTTACCTTTGCCGTTTTTCAGACGCACAAAAACAATAAGTCAACACCGACAGACTTTATTAAATTAGATTATGACTAAAAAATAACTTTCCACAACACATGTTTTAAAGAATTATCTCCAAATAATGAATAGTCTCTTTCATTAGCTATTGAAGTGAGAAAAATCAAAGTTGGGACCAAAGTGAGGATAGCATAACCCAACTTTTAAAATTTGAATAATTAACATGTAAAATTAGACATTTTTTGTAATAAATAATGCAATTGATATTAATTTTAGTATTTGTATTGAATATTGACAATGAACTTTGAAAACAACCATTTCATTGGAGTCTTGCACACGTCTATGGCATCCTTGCTGGAGTTGTAAATGCTAAACATTCGCAATAATAATTTTTCAGGAAATTTTCCAAGTTTTCTGAAGAACAAAACCAACCTGATTTCATTGGATCTAGGAGATAATTAATCAATTTTTCAGAATGGTTCCATCTTGGGTTGGACAAAGGTTTTCAAGTTTAAAGATTCTTGTTCTGAGATCAAACAAAATCTCTGGTCCAATTCCTCATCAAATTTGTAACATGAGAGTCTTAGAAATCTTGGACCTTTCTCATAACGAGTTGACAGGATATATACCAAAATGTGTCAAGTATTTGAGTTCCATGTTGGCAATAAATAGTACTTTAGAGTCTTACATTTATTTTGACACTTTAGAGTCGTCCATGTATTTTGTGGAGGCTCATGTTCGTCAATTGTTAGTTGAAGCATTATTGTTGAAAGGAAGAGTTTATGATTACAACACCAACCTTGGTCTCATCACAAGCATCGACTGCCCAAGCAATGAATTATCTGGAGAGATACCAACGGAACTGACAAGACTCAAGGGACTCCATTACCTGAACCTTTCAAAAAAATCAATTTCTTGGCCAAATTCCTCAAAATATTGGCCACATGGAATCATTAGAGTCTTTGGATTTTTCAATAAATCGTCTTTTAGGCACTAGTGAAAAAGTTTGAAATTCTCTCAATTGTTCTTCATCTGTTCTTCGTGTTCTTTGTGTTCATGATGAACTTCTTCATTTCTGTTCGATTTACGTTCTGCATAGCTATGATAGGCTAAGCTTCGGTGATTAGCCCACAGATTGAGGATTCCACTATCCAGAGGACTCGTTCTTAAACGGTAACAAACTCGTTTCTGTTTTGTAATTTCGGATTCGATTTACTTTCGGATTGGGTGTTAGATTTAATGCCCAGATTGAGAAATCCCAAGGATTTAGTTCGAACTAGGTTTAAGTGCTTGCTGTGCGATCGCACAGTGACACGCCACTGTGAAAGTCGGAATATTACCAAGAGGGGGGGTGAATTGGTATTATATAATTTTCTTGCAAGTTTAAAACAGAAGAAATGAAGGAAGAAGAAGGAGATGAACACAAGGCAATTTATCTTTGGTTCGGTCCTAATCCTTGACCTACGTCCAGTCCCAGATACACTCAGGATTTCACTAACTTGCGATCAAATGATTACACACTCTGTAACACTCGGAGCAATTCTCTCTCTCTCGAATTACACTCCCCCTTACAAGATGTAATCAAAGACCCAATCCCAAAGTCCCAAAAACTATGAGACTCTCACAAGGAAATGATAATAGAATACAAACTCTCTAGAAAGAGCAGATGTAAATGAACACTGAAGATCAGAGTATTACAGAATAACTATCAGAAAAGAAACAAGCTCTTGTCTGTCTTTGCGTTCTGTGTATTGCGATTCTGTGTATATTTTTGTGCAGCTGGAAGTCTATGTATTTATAACCCTTTGAAGTTTCTGACCGTTGTAGGTGCACTCTGAACTTTGAACTTGGAGGAAATTCATAGCTGATTGGAGCATATCTGTATAATTCCCATTTCTGCAAAATCCTCATTAAAAGGGGACATTTTCGTTGGAGCTTTCAGGGTGATTGGCCATGATGTTATTTTTCCAAAATACTTGCATCCAATCGTTTCTTATTGTTCTCGGCCGTTTGAAAATGATTAGCCACCTTTCAAGCATGTTTCCTTTTCTCGCGATTTTGAATTGATATTGCGTGACTTTTGAACACGATCTGCAATATTCCTTTATCATCTGAAAACTGTGAGTAAACATATTAGGAATAAACTAATTTTGATCATAATTAATAATAAGAGGTACCCAATATGTAATCTGGACTTTAGATATAATCAGAAGGCTACGTATCAGCGATTCCCATAAATTCAGCGAACATGACTCGAGTCATTCGTGTATGATTAGAGTCATTTTAGTGAGTTTATCAGACAGAGAAGAAGTTCGCAAAAGTTGACTCGAGTCATATTACTTGACTGGAGTCATTGTCTTGAAATTCAATTTAGACGACTCGAGTCATGTTGGATGACTGGAGTCATAATTGTGTTTTTCGCAAACAGAGAAGAACTTCTGATAACTTGACTGGAGTCATCTACCTTGACTCGAGTCATTATTAAAATACAATCAGACAGAGACGAAAAAGCTTATAACATGACTGGAGTCATACATGTTGACTCGAGTCATATCAGTAAAAATTATATCGAGGTTTCGTCGACTTATATATGACTCGGAGTCATTTAACTTGACTCGAGTCATTATTAACATATAATCGACAGAGACGAAAAAGCTTATAAGATGACTGGAGTCATACATGTTGACTCGAGTCATATCAGTAAAAATCATATCAGAGGTTTCTGTCGAAACATATATGACTCGAGTCATCTACCTTGACTCGAGTCATCCCAATTAAAATAGTTTGATCATGAACAGCATTTTGATTTACAATTTTTCAGTTATCATCAAACCGATGGAGAACTAACATTCTCCCCTTTTGATGATGACAACACTTGTGAATCAAAAAGTTTTCAAGTCTTGGAAATTTGAGACACATATAAAGATAAGCATTTAATTATCATTCATTGCAGATAACATATAGAAAACATGTAGAAAATGTTCCTTTGCATTCAACCATAGTTAGAACATACATGCCCTTTATACAAAAAGTTCCTTAGTATCTAAACAAAGTTAGAACAGATAATGTACTACAAAATGTGCTGCAGCTACTATAAATATATCTTCATTTGTTGTTCATACTGCAATGACTACTTGGCTTTTTCTCCCCCTTTGTCATCAGCCAAAAAGGAGGGATTAGATGAGAGGGAAGCATTTAAGGCTTGGAGAATAGGAATGGGGGAATAGATGGTGAGTGAGAGTGATGAAGGATCGAGAGGAGAGGTGTCAGGTAGTGGAGAGTGTGGTCTGGAAGGAGTGAGTAAGGGATGAGTGGAGGAGTTGGAATGCTCATCAAAAAGGTCTGCAATATGTGTGGATGAGTGGATGAGTGGAGGTGAAGGAATTACTTTTGAGGGACCAGCATCATCTGAGCCTTTTAAAATCCTGTCCATCTTGGAGTCCACCATATGAAAGATTGTGTGAATTTGTTCAATTTTGAATCCTTTTCTTTCTTGGTATCCAACCTTTCTTGGATCCAATCTTTGTTAGCTTGTAGAAATCAAAAATTCACATGCTCTTATGAATATAATCAATTCAGCATAGTTGAGCACAATGAATTAATCATGACTTTATGCATAAAAGAGATACTTTCTTTTCAAATCATCATGTATGCATACTTAATTAAGTTATTAACATTGCCATCCCTTTGAAGAATAAATCAGCATGTTAAAGCCCAATTTGAAAGATAGTTTGCAATGTTAATTCCTAAGGTTACGAATGTAAAACCTCAATGAATATTTCAAATGATAGGAAAGGAGGTCTTACAATTGTATACCTTTACCTTAGGTACTTGGAGTGTTGGCTTTGCTTACCCATTTGTTCTTCATATGACTTTCCATGGGTATCTGCAAAGTTCTCTAAGAAAATGTAGACTTCAAGAGTCTTCTATTTGATACTTGAGAGGTTCTCCTTTTCTTGTTCTCCTCAAGATAGTTGAATGGTACTCTATGGTAGTTTGTTCTTGAGGTGGAAGATACTCTTCTTGCTTGTATCCATTGCTTCTTATTATTTGACCTTGTAGTTCCAAAGCAATGGCTTTTCCACAAGTTCTCCTAACTGATATGAGTTTCCTTGTAGGTTCTTGAGAAACTATTGGATTCTTCTTCATCTTCTTAGTACCCTTATGTCCATTGGTTTTCAAATCAATCTGCACACATAAAGCACTAGATGGACGTTTTGGTACCCATTTATACTTGGGTCATTGACTGTTAGTATTGGACCTTACTTGTCCTTTAGGAACCCAAACAGATATAGTCTTAGATGGACTGACAACACTTTCAACTTCAACACAAATGTTAGAAGTATAAATAGAATCAAGAGTATCCCAAATTTCTTTAGCACAAGAGCACAACCTGATTTTCTCAAAATCATTTTCTGTCAATGCACTGTAAAGAAATTTCATTGCTCTAATATTCAATGAAAACATTTTCTTTTCTTTTTCTCGTCCAATCCTTTCTTGGAGTAAAGTCAAAAATGTTTGTAAAGACTTTCCACATATCAAAATCAGTTGCTTTGATAAAACTAGTCATTCTAGCTTTCCAAAACCAAAATCAATATCTTTGAAAAGTGGTGGAATGGTAAAGTCAAAACCTTTCAAAAACGAGCAGCACCCAAAATTAGCCATTTGATAACTCTTGAGACTAAGTCCTTTAAACAAGAACCCGGCTCGATACCAAATGAAAGACTTGGCTATCACCCAAGAGGGGGTGAATTGGGTGTTTGATTAAAAACTTAGAACTTTAAAAACTTTTCTTCACTTATTGGAAATAGTTTGAATGTCAATAATAATTTATAAAGTGATAAGCAATCATTCATATATGCTGGAATGTAAGAGATAAGGGAAGAGAATATGCAAACGGTGATTTATACTGGTTCGGCCCAATCCTTGACCTACGTCCAAATCCCTAAGCTCTACTTGAGAATTTCAATCCACTATCTTCTTTCAACTTGATTACACGTTCGTACTTGAAGTAATCCTCACACTAGGACTTACTCCCCTTACAAACTATAATCAATACACCCGTTTGATTACACACTCGCACTCAAAGTAATCCTCTCACTAGGATTCACTCCTTACAAGCCGTAATCAACACAATGTGTTTCCCACTCAAGATCACCCAATCTTGAGTAACTCTACTGTAGAATGATAGGATGTTTACAATGATTCTTCTCTCTCGAAGTGTATGGATAAACACCTGAAGTACAATACAAAACATTTCACTCTCTATGATTTATAGACATTGAAAATCGTGAGAGTAAATGATATAAAGATCGAGTATTAGCATGTTGAAGATGTAAGCTTGTTCTCTCGCTTGTTGTGTTTTTTGAAGGTTTGTATGCAGCTCTATATATAGCGGCAAATCTTCATATGACCGTTGCTTCTCAATTCTGAATTCTCTCCATTCGAAATTCTAGCCGTTGGGACTCACGGCCTTTTCGATTTCTAACTTTTGCTCGCATTGAAGATTATGACCGTTATGTCATTTAATGACTTTCCTTTATTTGTTCAGGGAATCATTCTGAGTAATGGCTATATCAATTGTTTCCAAGTGAAGGATTTCTTCTTCTTGAATTTTCCTCTGTTTGACGCGTGAAAGTAAATGCTCTGATTTTCCGTTTCGTCAATAGTGGTTGATTCCTGTCATGAACATTAATTCGAATGCTGAATCTGTTTGGCTTATGTCCGTTGGAGTATTTCATCATCTGAATGATTTAATCCTTTGGAGAAGCATTACAGTTGAGTGGACAACTTCGTTTCTTCAAGTTTCTCATTGGATTCAGTCATCTTTCCCATTTCTGAGATTATGCAGCAAGTGAAACATGTACACAAATGATATAAATAATGTTAAGAAGAAGTATAAGTCATTTGGTAATCATGTGGATGTTCTTTGATGAGAAACGAGACTTTCGAAATGCTGTTTTTCTGAATCAGGGTCATGAACTCGAGCTTGGATAAGTAGGCTCGAGTTTGCAAGGGTCAGGTTCAGCTTCGCAAGGTGCAAACCGGAGGTTCGAGCAAACTCTAGAGTTTGTAACATTTTTCAGCATCTAGGCTCGAGTCTATAATTATAGGCTCGAGTTTGGGTCTCTTCAAAATCATCTTTTGCTCTCTGTCTTGTCTAGGCTCGAGTTTGTCACTTATAGGCTCGAGTTTGGATGATTTTCGCGACACAGTAGCTCTCAGAACCCGCGAACTCGAGCTTGTCAACTAATAGGCTCGAGTTTGCTTCTCAGCAAATTGTGCAACACCCAGAACAGACTGTCTATTTTTGGGGGCCATATCTCCCTGGTCTGAACTCCGTTTTGGTTGGTTCAACTATCTATTTTAAAGCCCTTTGAGTCTACTTTCCAATGCCACCAATTTCAGCTCAATTGGATTCTCCGTTTGTGAGATACACTCAAAACATTGAAGGTTGGTCATTTGTGTGACGTGAATATCACTGTCAACTTCATAAATTCATAGCTCCTTCATCTTGACTCCGTTTGGCTTCAATTATATATCAAAATGACGCATTGGGAGTCTAGTTTCATATGCCACTGGTTTCACTTCAATCCGATCTGTATTTTAGGAGATATCATCGAATGACCACACGTCGCCCGAGTGAAACGTGGAACAGAGTAGCTGAAATGTTGAACACCGCTGTAAGCTCGAGTTTGCCAACTAATAGGCTCGAGTTTGCCTTGTCCAGAGACACCGAAATGCTGAAGACACTACAGCTCGAGTTTGCTAATGATGGGCTCGAGTTTGGAGTTCCAAACCTGAGGTTTGAGTTCTAAGCTCGAGTTTGACTTGTCCAGAGGCGCCGAGTTGCCGAGGACATTACGGGCTCGAGTTTGCAAGTTATGAACTCGAGTTTGCTCATCCCGGAACTGATTTTTGATGGTTTAAACTCGAATTGATCCGTTCAGCTTCCATATGATCTTGGATACTTCTAGCATCAATATAAGAACTTCAATAAAGATATTCCATTGCATTGCAAGTTCTTCCTTCTTCAATTTCTTCTCTCCTTCTAGATTATCCCCCAAAATCATTTGATAACCTCTTGCTTCCTTAATATTATGATATTCCCATTATATTGTGCAAGAGCTTCTTTCTTCAATCAACATTCTCCATCATAAAACTTTGCATCTACATTAAATATAATAATTAGTCAAAGTAAAAGATAAATGTAGTATGCAAGCTTTTTGCTATTAAGAATGACATCTATATAAGACATCATCAAAACCAACACCCTGTACACTCGGGGCATTACCACAGGAGAAAATTTCAGAGGCCCTAATGGTTCGCCTGGTCTAAGAATTTCGAAAAACTTTCTAGAATTATAACCAATATCAGGAACAGGTGGAGGATTATCAATTAAAAGAAGGGAATTGATAATCTCTGCAGACAAAGTGATGGAGACACCTCTAACTGATGTAATAACTTTTTCTTCAACAATTTTACCACGTTTATCCAATTTATTGGCCATAGACATATTGAAGTAAAATTGCCTAACAATGTTGAGACTATAAGGAGTATATATGGCAAGCAAATTTTTGAATTGCTCTAGCCAAGGAGAAAGGTCAAGATGACACTCCTCCTTTAGCTTAGCTAAATCCACATACACTGTGGGAAAAAAGCCACAAGAACCAAATTTCTCTTTGAACTCCTTTAATTGAGCATCAGAAAAGACAGTGGGTCTACATGTAAATTCAGATGAATGAGGTGGTTTAAGTAATGAAGAAGGGTCAAAAGAGGGTTTTTGCAATTCAGTACCTTCCTAGAACCGAAGCAATTGGTGGAGAACCAATGTGGGCGGTTGAGGTTGAAAATGCTTTGGACCCCGATTTCTAGAGACATGGTGACATTCTCTTCATCTTTTTCGGCAACCACCACTGGTTCCTTATTTTTTCGAGTAGCAGTGGATGCATCAATCTTCTTTGGAGCAGGAGAATCAGAAGGTTCGTTGATTTGCAGCTTTCTAGATTTCTTGGAAGAAGAATCAGTAGGAATAGCCGATCGTTTTCTCGAGCTTCTAGGTTTAGTGGATACTGGAGGAGTTGTGGAGGAAAGAAATGCTAACCTGGATCGTTAATGTTTACCTGTGACTCAAGTTGTGTATGGATGACTCGAGTCATATCTGGTGCATCTGCTCTCTGCCTGATGACTCGAGTTACACTTTATATGACTCGAGTCAGGTGCATTCTTTAGAATCCTGCATGCTTTCTGTGTGTATTTTGACTCGAGTCGACTAACAATGACTCGAGTTACATCAGTAGACAGATACTTATCAGAATCAAGATCAGGTAAGATTTTTACTGAGTAATTCTCACATAGCCCTGCAAAAACAATAAGTGACTACTCCGAAGCTTAAGTCAGTACTTAATCATCATAAACTTAACTAACATTAGATTTGAAATACTTACATTTCATTGGGATTTACCATACCCAATTCTCTTCTAATGAAATTGAATTGTTCTTTGGCCAATGGTTTAGTGAAAATGTCAAAAGCTGCAAATGAGTTGGGATGAACATAACCTTGACATCCTTCTTTTGCACATGGTCTCTGATAAAGTGATGTCTCACATCAATATGCTTAGTTCTTGTATGTTGCCTTTGGATTTTTGCTAAGCTTATTGTACTTGTGTTGTCACAAAGAATTGGAATTTCTTTGAGATAGACACCCAAGTCAGATAGTTGCTTTTTAGCCAAAGAACTTGAGCACAGCAGCTTGAGGCAGCAACATACTCGGCTTGTGAGAGGATACTGCTACGGTGGTTTGTTTCTTGCTAAACCATGACACAAGTGAACCTCCGAAGAACTCACATTGCCCACTTGTGCTTTTTCTGTCAGTTTTATACCCGGCATGGTCAGAATCTGAGTAGGCTACCAGGAATTCTTGTTGTCCTTTTGGGAACCACAATCCAAGCTCCTTAGTATCTGATAGGTAACGAAAGATCCTCTTAACATGTTCAGCATGTATTTCTTTAGGGGCGGATTGAAATCTTGCACACATTCCCACACTAAATCGAATGTCGGGACGACTTACTTTGTAAGGTAGAGCAATGAGGAGTATCAGCACCATTGCAATGTTCCAAACCAAACTTCTTAAGCAAATCACGAAGGTACTTGGTTTGTGAAATGAAGATTCCATCCTTTCTCTGTTTGATTTGTAAACCAAGAAAGTAGTTCAACTCACCCATCATTGACATCTCGGATTCATTCTGCGTTATCTTTGAAAATTCTTCACACAAAGCATCATTAGTAGAACCAAAGATAATATCATCAACATATATTTGTACAATCAAAATTTCATTTGATTTGTTGGTTTTAATGAATAGTGTTGTATCTGCCTTGCCTCTAATGAACCCTTGATCTAATAAAAATTTACTTAGTCTTTCATACCAAGCTCTAGGGGCTTGTTTAAGGCCATATAAAGCTTTCTTTAATCGATACACATGGTCTGGATGATGTTCATTTTCAAAACCAGGAGGTTGTTCGACATAAACTTCCTCCTGAATAAAGCCATTAAGGAAAGCACTTTTGACATCCATTTGATAGAGTTTGAAATCTTTAACACGTGCAAAGGCTAGAAGAACTCTTATAGCTTCCAATCTAGCTACGGGAGCAAAGGTTTCTTCATAGTCAATTCCTTCTTCTTGATTGTAACCTTTAGCCACTAGTCTAGCTTTGTTACGAACAATGATTGCAGATTCATCTCGTTTGTTCTTGAATACCCACTTGGTGCCAATGACCGGATGGTCCTTAGGCCTAGGTACCAAATCCCAAACTTGATTTCTATCAAATTGGTGTAACTCCTCTTGCATTGCTATCACCCAATCATTGTCTGAAAGGGCTTCATCAATTTTAGAGGGTTCAATTTGAGAAATAAAAGCAGAGAAGGTTACTTCATTTAAAGTACTCTTTCTTGTTCTTACTCCTTGATTCACATTGCCTATTACTTGATCTAAAGGATGATTTCTAATGAACTTCCAAGCCTTAGGCTGTGATGAACTAAAATTTTCACAATCATTTTGAGATTCAGATTCGAAAACATTTTCAGGATTTTCAATTGAAGCAGGAGTAGTTTTTGAAAAGAACTGATTTTTGAAAACATTCTTCTTCATCATCCAAAGCCATCTTAGTTTTAGATTCACAAAATACAACATGCATAGATTCTTCAACAACACGGGTACGAGTATTAAAGGCTCTATAGGCTTTATCATCGTAGAATAACCTAGAAATATGCCTTCATCGATTTAGAATCAAACTTACCTGCATTGTCCTTACCATTATTGTGTATGAAGCACTTACAGCCAAAGATACGCAGATGGGACAGATTTGGTTTTCTTCCTTTGTAGAGCTCATAAGGTGTTTTATTCACCTTCTTTCTCATATAGGCTCGGTTTGATATATAACTGGCCGTGCTCATTGCATCTGCCCAAAAGACTTGTGATGTTTGATTTTCGTTTAACATAGCACGTGCCATTTCGGCTGAGTACTCTATTCTTCCTTTCACCACACCATTCTCAAGTGGTGTTCTTGAGCCGAGAAGTTGTGGTTAATTCCATGAGCATCACGAGAATTCTTGAAAGGCTTGATTTTCAAATTCTCCTCCATGATCAGTTCGGATAGCTGAAATACACATACCTTTCTCATTTTGCACTTTTTTGGCAAATACAACAAACATATCAAAAGTTTCATCTTTTGAAGATAAGAAAATAGTCCAAGCAAATCGAGAGAAATCATCAACAATGACTAAAGTATATAAGTTCCCACCAAGACTCTTGACTCTAGCTGGACCAATCAAATCCATATGAAGTAGTTGAAGAGGTCGATTTGTAGAGATTTCAAATTTGTTTTTAAAAGATGATTTAGTTTGTTTACCTTTTTGACAAGCATCACAAATCATGTCATTTTTAAATCGTAGTCTAGGTAAGCCAATAACTAAATCTTTTCTTAACAACTTGTCTAGTTGAAGCATGTTGACATGAGCCAGACGCTTATGCCATAGCCAACTCTCATCCAAGTTGCTAACAAAACACTTTTCGGAAGTAACTTTAGGTAAATCTAATGTATAGCAGTTACCTTCTCTAGGAGCTTTAAACAAGATTCTTTAGTTTACCTTTATTGATAGGAAGATCATTTTTATTGACAATGAGACATTCTTCCGAATCAAAGATGATCCAATTATTCTTGTCAGACTTTGACTCACACTTAGAAGGTCTGTGTTGAGACCTTCTACCAAATAGACATCTTTGATCATCGGTCCATCTTTTGTACCAATTTCACCAATTCAAGTGATGTTTCCTGATTGGTTGCCTCCAAAGTGACTTTACCACCATCCTTTGATTTCATTGCAACAAATTTAGCTTGATCTCTCTGTCATATGTCTGGAGCATCCACTATCAATGTACCATTTGTTCATTCTTGATGCTCTCAAACAAACCTCGCGAATCAAATAGGATTAAGTTTTAGGTACCCATTTTTCTGGGTCCTTTGGGGTTAGTTTGGGCCATAGGAACATAGGTTCCTTTTGGGATCCATTGATAATTGCCAACGGGTTTATTTCTTCCATCCTTTTTGTGAAAACAGGAAGAGGTACTGTGTCTCTTTCGGTTACAGTAATTACAGTGAGCAAAAGGATTTGAAATGTGAACCGTTTTCTGAAAGTAGTTCAAATATGATTTTTCACCTGTTTTCTTCTTACCTTTATTTTTGTCAAAAATAGGATTATATCCTATACCTGATCGATCATTAGTGACCCTTTGATCTTTTAGAATAACATTTAGCATTTCACTACCTTTAGTGAATTTCTCAAGAGTTTTTGTAAGGTACTCATTTTTCTTTTCGCAATAAGGCACTTGTCACATATGATATTTTCTATGAAGAAAGATTTTCTACTTGCTGTTCAAGAGTTGTATTCTTCTTTTTCAAAGCAAAATATTTTTCAGCAAGTTTTTCAAACTCATTTTGAACAAGGTTGTATTCAAGAACATTTCATCATAAGTAGGTTTTGCATCATTATCGTGGCAAACGATAGTTTTCACAACCGAAACTGGAAGTGGGTTTTTGTTTGTTGTTTAAGAAATTTGTTTTCCTTTCTGATAGTAATTAGTTCCCTTGCAATTTTATTGAATTCAGAGTGTAATTCATTGTATTCAGAAAGTAACTCATCAAAAGTAGGTTCAGGATCAAATACCTCTTTTTCATTTTTGTTGTTGTTCTTCTTCTTCTGCCACCAAGCAGACATTGGCAATATCTTCTTTTTCCACATCTTCTTCCTCGTCTGAGGAGCCTGTCTCCCATATGATGTATACATAGGCCTTCTTTCCCAATCGATCAAATTCTTCTTCTTTTCTTTGTCTTTCAAACTGGACATTCCATTTGAAGTGTCCCGTTTCTCACATTCGTAATGTATGACTTGAGCTTTGTCACTTTTATTGCTTGAATTTCCTTTCGGAATCTATTTCTGAAGCCTTGATCCTTTTTGTAAAATTTCTTGAATCTCCGTACGAACATTGCCATTTCCTCATCATCCTCATCATCTCCTGGCTTTGACCTCCTTTTCTTTACAGAGTTTAGAGCAATACCTTTGCTTTTGCCGTTGTTAGCCTCGTCCAAGTCTTTCTTGAATTTCAACTTACTCTCATATTCGGCATACAAGCTTCCAAACAGTAGCCGCAACTGCCATTGATTCTCCAATGGGCCTCTTCTATTGCTGTTACTTTAGCTTCCCAATCTTTTGTTAAAACATTGAGAATTTTTCTCGACCCGAGGACCTTGATCATAGGTCTTGCCCAAGGTCGCTAGTTGATTAGTTAGATGAGTGTAGCGGAGTTGAAACTCGCGATGGTCTCCCGCACTTCATTCGTAGTAAGTCATACTCGTGGAGTCGAATATTGATGCGATTTTCTTTTGATTCCGTAGTTCCTTCATACGCTATTTCTAAAGCTTTCCACATCTCTTTGCAAGATAAGTTGCATATCCTAAGTACTCCTTTTGACCGAGAGCACTTTGCAGCATCAAAATAGCTTTACCGTTGAGAGTAGTATTTTCTTGTCAGCCTCATTAAACTCATCTTCTGCTTTGGGAGCAATTCCTCCTTCAATCTTTGTAGGACGTAATCTCCTTTTTCAATTACCCGCTAGAGTCCATACTCAGAAGCTAGCACGTACACCTTGAACTTTGCTTTCCGTAATGAGTAATGTTCTCCGTTGAATCCTCGGAGGTCGATTGATTGAGAGCACCGTCAGGCAATATTCCTTCCATGATCTTATCTTGGGATGTTAAGCCCAACTGAGACACCTATGCTCTGATACCAAATGAAAGTCGGAATATTACCAAGAGGGGGGTGAATTGGTATTATATAATTTTCTTGCAAGTTTAAAACAGAAGAAATGAAGGAAGAAGAAGGAGATGAACACAAGGCAATTTATACTGGTTCGGTCCTAATCCTTGACCTACGTCCGCCCCCTGATACACTCCGGGATTTCACTAACTTGCGATCAAATGATTACACACTGTAACACTCTGAGCAATTCTCTCTCTCGAATTACACTCCCCTTACAAGATGTAATCAAAGACCCAATCCCAAAGTCCCAAAACTATGAGACTCTCACAAGGAAATGATAATAGAATACAAACTCTCTAGAAAGAGCGTGATGTAAATGAACACTCAAGATCGTGAGTATTACGAATAACTATCGAAAAGAAACAAGCTCTTGTCTGCCTTTTGCGTCTGTGTATTGCGATTCTCGTGTATATTTTGTGCAGCAATGGAAGTCTATGTATTTATAACCCTTTGAAGTTTCGACCGTTGTAGGTGCACTCAACTTTGAACTTGGAGGAAATTCATACCGATTGGAGATATCTCGTATAATTCCCATTTCTACAAAATCCTCATTAAAAGGGGACATTTCCGTTGGAGCTTTGCAGAGTATCGACCATGATGTTATTTTTCCAAAATACTTTCATCCAATCGTTTCTTATTGTTCTCTCGACCGCTTGAAATGATTAGCCACCTTTCAAGCATGTTTCCTTTTCTGCTGCTATTTTGAATTGATATTGCGTGACTTTTGAACCTGATCTGCAATATTCCTTATCATCTGAAAACTGTGAGTAAACATATTAGGAATAAACTAATTTCGATCATAATTAATAATAAGAGGTACCCAATATGTAATCTGGACTTTAGATATAATCGAAGGCTACGTATCGCCGATTCCCAAATTACGAACATGACTCGAGTCATTCGTGTATGACTAGAGTCATTTTAGTGAGTTTATCAGACAGAGAAGAAGTTCACAAAAGTTGACTCGAGTCATATTACTTGACTGAAGTCATTGTCTTGAAATTCAACTGTAACATGACCGGAGTCATACATGTTGACTCGAGTCATATAAGAAAATTATATCGAGGTTTCGAAGCCGACTTATATATGACTGAGTCATTTAACTTGACTCGAGTCATTATTAACATATAATCATACGAGACGGAAAAAGCTTATAAGATGACTGGAGTCATACATGTTGACTCGAGTCATATCAGTAAAAATTATATCATAGGTTTCTGTCGAAACATATATGACTCGAGTCATCTACCTTGACTCGAGTCATCCCAATTAAAATAGTTTGATCATGAACAACATTTTGATTTCCAATTTTTCAGTTATCATCAAAACTGATGGAGAACTAACACACTATTCAGATAAACGCTAGGCGATTGTCTAGTTGAGGGATTTTCTTGACGAATGTAGAGATTTCTGCCGTCTGCATTCAATCGCGAGTTCGTTTTCTAAAACTGCTGGCCCGAGGAAGGAAAGTGGTGGAATTCGAAATCTTGGGTTGATCTTCTGTTTATCTGTTTAATCTGTGTTTCATTTCATTTTGTTTCTATTATTTCGTTTTTAATCTTTTTGAACCAAAACCCCCCATTTTTACTGTTTTTGTTTCACTGTTATTCCAATCAAACCCACTGCGAATTCATTGGGAAAACAATCCAGGCTCCCTATTACTGCAAATATTTTATTGAATCTGGTTATTTTGAGAGACACGGAAAATCTCTTTCAAAATATGGCGCCGCTATCGGGGAATTTGCATTCGTTTGATTCGACAGTGGTGTAAATAGTGTCTAGGTGGTTCAAGCGATCCGGACAGTAAATTTCTTCGACCTAGATCACTGCATCAGTCTTATTCACAAGGAATTGGGCATTTGAGCAAGAGTCACTTCCAAGTAGGAAGTGAGGTCTGACCTATTTTCCCCAAATTCCAACGTTTAGACCACTTTTTCGCTATTTTTCGGTTCGGTTTCGTGATTCTACTAGACAGTTTTTTTTGGAGTATCTCCAAATGGGCTGAAATTTTGTGAGTTGATAGAAAATGGCCTAAATATCAAGACACAATGCTTGCGCTTGTGGTCTTGAGATTTAAGCCAAATTCCATCGTTTAGACCACTTTTTCAATTTTTTTAGTTTTTTTTCCATTTTTTGGTTCCCCAATAGTGTAGAAGTTGCCCTGTCCAAGTCCCATAAATTTTAAAAATCCTTTGATAGTATTTTGGACTTTTTTTGGTTAATTTCTAGGGTTAAGGTGCAGATTTTCCAACCAACTATTACCTGAGGAGCGTCTGGCACAAATAACAATTGAGGGGACCAAAATTGTCAATCAACAATTAAAAAGTTAAAAAAAACACCAAATAACTATTAAAAACAACAACTACCACAATTAAGTTAAAATATGAGGCACTGGCGTAGGACGGTGGCGGAAACGTTGGAGAAAAGAGCGGTTAAGCCTTCTTGTTGAATAAGACAAACACCAACAGAGATGGGTCCCATGGGAGCAAGCATTGTGTTTTTCACTTTTTAATTGTTGATTGGCAATTTTGGTCCCCTCAATTGTTATTTGTGCCAGACGCTCATCGGGTAATAGTTGGTTGGCAAATCTGCACCTTAACCCTAATTTCTAACATAGGTTTTTGCTTTTGTGTTTTTGTGTTCTCTTAGTGTTTTTTCTACTTTTTACCACTTTTGTGGCATTTTCGTAATTCTGAGATTCTGCTTTTTACCACTTTTGGTGGCAGTTTCATAATTATGTGTGTTTGCCAATTCTGCTTTGTGTGTATGCTGCATGAGTACTGAGAATACTACTAATCCGTAAGATTTGTTGCCATTCGATCTGAAATAGAAAGAACAATTCTTACTGCTAGAAGAGTTGTTAGGCTAAGTCATAGGATTAATACTGAACTGGAGTCTGATTGTGACCATTCTGATTGTGTCCATTCTATTGATCTTTCTGATTGTGGTTCTGATAGTATTTCTGATAGTCTTGTTGTTTTCGCTGATTCTAGTAGCAATTTTGCTAACTCAAACATTATGGCAGAAGAACAGGAAAATCGTCCTACTTTAAAGGAATTGGCTGCACCTGATGTTAATTATCAACCTTTGTGCATCCAATATCATGACCTTGCTGCTAACTTTGAGCTTAAATCTAGTCTAATACACTTGTTGCCTAAGTTTCATGGTCTTGCAGGTGAGTGCCCCATTAAGCATTTAAAGGAATTCCATATAGTGTGCAACACAATGAAACCACAAGCCATTGATGAAGATCATATCAAGCTGAGTGCTTTTCCTTTCTCATTGGACGGTGGAGCCAAGGATTGGTTGTTGTACCTTCAGCCCTCATCTATTGGGAGTTGGACCCAGATCACTGAGCACTTTGATTACCTAATTCTAAGATGGTCTGCTACCTGCAAAGAAAGGGTTGGTGGATGCTTCTAGCGGTGGGGCTATGAGTAACAAGACACCTGAAGATGCTTGAGGCTTGATATCCATTATGGCAGATAACTCTCAACAGTTTGGAACCAGGGCCAATAGTACTCCTGTTTACCATATTCAAGCACCTCCAATCCAGTACGATTCTCAGAGATTAGAGACTAGACTTGATGATCTGACTTCCCTTGTGAGGCAGTTGGCAGTGACACAGACAATACAGTCTTCCCCTCCTCAGATTGGGTACTCCTGTGGGTTTTGTTCTAACCCTTATCATTCTACTGACTCTTACCCTACCTTGCATGATCCTACTTACCAAGAACAATCAGTAGCTGTAGTGGGTGTTTTTCCAGGAAAGCCACAATACTAGCAGAATAATGCCTTTTCCAATACTTATAATCCTGGTTGGAGAAATCACCCCAACTTTCGCTGGAACCAAAATCAAAACCAGAGTAACCATTATCAACAGAATTTTGGGAATTACCAGTAGAGATAGTACAGACCACAGACTTTCCAGTAACAATCTGCACCTCCTTTGCCAGCACCACCTCCTCGACTCGTGCCATATGTGCACCTCCACAGTGGCACAACAACAAAGCTAGTACTAGTGATTCCTCATCGGAGGATATGATGAAGCAGCTTTGCCACAAACACTATGCGGTTCCAACAAGAACCGAAACTTCCATTCGTAGTTTGCAAACTCGACAGCCAATTGGCCACATCATCGAACCGCCTACAACCTCTGTGGATCCAACACTCTTTCCTTCACAAACCATTCCCAATCCTAAGGGGAATGTGAGTGCTATCTCACTATGGTCTAGCAAACAATTGGAGGAACCTAAACCAGCTGCAGATGTGACTTCCACATCAGAAAGAGAGTCAGAAACTGTGAAGATTGACTCTAAAAATAAAAAGGCAATGCAACAAGGTGAAGAGGAAGGCATCCCCATTCCTCTTCCTTTCCCTCAGAGAGCAGTTCAATCTAAGAGGTTGGCAGCAAAAGCACAAGAGAAGGATATACTAGAGACATTCAGAAGGGTAGAGATCAACATCCCTCTCTTAGATGCAGTCAAACAAATTCCAAAGTATGCCAAGTTTCTGAAGGAGTTGTGTACCAAAAAGAGGCAACTGAAGGGGAATGAGCGAGTTAGTTTGAACCAGAATGTATCAGCACTCATCCAGCCTACCATGCCTCGTAAATGCAAAGATCCGTGGACGTTTCTATCCCTTGCCTTATTGGTAATTATAGATTTGATGATTGCATGTTAGATCTAGGTGCTTCAATTAATGTCATGCCTGCCTCTATCTATAAATCTATTGGTCTTGGTCCCTTGCGTCCTACGGGTGTTGTTGTCTAGTTAGCTAATAGGAGTAATGCTCATCCTTCTAGTTTGGTTGAAGATGTATTGGTCAAAGTTAATGAATTGATATTCCCTGTTGATTTCTATGTCTTAGATATGGAGGCTGAGTCTTCTAATAGTAGATCACCAATCATTCTAGGGAGGCCTTTCATGAAAACAACTAGGACTAAGATAGATGTGTATTCTGATACTCTTTCCATGGAGTTTGGTGATATATTTGTGAATTTCAATATTTTTGATGCCATGAAACATCCTAGGGAAGAGCATTGTATTTTCTGCATTGATGTGATTGATGACGCTGTGGATGATGTTCTTGCTGATTGGTGTGCTGATCATCCTGATTTTGCATCTATGAGTGATTCTCCCATTTGTGCATGTGCTGATAATAAATGGTGCTCTGTTTGCACTAACTTGGTTAATGCTGCATTATTTGGTAATTCTGACTTGCTTAGTGATTCTGCATTACTTGTTGATTCTGAATTTGAGCTTCATCCTGACCCTGATGTGCATCCTGATTCTGATTTTGATGAGCTTGCTTCTGATTTTGATGAGCTTGCTTCTAATTTTGATAAGCTGAATTCTGATGTTAACATTGAGCTGTATAGCCACAGTTCTTCTTCTGCTTCTTTGAATGTGGTTTCAGGCATTTCTAGTGTGATGGCATCAGAGTTGTTGCAACAACCACCCAAGCTTTTTCCCTCCACTGAGCAACCACCCAAACTAGAGTTGAAATCCCTTCCAAATCACCTGAAGTTTACATTTTTGGAGGTGAATGAACAGTTGTCAGTCATTGTGGCAAAAATCTTTTCCCTGATCAAGAAGAGAAGCTGCTAAGCTTATTGAGGGCGAACAAGAAAGCCATTAGGTGGACATTAGCTGACATAGTTAGCATCAGCCCTTCTCTGTGCATGCATCGGATTCTTTTGGAAGAGGAATCTAAGCCGGTGAGGCAACCCCAGAGACGCCTTAACCCTATTATCCTTGATGTGGTGAAGAAGGAGGTCACTAAGCTTTTGCAAGCTGGCATCATCTATCCCATTTCTGATAGCCAGTAGGTTAGCTTGGTCCAGGTGGTTCCCAAGAAGTTTGGAGTCACTGTGGTGGCCAATCATAAGAATGAGCTCATTCCTACTCGAGTTCAGAATAGTTGACGAGTTTGCTTTGATTATAGGAGACTCAACCAAGCCACTCGCAAGGATCATTACCCTTTACCTTTCATTGATCAGATGTTCGAGCGATTAGCTGGTAAGTCACATTACTGCTTCCTGGATGGCTACTCTGGATACTTCCATATCCATATTGCTCCTGAGGATCAAGAGAAGACGACCATCACATGCCCATTTAGAACATATGCTTACTGGAGGATGCCTTTTGGCCTCTGCAATGCACCTGGCACCTTTCAGCGTTGTATGGTAAGTATTTTCTCTGAGTTTCTGGAGGACTGTATGAAGGTTTTTATGGATGATTTCACTGTATATGGGTCTTATTTTGATGCATGCTTAGCTAACTTGTCTAAAGTCTTGCATAGGTGCATTGAATCTAATCTTGTGCTAAATTATGAAAAGTGTCACTTTATGGTTGAGTCTGTTGGTTCTATATTAGTTTTGATGATGTCTTATATAGGTGTCATTCTTAAGAGCAAAAGTTGTTTGGTATATTTATCTCCTACATTGACTAACTACTATGTTTAATGTAGATTAGTTCAAGTTGAATTATAGCTCAAGAAGGAGATAAGAGATTTTAGTAAGAAGAAATTGAAGAAAATGTCAAGTTAAGAGATATTGAAGAATTAAATTGTGGAGAATGTTCAAGAGAAGAGGAAAGAAAGAAGACTTGCTAAATGGAATGATAAAATCATTATACAAGTAGATTGATTCTAGAAGTCTCCACGATGATATGGAAGTTGGAAACGGCTTAAATCGGAGTTAAAATAAGCAAAATCACGTTTTGGGATGAATTAACTCGAGCCGAAGCTTACCTCGAGTTAAAATGATTTCTACAGTGTTTTGGGCGCCTGGTACAGCTTGCCTCGAGTCAAGAACATCACTACCTCGAGTCAGCACTTTGCTACAGTGATTTTTGCCTCTAGAACGAGTTGCCTCGAGTCAAATCACTAATTGCCTCGAGTTAAGGTGTGTTTCAGCAACTCGGAGCACTCGTTCCACGTTCAGCTTCGCGACCTTTGGTAATTCGACGATATCTCCCAAACCAGAGATCCGATTGAAGTGAAATAAATTTTGTTGGAAACTAGACTTCCAATGCGTCATTTTGATATAAAATTAAAGTCCAAAGGAGGTCAGATTCGATAGCTAAGAATTATTGAAGATGACAGTGACATCACCGTCACACTGCTGACCAAGCTTCAATGTTTTGAGTATATATCACAAGCTACAGATCCAATGGAGTTAAAATCTGTGCCATTTGAAAGAAGACTCAAAGGGCTTTCCATCAAGACTTGCACCAGACAAAACGGAGTTTGGACCAGGGATTTATGATCTTCTAAAGTTGACACTCGAAATTCTGAAAGCAACATAGATCAATTGAAGATCAAAGAATTGAGAAGGAGCGAATTAACTCGAGCCAGCAGTGTTACCTACCTACGTCCAACCGTAGAACTTGAAGATTGGAGAAGTGTTTTTAACTCGAGGCTCCTCAAATACAACCTCGAGTCTCCCGACTCGAGCCAAGATATACTGCACCTCGAGTTGAATTGATTATGGAATTAATGATTAATTCATGGTTGCCTCGAGTCAGAGTTTTTATCACCTCGAGCCAAAGCCAAACAGAAAGTATAGAACAATTGAGGGCAGTTTTCACCTCGAGTCGAGATGATGCCTCGAGTCGCTGGCTGGACATTTTTCACCTCGAGCCAACCTCTCCACCTCGAGTCACCCGAGGAACGTTTTGAAGAATAGAGAGAGCATTTGACTCGAGCCAACCAATATGCCTCGAGTCAAAATGGAGACAAGAGAGTTAGACGAATTGGGAGCAGTTTTTAACTCGAGCCGAATCTTCACCTCGAGTCAACCACGCAAAGAAATAGAAACGTACAATAGCAAAGAACAAAGAGGAATTCGAAATGACTCGTAAATGTTAATTTCTACTTGCTATACTTCTCAATGTTATTAATCATGTTTGTTAGCAAGTTTCGATGATCAATTGAAGGATTAGAAGAAAAACTCAAAATGACAGATTTGTGCTTGAAGATGAACTCTGCATATTTTTCAGAAATATGACAAAAGACAGAATTCAATGAATTCAATGAGGAGCTTGAAGAAATGAAGCTGAATACTCATCTATAATGTTATTCAATGAATTAGAATGCTCAACTTGTTCATCAGATCCAAATGCTACGATTTGAATATCCCAACGGTAATATTCCAACGGTAATATTTTCCAACGGTCATATACGCCACAACGGTGATATTCAAAAATGGAAGAATTGCTCAATGGTCTTCATTGGCTATAAAAGGACAACCATTCAAAATGGAGATGACGACAGATGAGAGCTTGCAATGCTTATATAGTTATCGTAGAGAGTGTGATGATCGATTATGCACTTCGTGATTATACATTCACTTCGTGAGAGAAGATTTATCTCGTAAACATTTTATTTGAAAGTTACTCAAGATTGGGTGATCTTGAGCTGGGAAACACATTGCATTGATTATAACTTGTAAGGGGAGTGGAGTCCGAGAGTGAGTAGACCATCCTTCGTTTACGTGAGTGTGTAATCAAGCGGGTGTATAAATTACAACTTGTAAGGGGAGTGAGTCGAGAGTGAGAGGACCATCCTTCGCTTACAGAGTGTGTAATTGTTCTTGAAAGATAGTGGAATCCCAAGTGTTTTGGGACTGGACGTAGGTCAACGATTTTGGACCGAACCAATAAATCACGGTTGCATACTCTTCCCTTATCTTTTATATTTCCAGTATATGCTTATTTGAATATCTAACTGTGATTTAGAAATTTCGAAAATATTTTCAAAGTACCTAAAGTTTTATCCAACACCCAATTCACCCCCCCTCTTGGGTGATTTCCCGGTCTTTCAGAGTCAGGTATAGTCTTGGGACACATAGTGTCTAAGAAAGGGATTGAGGTAGACCCTGCTAAGATAGATCTAATTACTGCTTTGCCTTACCCCACTTCTGTGCGGGAAGTCGCTCTTTTCTTGGTCATGCAAGTTTCTATCGACATTTCATTCGAGATTTCAGCAAGACTGCTCGACCCTTGTCCAACCTTCTGCATAAGGACACTGACTTTGTATTTGATGATGCGTGCAAGGCGGCCTTCGATCACTTGAAGCGTTGCCTTACCACAGTCCTAGTGATCCAGCCCCCTGATTGGTACCTCCCTTTCGAGTTGATGTGCGATGCTTCCAACTATGCGGTTGGTGCTATCTTGGCACAGCGGGGTGATAGAGCCTCCCATGTCATTACATATGCTTCCAAGACTTTGGATCATGCTCAGTCTAATTACACCACTACTGAAAAGGAGTTGTTGGCTATTGTATTTGCTTTTGATAAGTTTAGGTCATATCTGCTAGCTAGTAGAGTCATTGTTTTCTCTCGACCATGTTGCTTTAAAATTTCTTTTGAAAAAGGCGGATGCTGTTACGACTCATCCGGTGGATGTTATTGCTCCAAGAGTTTGATGTAGAGATTCGAGACAGAAGTAGAGGACAAAACTAGGTAGCTGACCACTTGAGTCGCATCACCCATTCTCCCTCTTACCCCTTTTCTATTCGGGATGATTTCCCTGATGAGCAGCTTCTACAGCTGCAAAGTAAGATCCCATGGTATGCTAAACTGGTTAACTACTTGGTAGCTAGTGTTTTTCCTGTAGACTCCACTAGGGCCGAAACCCTAAAATTGAAAAGTGAGTCTAAATATTATGTTTGGGATGACCCTTATTTGTGGAAGTTTTGTAGTGACCAGGTGTTTAGGAGATGTGTGCCTGATCATGAATTTCACTCCATATTGCATTTTTCTCATGCTTCTTCCTGTGGTGGTTACTTTGGACCCCAAAGAACTGCTAGGAAAGTGTTAGAATGTGGTTTATTTTGGCCTTCCTTGTTTCATGATGCCCATTTGTTTTGCAAGTCATGTGATAACTGCCAGAGGGCAGGGAGTATTTCCCGTAGGCATGAGATGCCCCAAAACCCTATATTGTTTTGTGAGATCTTTAATGTTTGGGGTATTGATTGTATGGGTCCATTTCCTGCTTCCTATGGTTATACTTACATACTACTAGCTGTTGATTATGTCTCGAAATGGGTTGAGGCGAAAGCCACCCGGACTAATGATTCTTCTGTGGTGGTGGACTTTGTTAGGTCTAACATTTTCTACAGTTTGGCATTCCTAGAGCTATTATCAGTGACCAGGGTTCCCATTTTTGCAATCGAAGCATGGGTGCCTTGTTACGCAAGTATGGAGTGCTACACAAGGTTTCCAAGATACCATACTGCACCAACGGTCAGTTCGAAGTGTCAAATAGAAAGATTAAGCAAATCCTTCAGAAGACTGTTAACTCTACCCAGAAAGATTGGAGTAAGTGACTAGATGATGCTTTGTGGGCATATCGCACCGCCTACAAGACTCCGATTGGGATGTCCCCCTATCGAATTGTCTTTGGTAAGGCATCTCATATTCCGGTTGAGTTGGAGCATCAAGCCTATTGGGCCATTAAGCAGTGTAGCATGGATTTGGCTGAGTTTGGGATGGAACGGAAGCTGCAGGTGTAAGAGTTAGATGAGCTTAGATTGGATGCCTATGAGAGTTCACGGTTATACAAGGAAAAGACTAAGGCATTCCATGATAAGCATATTCTGAGGAAAGAATTTTCTGTAGGTCAAAAAGTTCTTTTGTTTAACTCCCGTCTGAAATTTATGCCTGGTAAGCTTCGATCTAGATGGGATGTCCCTTTTGTGATCACTAACATATTTCCATTTGGTGCTGTTGAGCTATGTGATCCACCCACAGGACGAACTTTCAAGGTAAATGGGCATCGCCTCAAGCAATTTCATGAGGGATCCCAAAGCAGAATCGAGGAAGCAGAGAGATTCTCCTCATTGATGCCACTTATCCTCCATAAACCCCTTGGGGAGTATTCTTCTTTCTTCTCCCTCTTTCTTTTATTTGTTTTCATTTTTCCACTTTGCTTTTTGAAAATATATACAGTCTCTCTTTCTATGATTGCTACATATTATGAACTTGGACATTTTGGTTTTAATGGGTCATTCTGTTGGGTCTACAATTCTTGACTCTTCGATTACATGTCTTGGTGGTTGATTTGGTAATGTTGATTGCTTAAGTTAGTATT
Organism: Acacia pycnantha; assembly: GCA_025563575.1. Classification (NCBI taxonomy): domain Eukaryota; kingdom Viridiplantae; phylum Streptophyta; class Magnoliopsida; order Fabales; family Fabaceae; genus Acacia; species Acacia pycnantha. The sequence goes on along the minus strand of JAMWYP010000337.1, from coordinate 21,207 downwards.
GACCTTGTAAAGTTTTGGGCCTGCATGAATGGAATTCATCTTTTACCATTCTTTCTTTCATGTGTGCATCTGCTCATGATTTGTGTTCTCTAGAACTTGCTCCTTTTCTTTTTGAAACTACATTTTTCACTTATGTGCATGAATATGATGGAAGCTTGTTTTCTTTCTTTTAATTTCCCCACTTTGGCCAAATAGATTTGCCTTGCATTATGTTTCCTTTGTTTGGCCCTTTGTGCCTATTTGTCTCATTCTTTTCTAAACCACATTACAAGCCTAAGCGTAAAATCATTTTATTCCGCACATTGGAAATTTATTGAGCATTGGTTTCACCTAGGTTTTTTGTTTAAGTGTGGGGGTTGCTCAGGAGTGCAACAGTTTAAGTGTGGGGGGAGATATTTGATTTTGTCATTGTGATTATAAAGAAAAAAAAAAAAAAAAAAAAATCATTGTGATTATAAAGAAAGAAAAGAAAAGAAAAAGAAAAAAAAGAAAAGAAAGAAAGAAAAGGAAAAGAAAATACATAGAAAGAAAGGAGATATATAAGAAAAAAAAAATCATACATAGAGAATAATTGTGTTAATCAGAGCTCTTTTTTAATTTCTTTGGTGCTTAGTCTTTCATTCTATACTCATTCCATACTATTACCTACCTTCACCTTAACCCCATTACAACCTTTAATAATAAGCTCTCTTGATTTGTGCATGCATGTGTTATGAGTAGTGGAGACGTAGAAATTGAGCAAGCTTATGGTAAAACAATTTTCTTGAGTAGAATTTGAGCGATACACTTATTTACCCTAAACAATTGAGAGATTGATTGATTGAGGGCATCTTTTGAGAGACCATCTTTTTGTGATTAGCATCATTGATTGAGATTACCCTGAATTGTAATTTGAGATGAAAGGATTTTAGATTTACTTTCGGATTGGGTGTTAGATTTAACGCCCAGATTGAGAAATCCCAAGGATTCAGTTCGAACTAGGTTTAAGTGCTTGTTGTGCGATCGCATAGTGACATGCCACTGTTCGGATAAACACTAGGCGATCGTCTAGTTGAGGGATTTTCTAAACGAATGCAGAGATTTCGGTTCGTCCAAAATCAATCGCGAGTTCGTTTCAAAACCTGTTTTCATCCGAGGAAGGAAAGTGGTGTAATTCGAAATCCTGGGTTGATCTTCTGTTTATCTGTTTAATCTGTGTTTCATTTCATTTTGTTTCTATTATTTCATTTTTAATCTGTTTGAACCAAAAAACCCCCATTTTTACTGTTCTATTTCGCTGTTATTGATTTAAACCCACTACGAATTCGTTGGGAAAACGATCCAGGTTTCCATTATACTGCAAAATTATATTGATCCTGGTTAGTTTGGGAGATCACGACAAATCTCTTTCAACTACGAGCTGGGAATCGGTCGAGACGTGTACTCTTTTTGCTCCATTTTCTTTAGTCTGAATCAAACCGGCAATCAGAGCTATGTACTCCGCCTGATTGTTAGAAGCCCGAAAATTAAAACAGAGGGAATGTTCCATCGAAACCCCTTCTGGACTTTCTATTATGATCCCAGCTCTACTTCCTATCATTTTTTATGATCCGTCGACAAGCATCTTCCATATTGCAGCATCTTGCACAGCTTCATCCGATAGGGCTAACTCCATAATGAAATCTGCCAACACTTGTGACTTGATGGCGTGCTGGGCTTCATACATTATATCAAATTCAGATAACTCGATGCCCTAAGAGACCATCCTGCCAGCCAAATTTGACTTATGAAGGATCTGTCGTATTGGCTGACTTGTTTTGACCCCAATCGAGTGGCTTTGAAAGTACTGATGGAGTCATCTTGCCGCCATGAGTAGCGCAAAGGCCATCTTCTCTAACTTTTGGTACCTCAGTTCCGAGCCTTGTAACGTCCGACTTGCGAAGTACACCGGGGCTTGACCACCTTCTACTTCTCTAACTAACACAGCGCTAACCGCCTCTTCACCCACGGCCAAATACAATATCAAAGTCTGTCCAGGCTTAGGCTTCAACAAAACTGGTAGAGCAGATAAATACTGCTTTATCTTTGTGAAAGCTGCTTCACACTCTGGGTTCCACCCGACTTGAGCCTCCTTCTTCAACAATCTGAAGAACGACAGTGAATTTTGTGCCGACTTAGGTAGGAATCTAGTAAAAGCTGCCAATCTCCCAGTCAGCTGTTGTACCTCCTTTTTATTCCTCGGAGCTTTCATATCCAACACGGTCTAGCACTTGTCCAGGTTAACTTCAATCCCCTTGTTGATGAGGAGAAAGCCTAAAAACCTCCCAGATGGAACATTGAATGCACACTTGGCCGGGTTGAGGCGGATCTGGTATTTCCTCAGCTTATCGAACTTCTGCTGTAAGTCTTCAACATGACTTGTTAGCTTTGTAGATTCGACGATCATGTCGTCAATATATACTTCCATGTTCTTTCCCAGCTGATCGTCAAATACTCGGTTCATCATCCTCTGATATATAGCCCTTGCATTCTTCAATCCGAACGGCATCACATTATAGCAAAAATTGGCCTTTTCAGTGATGAACGCTGTTTTTTCTTGATCCTCCGGGTGCATGGCAATTTGATTATATCCTGAATATGCATCCATAAACGACAGTAATTGAAAACCAAATCAATTATCAACTAACTGGTCTATACTGGGCATTGGAAAAGAATCTTTAGGACACACCTGATTTAAATTTGTGTAATCTGTGCAGACTCTTCATTTCCCATTCGAATTTTTAACCATGACCACGTTGGATAGCCAAGTGGTGTATTACACCTCTCGTATAAAACCGGCTTCCAGCAGCTCTTCCACATATTTTTCCAGGGCCTTGCCCCTCTCTTCTCCAATCTTTCTCTTCTTCTGGGCCACTGGAGTTGACCCCGGGTGAATTGCCAACTTGTGAAAACAAAAATCTGGATATACCCTTGGTATCTCGGACGGTTTCCATGCGAACACGTCCTCGTTCCTTTTGAGAAAATCCTCTAACTCGACTCGAACTGCTGGATCTAATGTCTTTCCGACTTTCGTGACTTGTCCTGGTTCACTACCCAAGATGAGATCCTCTAACTCGTCATTTGGCTCTGTCTTTTGCATCTTTTCTTCTTCACGTAAATCTAGTTCGATCAAATTTACTGACCTTTCTTGCAACTCGGTCTTAGAAGCTTCACTTTTTCCCATTCGTGATGGTAACATCGGATTATCTTTGCTTTCTTTAACCGCCTTGAAATAACACTGTTGAGACTCCTTCTGATCTCCACTAACAGTGGCAACTTTGTTTTTCCTTCTTACCATCTTCAAATTTTGATGCTTTGTGGATATCAGAATATCCCAATTATGGATTATCGGCCTTCCCAAAATTATGTTGTAAGGGGATAGGAAGTTGACAACCACAAATCTAACTTTTTTTAACTTAAAGGCATCTTGCGTGCCTAACATCAGTTTTAGGTCTATATAACCTTTGGGACGTGTATCTTGCCCATTGAAGCCTGTCAGAATCGTCTTACATGGCTTCAAGTCCTCACTTCATGTGCTTGAATGCATCCCACAACATGATGTCTACAGCGCTACCATTATCCACGAAGATCTTCTTTACCCGGCAATTAACCAAAGTTCCTGTGACTACCAAACCGTCGTGATGGCCTGGAGAAACGTCTTTTAAATCTTCCTTGGTGAAGCAAAGGACAGGAGGCTCTGGCTTGCCTGACTCTTCTTTAAACTTTGGGTGATCCGGAATTGACAAGACCTCCCTCAGATACTTCTTTCTTTGGCTCATTAAGTCCCCCCACCTTCGAAACATCCACTGATCATGTTATAGTTGTACTTCACCTCAGGGAACTCGTCGTCACTGTCTTCAAACTTCTTCTTCTAATCCCTTCTTTTCTTTTCTAGGGGTAGACTCTTGCTCTGACCTCTATTTTGGTGCTTGTTGCCTTGTCGCCCTTGGGTTTGAATGACATATCGGCGAAGTTTTCCTTCACGGATAAACTTTTCAATTGCATCTCGTAAGTCCCAGCGCTGTTCAGTTGTGTGCCCGTGTTGATCGTGGAACTCATAATAACGAGACTTATCCAGCGTGGCCTTATGCTGAAGTGGCCGAGGTCGCTCAGCCTTTTTCATCTTGGTCGAGCATACTTCCTTCCATAGCTGCTCCCGAGATACCTTAAGAGGAGTATACTTCTCATATTTTCCCTCTGCCCTACTTCCTCGGGGCTTACTATCCGTGAAGTGTCTACGAAAATCTTGCCTGCTGCCCCCATGCTGCTCTTTTCCCTTAGGAGGTGGGCTTCTAGCCTTCTCTTTCGTTACCCGACTTGCCATCTCCATCTGCTCCAACTCTAGGTACTGCTTGGACCGATCTCAAAAATCATTCAACGAATTGACACGTCGTTTCGTAATCGATTTCTTCAACCGTGATGAAACATCCAAATCGGCTATAACCAGATGAAGATGTATTTCTTCCTTCAACCTCGGTACCTGTAGGGCTACATCCTTGAAACGATCCAAATACTTATGCACTATTTCCCCCTGTGATTACTTCACCTGGCCGAGCTGGAACTCGGGTTTAGGCTACTTTTTGATGGTCACAAAAATTAGAAAAAAAAAAATTATTCCAGGCTATCCATGTCTGGGATCGATTTTGGTACCAAGGAAGTAAACCATAACTGGGCAACCCCACGCAAGGTTCCCGCAAAAAGCCGAGGTACGATGTGCCCTTCGAACCCCTTCACCATGATCTCCATGTAGAAATTGTTGATATGGACTTGCAAGTCCTGGGTTCCATTATATTTTGGCAAGTTCTTTGAATCAAGTCCATTAGGATATGCGGGCACCATGATCTCATCCGAGAAAGGAACTCGATGTCTTTCTCCGCCATTTCCTCCTCTAGATTCCCTGGGCACGCTCTGAGATGGAGGCCTTGTATCCTCCTTAGCATCATCTCGGCTATCTACAAGTCTTTTGCCCTTCGTCCATGCTATGTCTGAGGTTTTCCCCTCTAAAGCATGAGCCTGAGCTAGGTCAGCATTATCAACCCGTGGGCCCCCAGCAGCAAGTTGAGCAGCGGTCGCAGCGCTATCCCTATTGGGATCACTAGCATCTCGACTAATCTTTCACATCGAGTTCTCCAGCACTCTGATGCGTTCTTCTAGCAATTGAATTCTTCGCGTCTCCTCTTCAGTCGTTTCAACTCGGTGCCGACCAGACTGGTTTTCTTCCGCCTGACTCGAGTCAGAGTCTTATAACTCAAGTCATACCTCTCTGTGTCGAAAGCAAAATGATCTTTAAACGAAGTGACTCAAGTTAGAGTCATATGACTCAAGTTACAGTTTTGCTAAATCAATTTTTGAAAAGCTTTTGACTCGAGTCAAGCATGTGTGACTCGAGTCAGTTATCTGTTCTTCAACTCATCTTTTTCAAAATAATATCCATATTGTTCAAAGATAACTCGAGTTAGTCATTTAATGACTCGAGTCATGGCTGGTTTTCAAGTTTCTCCAAGTCCAAACCCGATAACAGCTTTTGAGAAACTGATGTGACTCGAATCACATTAGAGATGACTCGAGTCAAGAGAGTTACAGAGAGCTCCAAATAATTTTTTTTAAAAGGATGATTAGAGTCAAGTTGTTGCTAAAACTCTTCTCTGATTTGAAAATGAATCAGTGACTCAAGTCAACTGAGTATGACTCGAGTCAAGTAACTCGAGTCAGCAATGGATGACTCAAGTCAGTATTCACAGCTTTTGAAATTCTTGTTCTCGTAATATGTAAATCATTGATTATGGTTTGGGTAATTGATATTATTGATTGTTGTTATTCCTAACAAGGTTTAATCAGTTTGCTAATGAGTTTCAGATGAATGTAACATGGTTTAAGTATCAATTTACTATAAAGCAACTTTGTGTCAGAAGTACACTAAATGCTTAGCAAAGACAAAGCATAGAAAGGGAAATTGATCTTTTGAGCAACCATAAAGCATTCCGGCCATTTCTATCCAACATTCTAACTGAGTCTCAACGGACAAATGGAATGAAGAATGTCAAAGAAGAATAAAAGCGAACATCGGAAGAATATGAAGAGACTGAGTAACGTTCAACTTCAACGGATATATTCATTACTCTCAACAGCTCATTGAATTCTCTTCAACGGTCTTTATTCCAAGCAACTATAAAAGCCAGAAGCATTCAATTCCTCAACTACCGAAACTCTATGTATTCAATTAGCAATACAAGCATTTACTGTTTCTACTCTTTCAGATAATATCTTTGGATATATATAATCTTCAGTTTTTATACATCTGCTCTTTTAGAGAGTTCTTTCTTGATTATCAATCATTGTAATAATCTCAAAGTATTGGGACTTTGAGATTGGGACATTTGGTTACAACTTGTAAGGGGGAGTAAGTTCTAGTGAGAGAATTACTCGAGAGTTACAGAGTGTGTAATCATTTGAGATAGTGAAATCCCAAAGTGTCTGGGGACTAGACGTAGGTCAAGGATTTGGACCAAACCAGTATAAATTCCTTGTGTTCAATCTTCTTCTATCCCTCTCTATTATACTCTGTTTTTGTTTGTCAGTTTCAGAGTTTTTTGAAGAAAATTTTAGATCACCTAATTCACCCCCCTTGGTGATATTCCATCTTTCACACAAGACTAGTAGGGCTTGGATGACTTCTAGTTGGCTCGGGAATCTATGCATAGTAAGCGATCATGAAGAGTCATGATCCATCTTAGATTCAATGGAAGAACATTGCTTGTTTCATGAAAAGCTATATTTAGTCAACCAAGAAAGATGATACTCTATCCTTGCTTTTGACTAAATGTGAACGATGATATGAGAGATGATGTTGGCATGGTGTCTAAATTAGAAAGGAAGATCACTTGATCAACTCGATTAGTTCTGGGGCCTAAGAGAATTGCTAGTTTCTTATGTGGTCATTAGATAATATGGGCATGTTAAAGGAGTTAAATTGGTCCAAATTTATCTATGTCAGTGACTAATTGGGCCTAATGTGCCACACACTAAGGTTGTTATTAATTGTTTGATTTAGCAACTTTGGGCAATAATTATTATTGGACTTTATCAATATTATAGATGTAATTGGGTTGGAGTGGGACTCCAAGCCCAATCAAGTCACGCGCCCCATTTGGGCTTTTAGTGAGAAATTAGTTTCTCCACTAATAGACCTAAATGTGTTAGAAGACCCAATAGGGTCTTGGGCCATGAGTCCTAGTAAGTCAAATAGTTGACTTGGCCAAAATGAATCTTAGCACAATGCGAAATTTGAATTTGTAATTTGTAATTTGAATTTTGAAATTTTGAATTTAAAATTCGAATTTAAATTACAAGTTAGGATAAGATTAGATTTGGATTTAAATTTGAGTTTGAAATATAAATTCGAATTTTAAATTCAAGAGGTTTGAGTTTGAAATATAAATTCAAATTTTAAATTCAAGAGGTTAGGTGGTTAAGGATGATTTTGAATTATCCAAAGCTATATCCAATTAGGATTGGATAAGGCTTCTTGCAACAAACCTTGAATAAAGAATGGATAAATATTAGATAATACTATGGATAGGATCCACTAACTTGAATTTCAAATTCAAGTTATTTTTCATGATAGCTTTAATCCTCTTGGATTGGACCTTTCTGTAAGCACTTGAATTAAGATAAACCCTAATTAAGTGGATGAATAAGGGCCCACTTTAAGGTGCCGCTTTCTCAAGAAAACTTGTGTCACAATCTTGCACAAAGAACCCCAGTCTTGATCGCCTACTCTTGTTCATCCTATCCTCCATTGTTACGCCTAACCTAACCTTAAGACACCATCAATATTGTCTTGAGAAAATAAACCCAAACACTTGAAGCTTCCACTTTGCCATTGCCTAGCAAGTATCCAAAGAGAAAGAGAACATCATACACTTTGACGTCTTTGAGTGATTAAAGGTAATACTAAACCCCAATACGTGTTTTAACGGGTAGATCCTAGGCATAACTCATGAGTGTTAGTTATGCTTAGTTTTGATGATGACAAATATGCTTATCAATATTAAGAGGAGAAAGTTTACATACTACATTTATCTTCTACTTTGACTAATTCTTATATTTAATGTAGATGTAATGTTGATATGAAATTCAAATGATGAAGAATGATAAATATGGGAGACGGAAGATGGATGAACTTGATGAATTGAATGAGAAAATCATTATTCAAGATTTTATATTAATTCTTGAAGTCTCCACAATAATATAGAAGTTGGAATGGCTCAATTCGGAGTTAAAATGAGCAAAAACGAGGTTCTGGAACGTCAATTCTCGAGAATGACCTTCAATTCTCGAGAATGCATTTTGCTACACTGCAAAAAATACCATCAATTCTCGAGAATTATCAGCCAATTCTCGAGAATCAGAACATCAATTCTCGAGAATGAGCAACTCTGTTCAGCTCTGTTTCACGTTCAGCACGGGCGACCTCTGGTAATTCGACGATATCTCTCAAAACAAAGATCGTATTGAGGTGAAACAAATTTTTTTGGAAACTAGACTTCCAATGCGTCATTTTGACATAATATTAAAGTCCAAAGGAGGTCGGGTGAGAGAACTATGAATTTTGGAAGATGACAGTGAAATCAACGTCACACAGCAGACCAAGCTTCAGTAATTTGGGTGTAACTCACAAAAACAAAATCCAATTGAGCTGAAATTAGTGGCATATGAAAGTAGACTCAAAGATCTTTCCATCAAGACTTAAATCAACCAAAAAGAAGTTCGGAACAGAGAGATATGGTCCTCGAAAGGTGATCAACGTTCGAAATAAGATCAAGAACGACAGAAGCAAGAACGCAGTGACATCGAGGTTGAAGTATCTACTGGAGCAAGAAATCAATGACTATTTGATGAAAACAAGAATCAAGAAATTCAACCAAGTAGTCAATGGAATGAAATTACATTCTTGAGTATTAGAGTTCAGTTATATAGTATCATTCTCGAGTATGGAAAAGGAGTTCTCGAGAATGGTCATCTACGGAAATTTTATGAACGTGTGATTCTCGAGAATGACAACTGATTCTCGAGAATGCCTTTAGCCAAATCATTTCTCACTTCACTGGAAACTCTGATTCTCGAGAACTAGCTTATGATTCTCGAGAATGCCTTGTCTTAATACTTCCCCTGTTTTCTGAAATCATTGATTCTCGAGAATGGGCAGTAATTCTCGAGAATGCCATGTACAAGCAATTCTCCTGCCTTTTGCGAAACACTGATTCTCGAGAATTACATATGATTCTCGAGAATGCCCATCTACGAAAAATTTTGAACGTCTCATTCTCGAGAATCATGGAGACTTTCTCGCTGGAACCCAGCTACCTTCAGATTAATTCTCGAGAATGTAATAACAATTCTTGAGAATGTGCTTCCAGCCTTCACCTCTGTTCTCACGCATGCTTTAATCAACTTCATAAAATCAATGGGTCTTTATTTATTCACTCCTAATCATATCTAAATTCATTTATATCATATTTAACTACTTATTTGATTGAGTTTCAGATGTTTAACCAAGTGTTTGAATTTTGCTGAGGTGTGAAGCACCGAAACCGACAAAACAGAGCCGACACAAAGAACCTTGACCCATGCTAGAAAAAGTACCGTTATATATATTCTAAGTCATTCTTCTTCAGAGGCCACATGGGTAAAGAGACTCAACCAAGCGAATATTCGATCATGGCTTGGCAGAAGGCGTGGATCTCTTTAAACTGAATGTTGCTTCTGCGAGAGTAATTCTCGAGAACTGATAAGTAATTCTTGAGAACACACAGTCTGGTTCTTAATGCCATTACTCATATGGATAACATAATTCTCAAGAATGGTATGAACAATTCTCGAGAATGTATATCAGTATTTGAAATATGTAACACCCTGAATTTTGGACCCTAAGAATTGTGAATAAGCCTAGAGTAGGCGTACGATTAAGCCCAGTTCGAGAGAGTCCCAAGAATGCCGAGAGTTAGGAAGCCTCTCTGGGACTAAGTAACTCGGCTATACAGATCAGTAGACCTAGTATGTTCAAGCCGTGGAATTAAAGTGGTAAAGGAAAAAGGGCACAGAAGACTTATACGGAGTAAGTCCGATTGGAAAAGATGCCACCCAACTATGTCCTAAGGTATAGGACAAGTAGTTGAGCGGAAATATACAACATTTTCAGGGCAGTTGGGTATGTCCTGCGTTTTTGAGAAGGCATCGGTATTCATGAAGAAAACCCGAATAAACCCGGGCAGGATCTCGGACAAGTACCGATAAAGTAATTTTAATAAAGTACTGTCATGATGACTAATAATGACATACTTTTGTGTGGGCCAAATAGAATGGTGACACATGTCCCTTCATGATTACAAAAGACAAAGAGTAATGATGCTAGTAGGACACGTGGCGTGTTTGGGTTGGATGTTTGACTTGTGGCACCACAAAGTACGAGGTAATTATGAGACATTAAAATATACATTTCTCGCTCCCCAAGAGTATAGAAAAACGTGCAGCCACATCAGGAGAAAAGGAACAGTTAGTCCGGGCCCACACAAGTCCCACAGAGTGGCACGAGTTACGAGGAAAGGTGCAACCGGCAAAAAAGGAGTTAAGCGAGACTGGTTAGGGTTATCTGGAGTCGGGCCCAGACCCAGGACACAGGGGGAGGACGGAATTAGGGTGGGCCCATAGGAGAGAGAAAGTGACTTGGAGAGAAAGAAAAGTGTCATATCATGTAATTATGAAGAGAGAGAAAGTCACATCAAGTAATTATGATGAGAGAGAAAGAATAAAATGACCCGGTTTAATCTGGACCACATCTTTTGAACCTGGCATGACCAATTGAAAGACATGTAATTATGACATTAAAAGGTCATTAATGGCATATCTAAGGGCAGATTTGGTGGGCCCCACTAGTTGGAAGAAGAGCGTGTGAAATGACTGTTATACCCCTACAGTATTAATTTAATTACTGGACGGAAACCTATCCCTAAAGTCACCATCAAGGGCAATCTTGGAATCTGAATTTTAAGGGCTAATATGGCGCCACATGTATTGTACCAGAAGACTCTAGAATGCCCTGGATAAGAAGACTCTAGAATGTCTTGGAGAAAAAGTCAACGAAAATGATCGTTTTACCCTTGGGCAATAACCCTAACCCTTGAGGTTTATATAAAGGACACTCCCCACCCATTTTTTCTACCTATTTCTTGCAAGAGAAGGAGGGAAGAGTGAAGAATAGCTGATCCTTGGTTCAAGAGAAGAAGAAGCCATACGCAACCAAGTACTCAAGGTAAGCTCTTAACCGATAACTTGTTGCGTGTTGCCTCTGCCCTATGGTGTGTAACGTGGGGATGTAGTAGGAATTTGATGTTTCTAAGGTCTTCAATGAGTCCAAAACGTGATTTTGTGAGGGGTTAGGTCAAGGTTATCATTTTCACACACGAAAAACCCTAAGACGTAGACTACGTAAATCTGCCGATTCTGGTATTTTCTCGGCAGCGAAGACAAATCGGTGTATTTAAAATAGTAAATGAACTATGATGGCTTTTAAATTTTACATGGTGAAATTTTGAATCTGGAGCATAGTTTTTGTATAATATTTTGTGTCATTTGGAGTTTCCAACCGAGAGTTATCGTAAGTTGAAAATGACCTAAAAACCTGGACTTCTCTCTGGACCAGCGGCTCGGTTTTGAAAATAATAAAAGTATATGAACCCATAAGACCTTTGTAATTATTTTTATGGTCAAATAGACATTATAAGGGTTCAATGGACGCTTATTTCATGTCAATAATATTTTTCTATAATATATTAAAAATCAGCAAAGATGGATCAAAGTTTCTGGAATTTTGGGTGTTAGGCGAAATTCTTGAACTTGAAGCAAAGTTTGTTCATGTAATTAACGAGCATGGTGTTTGGCTGAATCAAGGGTATTAATGTGTGAGGGACGTATCTCCGTCTTGAAGAGAAGAGTTTACCGTTTTCAAGGAGTGCCAGGTAGTAACTGTTAACTCACATATTCTATGTTGCTGTTGTATGTATGTTTTCCATGATTGAGGATGCAAGGCAGTAGGGCCTAGTGGATCGTGTGTCCTTAGGTTGCTACCGAGCCTGAGATGCATTCGAGGTAGTTAGGGTTAAACTCCTTAGCTACTATGTTGACCCTAGCGCTGAGGATATGTGCGTCCGGGGTCGGTCTTGAGTGACGACTCGACGGTACGCGGGCGTCCGGGGTTGTCCTTGTGGGGCGACTCGACGGTACGCGGGTGTCCGGGGCTTGCCTTGGTAAGCTAGCTCGACGGTACGCAGGCGTTCGGAGCTTGCCTTGGTATGGCAACTCTACGGTACGTCGTTGTGGGTGTGATTTGGATGTGATTCTGAATGCATTTATGATATGTGATTTGTTTTCCTGATTGTGGTTACTTGCATGCACTGTACACATATTGTACTTGAGTTTAACAGTTACTCTGGGGTTCAACTTTGAACTCCAGACTATTTTGGAGATACAGGGGTAAGACAGCAGCAGGTTGAAGGTTGGAAAAAGGTAGGGTGTATTGCGGAGACTGAAGAAAATAGGGGATGCCCTATCACTTCTTGTATATCTGTTTCTAGAATGACAGTATAATTTGTACTTACTGCTCAGTATTTATTTTGGACGATTGTACCCTTGACCCTACGGGGAGTACTTTATGATTTTGTATGTACCTTTACCAGTATATTGTAAGTTGTCCAAACCGATCATATGCTCTGCTGTGCACACTCTGATGCATGTTAAAAAGGAATAAAATACAAAGGAAAGGTAATAAGCGGAGAGGATCCCTCTAACCCGCCACCCGAAAGGGCGAGGCTAGTAGGGGTGTAACAAAATCTTCGTCTCGTAAACTACAGATCATTGATTATGGCTTGGGTATTTCATATTATTAATCTATACTTCTTCTAACCAAGTTTAATCAGTTTGCTAGTTATTTTCAGATATACTTAACATGTTTTAATCATCAATTTATCATAAAAGCAATCCGACGTGGCAGACGTATTAAATGAAAACTCAGAAACAAAGCCAACAATCGGAACTAAAGCTGTGGCAAAAGAAATCATTCCTTCGAGGCATACTTAATCCGGCTATCACTCTGAGTCATTCTATGCACAAGTACAGACGATGACGTATGCACTTACTAAAGCAACGGTTGACTACTCACAATGGACTATATCTGTGCCTAACGGAAAAACAAAGAGACTCAACAGCTAGTTTACAAAGCTTCTCAATGGTCATTAGTGTCGATCAACTATAAAAGGAGAAGGATTCAAAATAGACATAGAGACACACAAGCTTGCATCTTCAATATGCCAATACTGTGATATTCACTTACTCTCTGTTCTCAATGACTACATAGTTTATCGTAAAGAGTGAGATGATCTTGATTTGTACTTCAGTGTTTATTTATTCACTTCTGAAAGAGAATATTTATCTATAAACATTCTATCCGAGAGTTACTCAAGATTGGGTGATCTTGAGTGGCAAACCCAGTGTATTGATTACAGCTTGTAAGGGGGAGTGAATCCTAGTGAGAGGGTTACTTCGAGTACAGAGTGTGTAATCAAGTGGGTGTATTGATTACCGTTTGTAAGGGGAGTGAATCCTAGGGAGAGGATTACTTCGAGTGCAGTCGTGTAATCAAAGTGTAAAGGCTTTTCTCTTGTGCCCGGTTAAACAAGCAGATAGTGGATTGAAAATCTCAAGTGGAGCTTGGGGACTGGACGTAGGTCAAGGATTGGGCCGAACCAGGATAAATCATAGTTTGCATATTCTCTTCCCTAAACTCTTACATTTCCAGCATATATGAATGACTGACTATTGCTTTATAAACTATTTCTGTCATTCGAACTACTCTCAGTAAGTTGCGAAAAGATTTTCAAAAGTACTAAAGTTTTATCAAACACCCAATTCACCCCCCTCTTGGGTGATAGGCAGGTCTAACAATGAGTATTGTAAAATGGGTTTCGAATTGATAAACAAAACCACCTAAGCATAACTCATGAGCACCGTAAAGAGTTACAAGTGTTAATGCTCTAATGGAAGAAACTGTTTGTCTCCAAAGATGTTGTATTCTAATAGAAGGACGCCTATTATCCCAAATTACCTATTCAAGAGGAATACTCAGATATCGAATGGCTAATTTCACATTATCCCACTTCCAAATTCCCTGATAACACAAATACTTTGCCACAAATCCTTGATACCTTATCATTATCACCTCTTGATACCACTCTTCCATCTAGCCAAACTAAACTTGTTCCACCTCAACTTAAACCTACACCTATGAACTTGAAACACATGGTGAGTTTAGTCTGAGGATGGATATAGAAGGTAGATCTGAAAGAGAGTCCAGGAAACAATCTCAAAAAGAAAATGGTAGAAATATATCTCCTACTTGAAGGAACGACCATGACTTTGACCTGAGATTAGATCCTGAAGAGTTGGGATGGCTTATTGCAATTAGAAAAGGGGTAAGACATTGTACTCTGTTAGATATGCTAAGTTTTGATGATGTCAAATATACATATCAATATCAAGAGCAAAAAGTTTGTATCATATACATTGACTAACTACTATATTTAATGTAGATTAGTCCAAACTGAATTGTGGAAAATGATAAGAATAAGAGAAGAAAAGAAAAGAAAGAGAAACTTGTAAATGATTAGTCCAAGTTAAATTGTGGAGAATGATCAAGAAAAGAGATTGAAGAAAGAATATCTTACCAAATATAATGAGAATATCAATATTCAAGTTTCTATGATCAAATGGAAGTTAGAATGGCTTAATTCAGAGTTTAAATAAGCAAAAATGAGCTTTAGGATGAACAAACTCCAGTGCAAAACTCACAACTCAAGTTTACTACTTCACTACAATGATTTGCTCCTCAGATACAAGCCAACTCGAGTGGAAAATTCACAACTCGAGTTGTTAACTCGAGTCAGCCACCATTGACACAAGTTTGTAGTGTTTTCAGCACCTCTATTCACCTCTATTTCACGTTCAGCATGAGCAAGGTCTGGTTATTCGATGATATGTCCCAAACCAGAGATCTGATTCAAGTGAAACCAATTTTGTATGAAACTAGACTCCCAATGTGTCATTTTGACATAAAATTCAAGCCTAAAAGAGTTCAGATGAGAGAGATATGAATTTTAGAAGATGGCACATCAATTGTGAAGTCTTCAAACCCGAAGGGGTAACGATTGATGAATGACTTGACGAAACCAATGAAATGATTTTACTACTTCACCGTTGATATGTCAATACATGCTTAACTCATACACTCTCTATTTCTCAATGTTTATATAGTTTACAGTAGAGAGTAGATGAACGATTATATACTTCAGTGTTAATCATATTCACTTCTAAGAGAGAATATTCATTATAATCATTTTATCTAAGAGTTACTCAAGATTGGGTGATCATGAGTGGGAAACTGATTATATCCTTACAGTGTGTAAGGGGACTTCACAAGTGCCTGAGTGAGCTTGTGGGATTGTAAAGGCTTCTCTTGTGCCCAGATTAAACAAGAGGATAGTGTATTGAAAATTTCAAATGGAGCTTAGGGACTGGACGTAGGTCAAGGATTGGGCCGAACTAGTATAAATCACAATTTGCATATTCCCTTCCCTTATCTCTTATATTTCCAGTATATGTTTATTTGAATATCTGGTTATTGATTTAGAAGACATGAAAAGAATTTTAAAGTTCCAAGTTTTTAATCATACACCCAATTCACCCCTCCCCCTCTTGGGTTCAGCCGGTTATTACATACTCAACATCCAATTCAACGATTTTTCTCATATGGTAATCTGTCTATAAAGATGCATAGCTTTGTTATAAACAATGCATAGATTAAAATTCCAAATACTTTTTGTTAGAATATTAGGAAATATATCTCCCAATTATTAGGATCCCTTGATTATTTCCCTAATTAGAGGATCTTATTAAAGGGTCTTAATTAGTAGTTATAAGTCTTTATTAGCCTTTATTGTTTTTCCTAATTTACCTTATTTGTTCTCCCTTGCTTTTCCTATATATATGTTGTAATCATCTTCATCTAATAAGACAATATAGAGAGTGATTATACCTCTTACATTGCAATATGGTATCAGAGCTTAGGACATCCGTCCGAGGCCAGAAAAAGTGAGAGAAACAGTGAGTGACGTGAGGGAGAGAGAGAAACAGTGAGTGAAAGTCTCCAATGAGTTTAGGGCTTACTTTCGGCGGCGAGTGAGGCTACACCAGCATCCGACGACAATCTGGTGGCTCCACGGCGGCGCGTGGGGTACACGCGCTCGACGGCCAGCGGCGCTGTGACGGCGCGTGACGGTGCATGAGTAGTGTGTTTCGACGGCGACTTCCTGTTTTGGACTCCTCCTCTGATTTCCGGTGATACCCAGGGCTTAGTACATCCTCCGGTGATTTTTGAATTTTTCGGCAACCTCTCCGGTGAGAATTTCCAGATTCCGGCGACTGTGTTCTTCTTCCAAAATCATAGATCCCTCTCAGGTTTCTCCTATGTTCGGAACAATTCCCAGAAACTCAGCCGAAACATCTCCCATGGGCTTTATGACCGGTACCGATTCTCAAACTCAAAATTCCTCATCTTCTTCTTCTATAGAACCTCAGAGATGGCTTCAGAATTTACAGACCATCACATTATGGCTATTAGCCATAAGTTTAATGGTAGAAACTATCTCCAGTGGTCACAAAGCGTGCTGAGGTATATTCGCGGTAAGAGAAAGGAGAAATACATTACGGGGACAGCCCCTCAACCAGCCCCCGATGACCCTAATTTTGACACATGGTTTGCTGAAAACAACCAAGTGATAACATGGTTGTGTAATTCAATGACCTTGGAGATCAGTGAGGGATATCTACTTGCACACATGACAAAGGAAATATGGGATGCCGCTAGGAGGACCTACTCCTCCCTTGAAAACACTGCTGCCCTGATTCACCTGAAGAGACAACTCCGGGATCTACGACAAGGTAATCGATCGAATCGAATATTATAATGCATTGTTGAAATTGTGGCAACAACAAGACTTGTTTGAGGTCCACCCTTGGGAAACTCTCAAAGATGTACAATTGTACAAACGAATTGTGGAAGAAGGAAGGATACACAACTTCCTCTTAGGCCTAAATGATGTTTTCGAGGAGGTAATGGGCAGAATCATGGGGCTGAAGCCACTCCCACAACTCTTTGACGTGATTAACTTTGTGCAATTCGAGGAAAGTAGGAAACTCTTGAACCAGAGTGGACCAAGCCACATTGAAAGCTCAACTCTTGCAGTTCAGGGACCATCTGGGGACCGCAAAACCAATAAATGGTGCAACTATTGTAAGAAAAAGGGCCATACTAAGGAAGAATGCTGGAAACTCCATGGAAAACCCTCCGGGGGGAAATCAAACTTCCAAAGTCACCTGACCACAGCTGGACCAAAGGTGGAGAGTGACAATCACCTTAGTCAAGAGGAATTACAGATGTTCCGTAGAATGCTCGAACAACAGAATAAGTCTAACTCTATTCCCAGCGTGAATCTTGTACAATCAGGTAATTCTATTATTTCCCTCAACGCTGTGATGACCAATGACGATACCTGGATTGTTGACTCAGGAGCCACAGATCACATGACCGGTAACAAAACTCTATTCCGTAACCTTAAACTCTGTCATGAAAACCTCAAAGTAAAAGTAGCTAATGGTGTATTCACACGAGTTGAGGGTATTGGTACTGTTACATTATCTGACCACTTGGAAATACATAACGTTTTGTTTGTACCGGAACTTACCTGTAATCTGATCTCTGTAAGCAAGTTGACTAGAGGTAAAATATGTCGAGTGATCTTTGATGATGGTTTATGTGTGTTTCAGGATTTAAGAACGAGGAGGACGATTGGGACTTCTTGAGAATGGGATGGATTGTTCTACCTTGAAGGGTCAACCTCAAAGAATAAAGAAACGTGGAAAGCAAGACGAGCGATGGTTAGCTCAAATTCACAGAATAATGATATATTGTTGTGGCACTGTCGATCAGGCCACCCTAGTTTTGATTATATGAAACATGTGTTTCCAAATTTATTCAATAAAAATTCTGTTCCTTTTCATTGTGAAACTTGCCAATTTGTAAAATGCATACCGATCCTCATATCCCAAACAACCCTATATTCCTACCTCCCCATTCACATTGATTCACAGTGATATTTGGGGCCCTGCCCGAATAGCTACTCTCACTCATACCAGGTGGTTTGTTACTTTTATCGATGATCACACTCGCACCACATGGGTTTATTTAATGAAAGACAAATCTGATGTCGCCAAAGTCTTTCAAAACTTCTATACCTTTATACGAACCCAATTCAACACGTCCATTAAGGTGCTTAGAAGTGATAATGCCAAGGAATACATGAGCACAACCTTTAAAGAGTTTATTGATCGTCAAGGAATTCATCACCAAACGTCTTGTCCTTACACCCCTCAACAAAATGGGGTAGCCGAACGAAAAAATCGTCACCTGTTGGAAGTAACTCGTGCCTTGCTAATGGAACGAAATGTTCCCACCATATTCTGGGGGGATACCATCCTCACCGCGGCTTATCTCATTAACCGCATGCCTTCTAAAGTTCTCAAATACGACACCCCACTTCAAAACCTCTTGAAATTCTTTCCAAATTTCCCCCTCATCAATTCATTACCTTCCAAGGTGTTTGGTTGTGTTGTCTTTGTTCACAAAAAGGAGTGCAACAAATTTGGTGCTCGCTCTGACAAGTGTATATTCCTTGGCTACTCCTCCACTCAAAAAAGGGTACAAATGCTATTGTCCATCTTCCAAGAAACTCATTGTCTCCTAGGACACCGTTTTCTAAGACGAAGCTTATTATCCTAAATTACCCATTCAGGGGGAGTATTCTGATATTGAATGGCTAATCTTGGAAACATCTAATTCCAACACCTCAAACTCACCTGACACATCATCTGAACCACCTAACCTTATAGCCTCTCTTGACTCACTTGCTCCCACAAACCAGCCTAACACATACATTCCACCCCAACCTGAACCCAATGAACCAGAAACACATGTTGAGATCAATTCAGGGATGGATGCGGGATCACGACGAGATAGAAACTGAACCAGACACTGGTAGGACTATCTCTCCCACTCAAAGGAACGACCATGAATCCAATCCGGGATTAAATCCTGAAGAATAGGGTTGGCCTATTGCCTTGAGAAAAGGGGTAAGATCGTGTACTCAACATCATATTCAACGATTTGTCTCATATGGTAATCTGTCTACAAGAATGCAAAGTTTGGTTGTTAACAGTGCACAGATAACCGTTCCAAATACATTTCAACAAGCTATGGCTGATCCAAATTGGAAGCAAGCTGCAGAAGAGGAATTGAGGGCACTCAAGGAAAATAGAACATGGGAGATCATGACTCTTCCTAAAGGAAAGAAACCAGTGGGATGCAGGTGGATCTTCACTCCAAAATTCAATTCCGATGGCAGTATCAACAAATACAAGGCGAGACTTGTTGCAAAAGAATATACCCAGAAATATGGGATCGACTACCAGGAGACATTTGCTCCAGTGGTCAAGTTCAATACCATTCAAGTACTGTTATCACTTGCAGCAAACTTGGATTGGTCTCTATACCAACTGGACGTGAAAAATGCATTCTTGAATGGCAACCTAGAGAAAGAAGTATACATGGAGATTTCGGATGGAGTTTTAGCTCCTAATAACTCTATGTGTAAACTAAGGAAGCCATTGTACAGCCTGAAACAATCTCCTAGGGCATGGTTCGGTAGATTCACCAAAGCAGTGAAAAGGCTTGGATATACTCAAGGACAAGCTGATGACACATTGTTTACCAAACATGTTAATGGCAAAGTCACCATATTGATCGTCTATGTTGATGACATAATCATTACAGGGGATGATGAAGAATCCATGGCTCAACTAAAATAGGACTTGTCAACTGAATTCCAGGTAAAAGACCTTGGACAAATGAGGTATTTCTTAGGCATGGAAGTAGCAAGAACCAAGAAGGGCATCAATGTCTCTCAATGCAAGTATACATTAGACTTGTTACATGAGACAGGAATGTTGGGCACTCAACCAGAAGGGATACCAATGGAAGAGGGATTCCACTTAGAGATCAAACCACAAGGTATTCCAGCTAATGCAGAGAGATACAGAAGACTTGTAGGAAAATTGATATACTTAACCCACACACATCCGACACCAGCTATGCAGTTGGAATAGTAAGTCAGTTTATGCATCAGCCCCAAGAAGAACACATGGCGGCAGTCCACAGAATTTTGAGTTACCTGAAGCTTAATCCAGGAAGGGGAATATTCTTTCAGAAAGGTACTACCAGGAACATAGAAATCTACACTGATGCGGATCATGCAAGACATAGAGAGACCAGGAGGTCAATCTGGGGTATTGTACATACGTGTGGGGAAATCTAGTTACCTGGAGAAGCAAGAAACGGACAGTGGTGTCACCAAGCAGTGTTGAAGCATAACTAAGAGCTGTCAACAAAGGAGTATGTGAAGGAATCTGGATTATCAGATTACTGACAGAGTTGGGAATTCAACATGAGGGACCAATGCAACATTGGTGTGATAACAAGGCCAGCATTGAAATGGTCAAGAACCCAGTATATCATGATAGAACCAAACATGTTGAGATAGACAGACACTTCATTAAAGAAAAGATTGAAGCAGGCATTATGACACTGTCTCACATAAGATCTGCAGACCAAATTGCAGATATCCTAACCAAACCACTCGGTCGAACGAAGTTTGAAGGATTTCGTGGCAAGCTGGGATTGATCGATATATACTCTTTAGCTTGAGGGGGAGTGTTAGAATATTAGGAAATATATCTCCCAATTATTAGGATCCCTTGATTAGTTCCCTGATTAGAGGATCTGAATAGAGGGTCTTAATTAGTAGTTATGAGTCTTTATTAGCCTTTATTGTATTTCCTAATTTACCTTCTTTGTTCTCCCTTGCTTTTCCTATATATATGTTGTAATCCTCTTCATCTAATAAGACAATATAGAGAGTGATTATACCTCTTACATTGCAATACTTTTCAACAAGCTATGCCTGATCC